>WPDH01000042.1:0-314004 GCA_019137255.1 Corinectria fuckeliana | reverse complement strand
TTTTGGGTTGTTGCACGATGGCGCACCTTGCCTAATGTGCCACCGTAGAATGGAGGGGTAAAGTAGATGGAGGGGTAAAGTGGGGCATCTGCAGAAACCGGTGGAAATGCAGTATGTAGCTTACGCTTCAGCGATGCCGTATTGCAGTCCACGACAACCGAACCTTTTCTTCAAAAAAATCCTCCCAACCCGGGTAAGTCACATGCTTATGCCATGGCAGACCTGGCACCTGGCCCCTTTATTGTCGCTACTTCTCTAGACAAGCCAGACGCGGAGACGCGCAAGCTCATCCGCAGCCATGTCATGCGCGGGAAGAACACACGCAAGGCCAAACGGGCCAAGGAGTTAGTTCTGGAGGCTGCGCCATTGGTTCAAGACAGTTCACTGAGTCGCCAAAGGCTTCAGGCAGAGGTGGGCAAAGGTGAAGAGAGGGAATGGACCCTCATGTCGCCGCAGAAGATTGCTTCTGAGCTTTCTCTTTTTGGCTACAAGGATCAGATGAAGCCGTACATGCTAAATCTCATCCACCGAGGTATGTTGCCCAACCTTCATGGTGGCTACTTGGACAGGGCCATTACTTGAGCTTCACCTTCCAACATCTATGCCAGCTTTCACTATCGTCAAGCCGTCATCTTATACGCTAGAGATCGCCCTTGTCGACGGTGCAAATGATGTGTTCTGCTTCTCTAATCTGTTACAACATCCTGCCTTGCTTCACTCCGTCTTATTCACTGCTCAGGCTTTCTATGACCTGTCACTTGGGCTTCCTTATGGCAAAATTGCACAAGCCCATCTAGCGAAAACACTATACTACCTCCAGCAGAGTCTACAGAACAGCTACGAGGCGACAACGAATTCCACCATGCTGGTGGCGATATCGCTGGCGACCGCCGCAGCCTTGCTGGGTGACATTGAAACGGCAGGAAAACACATGAATGGGCTTCATCGAATGATGGAACTCCGTGGCGGGGTAAGAACAATTGGTAATGGTGGCCTACTCGAGCACAAGACTCAAAGGTAAGTCTGATATGTTCTGCTGGGTCATCAGTGTACATCCTCGATTCATTAACCTGTTCATGCTGTGCAGACTCGACTTTGGACTCGCTATTGCCACCGGGAGCAAGATGCGATTTATGCAAGAGGAGGTCTCCTGGGGTCCTCAGATTGCTCGAGGGATCTCAGTAACCAGATTGACAGAACTAAGCATGATTCATCCACGGCCTGACCTGCGACTGTTGAACATCTGGGCGGATCTACGTGTCTTCTCAAAGGCGGCAAACGAAGCTACAAAAACTGGAGTCAAGATGTCCGAAGACTTTTTTTCTCGGCTTAACACTTCGGTACCACCAAGGCTGGTCGGCCTGCAGTTCGATCCGACATCCCTGGCAGAGCTTTTGCGACTCTGCATGCTAGGGTTCACGAAGAGTCTCCTCGTCCATATTGAGGGGCTTGGGCCTAAGTTGCTATTTCTAGTAAATGGGTTGAAGGTTGCCCTCCTTGCGCAGAAGTTCCCACCGGCTCCCGAGCAAGCCAAATTCCTCCTCTGGGCCCTTTTCGTTTCGAGTATCTCCATCTTTGAGAACTCCGAGCAGGATTGGCTGAGAGTAGCCATGGTGCAGACTGCGTCGTCCCTTGGTCTCCAAACTTGGGCGGAGACGAGACTGGTCCTAAAGAGCTTCTTGTGGGTCGACATGGTCTACAACCAACCCGGAAAGCGGTTGTTCGAGCAATGGCTCGAGCATTCAGTGACTGAGCTGGAGGCTGGGAGTGTTTAGGAAGATAGTCCAGACTGCGGAAGACGACTGAAGAAATAGTACGGCAACCTTATGAGGGACAAGTCATTGCCGCTAATGCAGAGCGGCTATGTATTCAAGAGCGGCGCGGATCCTGGCATAACAGTTTTGACTGCAAGGTGCCCTGGTTTGACCGGGATTGGTCGTGAAATACTTCGTAGAATCTTGTACTATTCTAGACATTTCTAGAATTCACTCAATCAAGCCAAGCTCAGAAGTGGTACAACGTTCGTCCTGTTGCGATGTAGATTAGCTGTCGGAGAACTAGACACCTTTCTGGTTCGTGCTAGCTTTTACTTCTTCGGCAAGTTTCTATTCCTTTCCTAGCCTGTTCGGGGCTGTGGTGTAGGGTAACAAATGGGCGCAGTTCTGGACACATTGACCCTGAGCTTGTCTCAGCTTATGGTTATTAATAAGGTACTGTGTAGTTTAGCCAACTAGTGTTAATTAAATCCGGCGGAACGACCAATCAAAGTCTGGCTATTTGTGTGACAAGTAATAGGTGGCTTTTTGTGGCGGAACATTGCTTGAGTGTACCACGTCGTAGGATGAGAGGTGGCCACTTTTGCCATGCTAGCGGTAATGGAAATAACAAGGGTGCTACGGAGTACGAAAAGAAGAGACACGGTGGACGGTTTACTTGGCTAACAATCAACGTCGATGGATCTCATGGGTGGGATTGAACAGGACCGATATTAAGGACAGGTAACAGATCCTCTCGTGTTAGAGACCACCATATAGGATCGGTAGCGTGGCTCCGGGTGCCCCGCTGCCGTGTTGGGAATATTCTCGAAACTGGAGGCATTGATCCAGTGGAGAGGCCACTTTCACCACAGGCCACTGTGTCTACTAGACCATGTAAGTCTTTTTTGTTTGGCGTGTCATTGTCTTCGTAGGTATGTAGACCAGGTAGATACAACTGTGACTCATCTTTTGCCCCCCAGCGGAATGTTGTAGAACTAAATCCTCCCTCTTTCAGGGCAAAGCAGTGAACGTCAGCACGTTGGTGGCGTGTGGAATCTGAAGCAGTGGCCAACCGCTGGCTTCTCGCAATGCCGATGCTGAGGCGCTGCCGGGGACCCCTTAGTAGGCTAGGTACGTAACTACCCGATGGTGTCGGTGAACAGGCACTCTGGTCTCGCACTGTGAGCACCTCTGGGGATGACGTACTGTAGCAAGAGTCTCGATGGCGCAGCCCACTGGCGCACTTGAAAAGACACTTGCGGTAGGGCTGCCGCACAGTGCAGCTCGCAGCAGCTCACAGCCGGGACCCCTGTCACGTGGGGCACAGCGCAAGGGTGCCAGTGGTGGCGGGTGATGTGAAATCTGGCCTCTTGTGCAATCTGGACACCTCAACTTTTTTGGAGACGGCCTTCATAAGCCCCGGACTCCCTTCCTATCCTCCAAACCCGACTCCTCCACCATCCACGATACCCCCTCCACACTTAATTGAACACGCCAGGTTGAGGATATAGAACCTCACTGCGTTGGAGCAACTTATCTCTTCTTTTCCTCTTGAAACCGCACTGCCGCGCCTTTTCGCAAGTAACCGCACCACTCCTCCTGCCATGGCTCGTTCAAGGAGCTCAATGGCCCTGGGCCTGGGACTCCTTTGTTGGATCGCCCTCATCTTCTCCCCCGCCGCCTTCGTCCAGACTGTGAACGCCGACGAGGCCGACAACTACGGCACCGTCATCGGTATTGTACGTGCCCGCACTGCGCTGCGAGCTCGCTGAGCTCCAGCTCCCTTCTTCAACCTGACCCAGCTAACCGTCGTTCTACAGGATTTGGGTACCACCTACAGCTGTGTGGGTGTGATGCAGAAGGGCAAGGTCGAAATTCTCGTCAACGATCAGGGTAACCGAATCACTCCCTCTTACGTCGCCTTCACCGAGGACGAGCGCCTGGTTGGAGACTCCGCCAAGAACCAGGCCGCCGCCAACCCCTACAACACCGTCTTCGATGTCAAGTATGCAAACCTACACACCCCAAACTCATGGAAACCGAATCGCTAACCACGTCCGCAGGCGTATGATTGGTCGCAAGTTCTCCGACAAGGATGTCCAGGCCGACTTGAAGCACTTCCCTTACAAGGTCGTAAACAAGGATGGCAAGCCCATCGTCCAGGTCCAGGTCGAGGGTACTGCTAAGCAGTTCACCCCCGAAGAAATCTCTGCCATGATTCTTGGCAAGATGAAGGAGGTCGCTGAGTCTTACCTCGGCAAGAAGGTTACCCACGCCGTTGTTACCGTCCCTGCCTACTTCAACGTAAGTTTTGCAGTAATCTTTTGGACCCGCCTGCAGCTGGCTAACTTAACCACAGGACAACCAGCGACAGGCTACCAAGGATGCCGGTATCATTGCCGGTCTCAACGTCCTCCGAGTTGTCAACGAGCCCACCGCCGCCGCTATCGCGTACGGCCTGGACAAGACCGATGGCGAGCGACAGATCATTGTCTACGATCTCGGTGGTGGTACCTTCGATGTGTCCCTTCTCTCCATTGACCAGGGTGTGTTCGAGGTTCTGGCTACTGCTGGTGACACCCACTTGGGTGGTGAGGATTTCGATCAGCGCGTCATCAACCACTTCGCCAAGTCCTACAACAAGAAGAACGGCGTCGACATCACCAAGGACCTGAAGGCCATGGGCAAGTTGAAACGTGAGGCCGAGAAGGCCAAGCGAACCCTGTCTTCTCAGATGAGCACCCGCATTGAGATCGAGGCCTTCTTCGAGGGCAACGACTTCTCTGAGACCCTGACCCGCGCTAAGTTTGAGGAGCTCAACATCGACCTCTTCAAGAAGACCATCAAGCCTGTCGAGCAGGTTCTCAAGGACGCCAACGTCAAGAAGCACGAGATCGACGACATTGTTCTGGTTGGTGGCTCTACCCGTATCCCCAAGGTTCAGTCCTTGATTGAGGAGTACTTTGGTGGCAAGAAGGCCTCCAAGGGTATCAACCCCGATGAGGCTGTCGCTTTCGGCGCTGCTGTTCAGGCTGGTGTTCTTTCCGGCGAGGAGGGTACTGAGGAGCTCGTCCTCATGGACGTCAACCCCCTGACTCTCGGTATCGAGACCACCGGTGGAGTCATGACCAAGCTCATCTCCCGCAACACCCCCATCCCTACCCGCAAGAGCCAGATCTTCTCTACCGCCGCTGATAACCAGCCCGTCGTCCTGATCCAGGTCTTCGAGGGTGAGCGATCTCTTACCAAGGACAACAACCTCCTCGGCAAGTTCGAGCTTACTGGCATCCCCCCCGCACCCCGTGGTGTTCCCCAGGTTGAGGTCTCTTTCGAGCTCGATGCCAACGGCATTCTGAAGGTCTCTGCTCACGACAAGGGCACTGGCAAGCAGGAGACCATCACCATCACCAACGACAAGGGCCGTCTCACTCAGGATGAGATCGACCGCATGGTTGCCGAGGCTGAGAAGTACGCCGAGGAGGACAAGGCTACTCGTGAGCGCATCGAGGCCCGAAACAGTCTCGAGAACTACGCCTTCAGCCTGAAGAACCAGGCCAACGATGACGAGGGTCTTGGCGGCAAGATTGACGATGAGGACAAGGAGACTGTGAGTTCACCCGCAATCAACTCAAACCCTGTTACGGCTACTGACATTGATTCTAGATTCTTGAGGCTGTCAAGGAGGCTACCGAGTGGCTCGAGGAGAACGGCGCTGACGCCACCACTGAGGACCTTGAGGAGCAGAAGGAGAAGCTTTCCAACGTCGCCTACCCCATCACCTCCAAGATGTACCAGGGTGCTGGTGGCGCTGGTGGCGAAGATGAGGCTGGTGATTTCCACGATGAGCTTTAAATGCATAGACGCTGGATTGTCAAATGGGATAAGAAACATAATTGCTCCACGTTTTCAGGTGTTTGGTTGGTGGTGAATCGGGATATGCCCTGCATTGTATCTACCTGTATTGGGAATGTAAAGTAGATGAGCGCAAAAATCGAGACTTAAACTGCACAGACCCAGGTCCATGCATAACTCTCTAGGTGCCAAGACCATGTAATTACTGTCTGTGCATTTGAAAAGTGGCGTATGCATTTTAGCACCCACTACGAAGTATATTTCCTTTGGTTGTGCGTCAGTCCGAATGCCTTAATGGCATAGCACTACCACGCACGTAGCTGCTTCCGAGAAACGCGGCATTCCCCATAGCTGACAGAAACTAGAAGTATAAGTTGCTGAATGAGCAGTGTGAAGTCCCACGGTACAAGAGGACCGTATAAGAGTATGTGCAGAGTGGTATTCCTGTAGGAAATGGTGCTCGTTTAAGGATTGAGTGAGACGCCTAAACCGCCTGCTTTCCATGGGAATGCAAATAGTCTTGCACGGGACGAGACGAGAAAACTCGACCAAAGCCTCCAAATCGGGATGTCCCCATTGAATAGCGAGTCTATAGAACAATAGGTTGCAGTGTTTCAAAGCGGTGGGTGGCAATTCAGACCAACAGGTGTGGGCTAAGTTTGGACTCAGAACCTTGTCGCCTTGAGGACCGTGATGGTGATTCTGAAGTTGAGCAGGCGCCCATCACGATATAATCCCAGTATTCTGCTCTTCTTCTAGACTTTATCACTCAGTCCAAGGATTCAGAAGCAACAGCCATCAGTTGATTCAAGCCGTTCCAGTCTTCCGGTGTCGGTTCCTCACTACACTTCTCTTCGTTATACTTCACTACACAAAAAAGATATTAAGGAACATATATTTAAAATCGACCAATACTTCAATATACTTACATCATCATCCTCATCATCAACAGCGAAGATGATGGGCCCTCCTGTTACGAGATCCAACACTGAGTGGAACACCGTCAGGCAAGATATCCTCCAGATTTGCGGCGTTCTCGAGACCGTTGAACACCGCATTATCAAGACGATTGCGCTCCTCAAATCGCACTCCGTCTTGTCCGACTCGAAGGAATGGTTCGAGTACACTGTACAGCTGCTTCGTCACGCCTTTCAAGGTGACTTCAAGCAGCCCATGACCGACCGCGTCAAGACCATCTGGAGCTGCTGCTACTTCCCGGAAGAGCTGGCATCGCGTATGCCGGCTCAGTCGGGTCGCACCGATTGGGAAAGACGACGGACCGCAATCCGCGTGTGCGCCATCCTCGTCGAGGCGACGGCGACAGACGGCGAGGATCGAGAAAGTCTCCGCAACTATGTGGAGGAATGGACGGAGGAAACGCTGGACAAGCTGGCCTCGAGGGAGATGAAATGCAGATGATTACACAGCCAATTGTTACTAAGTGACGGCAAGAATTGGGGATACGAGAGGGGTTCGGGGGGGACCTGATACCATGGGAATCGACTTAGCGTAAATAGGTTAACTAGGACTGAATAGAATCTGGCGTTTTTTGACAAAGTGTCTTCATGGCTTGTCATTGTGGTTGGTATGAATCCCTAATTAAAGCCAAAGTGAGCAAGTTGAGACCTGAATGAATTGGGACGTCGACCAAAATCCCCACGTGACAGCGCGCGTACCTACCTAAGCCGTTCTGCCAATGCACTAGATAATAGATACTAACGCGCGACGCGAGGGAAGCAACATATGACGACACCATCCATATCCCACCTAAGCCTGGCCTAGCTCGCTGTGAATACTCGATTCTATTCTTGGCTCTTCTCAGCTGTCTGATCGCTATTGATTTCCAGCGTGACCAAAATGCCGCCTCGAAAGCGCACCGCCGACGAAGCACTCGCCGCTCCCCGCCGGAGTTCACGGCGCACATCCACCAAGAGCCAGTACTTCGACAGCAGCTCCGACGAGCTCAACAGCAAAGAGGTCGTAGAGCCGGACCTGCAGCGGAAGCGGAAGCGCGGACGACCCTCGAAGAAGCAGGCCACAAACAAGGAAGATTCGGAAGATTCGGAAGAGCCGTATCAGGATGAGGAGCACAAGCAGGAAGCGGAGGAGGAAGAGGAAGAGGAAGAGGACGACGACAACTCAGACGACTCGGATGCGCCGCCAAAAGTAACGTTCATCCCGTTGCCGAAACTTCTCGATCCCGGTGGCGTCGAGTATGAAGACGCGAAGCTGCACCCGAATACGCTGCGTTTCTTGAAGGACCTCAAGGCAAATAACCGTAGGCCGTGGCTGAAATGTGAGCGAGTGACGGAACATCTGCAGCGAACGACATTGTTAATTGGATCGTAGCGCATGACCCCGAATACAGGCGCGCCTTGAAAGACTGGGAGTCGTTCGTAACTAGCGCAACCGAGACCGTCATCGACGCTGATGAGACGATACCCGAGCTACCCGTCAAGGACATCATCTTCCGTATCTACAGAGACATCCGCTTTAGCAAAAACCCTACACCCTACAAGGTCCGGTCCCAATCGCGCAATTCGAGAACATGTCACTGACGCCCCGTGTTTTCTGCAGCCTCATTTCTCCGCTGCTTGGTCCCGTACCGGCCGCAAGGGCCCATATGCGTGCTATTATGTCCATTGCGAGCCCGGCTCGGCCTTTGTCGGCGGCGGCATCTGGTCTCCCGCCGGGGACAAGCTACTGGCCCTCCGCCAGAGCATCGACCGGCGGCCCAAGGGCTGGCGCCGGGTTCTCAACGATCCTGACTTCAAGCGGATGTTCCTCCCGAAGCTCAAAAAGGGCGCCAAAGAAAAGGCTGCGTTGCACGCCTTCGCGGCGGAGAACAAGGAGGGTGCGCTGGCAATAGCGCCATCGGTGCGAATCCACAGGAGTAAACGTGGACTTGACAGTAGCTAATCGCATGAACAGGGCTACCCACGCGACCATCCTGACATTGAGCTGCTCAGGTTGAAGAACTTTACGGTGGGAAAGAAGATCGAAGACGACTTGCTCACCAGTGAAGATGCACAGGAGAAGCTTAGCGAGATTCTACGACCACTGGTTGGATTTGTAAGTGATGTTTCCGTGTGGAGACTGATTGTGACTGGAACGCTGATGATTTGTTCAGGTTTCATTTTTGAACAACATCGTCATGCCTGATCCTAATCTAGACGAGGAGGACGAAGAGGACGAGGACGAGGACGAGGACGAAGAGGAAGAAGCAGGAGAGGAAGAAGATGCGGACCACAATGGCCTAGAGTGATACTAAGCTGAGTTGAGACTTGCTTTTCTCTTTGGATGAAGCCTTTCTGGCGTTCAGATTTGGATACTCAGATACGAGGGCAAGAACGGGAAGAATGGCGGTAATACGCCAAGTTTCAGACGGCCTGCTACACATTGGAAGTTGAATCATTTCATTTCACATTTTCTACTTCATATCAATCGACATATATACATGATGACCAAATCTAGGCCCACGATCAAGCCGCCACATTCGCTCATTAGTTCCTCTTCAGGCGTCCTTCCACCTAACACAAGTTGAAGCGCGCCACGCTGGGATCGTGGTCGCTAACCTGGTCGTCGGAGTTCTGCCACGTGTTGACGTGCATGTGCTCGTACTTGACCCCGGTCCGCAGGCTCTTGCTGATGAACATGTGGTCGAGGGCCTCGCAGCTCATGTCGTACAGGTACGTGTACCGCTCCACGGCGGAGATGTTGGCCGCGTCGTCCATGTCCACCAGCCCGGACACGTCCAGGAAGGTCTGCAGCGGCTCGACCTGCACGAACTCGTTGAAGTCGCCCGCCACGATGACGTGCGCCTTGCGGTCCGCCGCCAGGATCTGCGCCACAAAGGCCGCCGTCGTCTGCGCCTGCAGCGTGCGCTTCTCCACGCCCTTGTTCACCGGCGGCCGCGGGTCCCCGTGCAGCGACGTCGACCCGCCCTTGCTGCTGAGGTGCACGTTGACGGTGAAGAAGGGCGTCGCGCTGCCCTTGACCGGCTGCCACATGGCCGCCAGCGGCTTGCGGGTCGCCTCCCACGCCGAATTGGTCGGGTCGATCAGCCCCGGGTTATACTTGAGCGTTGGGCCGGCGAGCACCGCGTTGGCTGTCGTGGCGTTGCCCGGGTCGACGTCGACGAGCCGCACGGCGTCCGGGCGGTAGAGGTAGGCGACGCGGATGTTGCCGCCGGGCTGGCCGCCGTCGGCGTTGTTGACGGGGTCGACGTCGACGAAGTCGTAGACGACGCCGCTGGCCTCCTCGATGCCGGTGACCAGGGCGACGAGCGTCTCGTTGGCAGCTACGACGCCGTCGTCGGTCGCGCCCGTGTTGTCCTGCACCTCCTGGAGGAAGATGAGGTCCGGAGTGAGCAGCTTGTGGACGATCTGATCGACGACGAGCGGCAGGTGCGCCGACGCCGGGTTGAGGTTCTCGGTGTTGTAGTCGGCCACGGTGATGCCCTTGCAGGAGCCGGTGCTGGAGAAGCCGACGGGCGGGAACTCGGCGTCGGCGGGCTCGACGGCGGCGACGGCCGTCAGCGGCAGGATCCGGTAGAAGCCGAAGGCGTAGGAGACGATGCCGGTGATGTCTCCGAGGTAGTCGCCGAGCTTCGTGTCGTCCGAGTTGCTGGAGCCGTCGATGGGCGAGCCGATGGTGATGGCCTCTGGCTGGGCGTCTGCGCAGCAAGGTCGGTCAGCAAAGTCGTCGAAAAGACCAATTGGGTGAAGAAGAAGAAGAAAGAAGCATCGGGGATAAAAGGAAAATCATGGTCAGCAAGTACCCTTGTCTAGCATGGTCAGGCCGCCGTGCCCGTTGAGCCCGGACACCTTCCAATCGCCGCGCACCCAGACGTCGCCGTAGGTGCTGGCGCGGCTGAGGGCGTAGGCGTCCCTCACGGTGACCAGCTCACCGACGAGGCTCTCCCAGAAGTCGAGGCCGTAGGTCCGGGGCTGCAGCTTGGGGTTCTCGGCCGAGACGCGGGCGACCGCGTTGGGCACGGCGAAGACGTCGCCGCCGTCGAGCTTGGAGTACTGCTTGCCCGGCGGGGTGGGCGTGTCGACGCCGATGACGAGCGGCTCAAAGGCCGCGTTGGACGACTGCACGACGACGTTGGCCGGGGAGGTGAGCTCGGTGAGGTAGAGGTAGTCCGAGGAAGACCTGTGGGAGGAGAAGAAGAAGAATGGTGGTTAGCAACGGCACTTGCACGACCGCTTCCACCGCAAGCACAAGGACACTCATCGCAGACTCACCTATACTCCTTCACCAGGCCATCGAGCGTCACGACGTCGCCCACAGCCACCGTGGCCGCCGCCTTGCCGCCGTACACGTACAGGCCCTCCGAGGTGGCGACGTTCTTGTCGGGCTTGGTGGACCGCAGCCAGAAGCCGGCGCCGCCCACGGCCGTGACCAGGCCGACGACGCCGGTGACGTTGGTGTCCTTGTAGGCCGACAGGAACCGGTCGCCGTTGATCTCGGCGATGGTCTCGGCCGACACCGACACCGGCACCGGCACGCACAGGGCGCTCAGCAGCAGCGACGCGGCGAGGGGGACCTTCATCGCGGGAAGGGTTGGGAACGGAGGAAAAAAGGGACGAGGCGAGGCGAGGTGAGGTGGTATCCGGTGGTGTGTATCTCGCCCTGGGCAGTGAGTGCAAATCTGCCAACTTACTTATATATATATTATCTGTTTCCGTCCGTATCTGATGATATGCACCAAACTCGGCCTCATCCCGCGCCGCCCCTGTTTCCCGAGTCAATGCCTCAAAGACTAAAGCCCATAGCAGTGGCAATCCCCGACGCCAGCTCCCTGTCGCCCAATGCGATACCGCAGCTCTGGACAATTTATCGCGAAACGCAGAGCCCGGCATCCAGCTCGAGTCTTGGCAGCGCCTCCCCACCCCGGTCCATCCCTCCCTATCAAGATCCCCGTCCTATCGATCTGGGCACGTTCACCGATGCGCCGCCGGCGATTCGGCCACTCATCGAGGGATCTTTCGGTTCCTGGCCCAAGCTGGCCATCACGGCGCGCCTTCCCTCATTCTGCAGGTGCTTCGGTTCTGTTAGCCACAGCAAGACGCTGGCCGGGCTTCTACTGCGCCTAAATAAAGCACTTTTGCGACTTGCCGCCTCTTTGCAGGTTCCTTGTCTGGTCCATGGGCTTGCAAAACAGACACGTCCTCTCCTTTGGATAGGATGCCCCGGATGTCGGCGGGATGCGCCAGCCGTTCAACCATGTCCAATGGACGGAACTCTGCATGAAGGCGAGGAGCGCCAAGCCGGTATCGTGATGCAGATGGCCCAGCTTCCTGATCTAGATAGCGTTTGGCTTTGAGAGATAGACTAGGGTATGAAGAAGCTCTGTCCATTAATCTTTCATCATCATCGTTACGGTGCCAACATCCTCATTCAGATCTGAGCTTGTCTCAGGCCCGCCGGCGGTCGGTTTGCTTGCATTGCTTCGTCCCCCTGCACTTGCGAAATCGGGTATTCCCCCCAAGCCAAGTCAGTAGTGACGTACAATGACTATCGCTTGTAGCAAGCAGCCCGGCAGAGGCCAACTGAACCCCCCCCCCCCCCAACGATAGCCCCACGGATAGTCCGGGGTATATAGGAGCGCACCTAGCTTCCTATATATCGACGGGATTTATCAACGCTGTCGCTGACAGCCACCTCTCCAGAGGAAATTACTGCTCATCATCTCCATCACGTCTCCGGGATTCGAACACAACGACGCCTCCACGGGGAAGACTGAGCGAGCAGACAGTTGCGGGACTCTCCCAGCTTTTGTCACCTCGATTCATGGAGGGAAAATAGATACTGCCGCCTTGGTGGCGGACTCTATCGGACAGAAAGAAGCATCATCTGCAACTCCGCCCTAGACGCCGTGCAACACAAAAATCAAAGAGTGTCCAACGTTGCCAGTGGGAATGAGACCAAGAAACTCTATCTCCGAGACAACCTCCGTACTGCCCATTGGGGAATGTACGGCACTGACTTTCCTCCTCAGCCCACGAAGTTCTCACTCGGCCGAGAAAGGGCTCTGAAGCGCCGAGCGCGCCACTTGAGCAGGATACTACCAAGACCCAGACTTGGATCCTTGCTCACCGACTCCAATTCCCCATGGCAGCCGGTCAAACTCCCGTTTATCTTGAAGGGTGTTGTTGGAAATGTTGGACTCCCCACAAGCTCTAGAATAATCCCATAAACTTGCGCCTGTTAGGCCTAGGGCCTGGGGCGCTTTGGGCGGGATGAGTAATGGTTTCGTGTTGTTAAAAAAATGGTATGGCCCACGGCAAGCGGGGTTGAATCAGCCCTTACTTGGACCAGCCACGGACATGTCAGAATCGGCCTTATCCTTGCCCTTGGAGTCGCTGGACATGTCGAGGTCGCGATAAAGATTCTGCTCTTGTATGTAGTCGATGACACTATCGGGGATTCTGAGACGTACAGTTAGCGCGGGGCTGGGAGGAGAAAATTGTCAATGGGCACTCACAGGTAATCGATGCTCATGTCTCGCTTCAACAACAGACGGACCTTGGTGCTGCTGATGTCGTTGGTGACGACCTAGTCATGGGATGTTAGCCACGTGGCGGGAGGGATGGATGCGGATGCAGGTGCAGGACGGCACACAGCGGTCTCGTACCTGGCGAATGATGTGTATGTTTTCCTCCCACTGTTCGAGGTTCGCCAAGGCGGAGCCTAGCTCTGTTCCGGAACGCTCGAGGGCGAAGACACCGTAGTTACCCAGAATGTGATCGAGATCGCGCGTGTCCCAGACCTCGGGGGTGGACATGGTCTGAATCAAGTCGAGGCCGGCGAGGAGGGCGATTCGAGCGCGCTTGCGGGTGCCATCGGTGCACTCAACGCCTCCCATGACTTCGTTGACTTCGTAGTCGAAGTGGTCGAGCACACGAGCTGTGGGAATGTAGGTCGGGCTCTCGGCTTCCCAGGGATCGACCATCAACCATTTGGAGGTGTTTTCGGTAGCCATCTCGCACATGCGAATGCGATGCCGGGCCGGAGCAAGGCCCTTCTTCTTGTATGCGTCCGAAACTGGACTCAAAAAGCCGCCAATAACTTCGAACCCCTCATTCCGACAGTGGTCTCTGGCCATCGGGAACATTCGAAGGCTTACCGAGTTAGAGCGAGGAGTTTTGGGTAGACGGTTCTCTTAGACACTTACTGCAGAAAGGTGACCGGGGAAAATGAGCCGCAAGCGACCAGAATTAAGGGCGTGCGAGAGGGATCGCAAGTACGTTGAAGTCGGTGCGAAGGGAAGGTATAACCCTCGCGAGTCATGTCCTTGACGTATTGGTAGTCGCAGGCCATGATGAGTTTGGTGGTATGTGTGAGATTGTGGTTGCGGTCGACGGAGTCCGAGTGCGACGAAGGGGAATTTGTTGTCGTGTTGCAAGTTTGGTGCTTGGAAGCGACGGATGACGACGAGGGGTTTAGCAGTGGCGGCCGGGACCGACGACTTAAGTTGACAGGCCTGGGCGGTGGGGTACAGTCAACAAAACCAGTGCCCCGGAGGTACAGATGCCGAGTTACAGTGATGTTAGGGGCGAGGCAGCTAAGCTGCAGCGGCTAGAGCAGTGAAGTACTGCTATACGGAAGGCGGAGGGGATTCCGAGCTGTCGGGGAGGCCTCGGGGACTTCGGGTGGGATGCCTAGACGACAGCGACGCCTAGGCACAGGGCGACCGAGTCGGGGGTTTGGTGGAGGGGTAAATGTGATAGGTAGCGTATTGCGCCGAGAGCGGGAGAACACTGAGCGAGAGCGGGCTAATCGGACGTGGTCGTGTCGCTGTGGCTTTTCGCGCCGAGGAGTTGGGTGGGGAGTTTGCCGAAGAGTAGAAATTGGGTTAGAGAGAGGAATGTTCGAGGGGAGATGGAAATATGGAAGATGGAAGAGTGAAGAGGAGAGAGTCAGCGAGAGGGAAAGCGTGAGGGAATGAAGGTTTTCGTTTCTGGCCGTCTCTACTACGTACTAGATAGGCCTAAGTAGTGGACCCTTCCAAGAGCAGGTGCAGAAGCAGGTGGCTATTCCCCTCCATCCCACGCCAAATCTCCATCATCTATAATTGGTCTAGGCCGCGCAGACTGCCAGAACACACCTAAGTAGGTCCACGCACGCCATTCCACGCCATGCCCACTACTTCGGGCGTCCATTTCCCCTTAGGACCGTTAGTTTAGGGCGCTGCTTATTGCCCCAGACGGACAACAGAAGGGGCTTGGCTTGTGTACGTATCCTCCTGGCTTCAAATGGCTCTCAACATCCATCCTCCTCCAACGTTGAATGTTACGGGCCCAGACTGGCTCCGTGGACTCTGTACGAGTATGTATGTACTTACTGCGTGCTACATAGTACGCACCCACATGGGCTACGACTATTATGTGGACCGCGGGGACACGCCAGTCGACCGACCCCATGTCGATATTCCTATTGTCCAGGTTCTTCTGTTTGCGACGACGCATCGCATCCTTGTTCTCCTCGCCCCACTCGCTCCAAAGGAACTCCTTACTAAGGTAACCAGAGCAAGGGTGCGTGATTGTGGTTAGTGGCGGGGGAACCACGCCGGCTGGTGCAAGCCTCCTCTAGAAAGCACGCCGCTGTCCCGGGTCGAGGGAGGCTCGTCGTCATCCAAACAAGGCGCTGCCCAGTAACCCAGCTAACTGGTCCGTCCCTGGCACCCCCCAAGCCTACTACTATAAGCTAGTAGCTTAGGCCTAGGCACTCGACTAAACCAGCCATAGCCTCACTGACTGTCTCATCTTGTTTTTGGTGGAAGGCCGTGGTTCGTCAGCTGCCACTCCAGGGCGACGATCTGATCTAGTATGTGGTCGTCTGTGCTATGTACGCCAAGGCCTCCCTCCAGGCTCCGGATCTCTACGCCGCAGGCCCTGCCGCCCTCTCGTTGTCCGCCTTCCGACGCCTCCGTCTCCCGCAGCCCACAGCATCTCTAGGCAGCTTTGAAGTACAAGGTACGCGGTGCGGTCAGATCGTGGGGTTGATTGCAAAGTCTCTAAACCTTGGCTTTCCGCCGCTCCGCCGAGTCTCACTTTTCGGCGCCAATTACAAAACGTTTCCGGCCAACTGCCCCAGCTTTGTCAGCCTCCAATTGAACGAGTCAAACAAGCGGGCCACTTAAGTACCGATATCCAATCCTACTATACACTTCGCTTGTCCGTTCGTCCCTATTGAGCAACGATAGGTTGCTTTTGAGCTGGTAGCTTCTTTCTTCTTTGCTTACCCCACGAAACGTGGTCCTGGGAGTCGAAATTGAAAATAGGCGGGTAACTTGGCCTTTATCGCGAGGCTAATCGTGACAGGGTCCCTTTACGGAATCTCCCAGAATGAGGGCTTCCCCGGATGTGGGTACGTTATCCGTTTTATGTTGCACTTCCGCAAGCGGACTGCATTGCATATTGTGCAGGCATTGCTGCCAACCACTGTCTGTCTCATATGTATCTTCCTTCCCCACATTCGTACTGTTTGCTCGGTGCTGTCTGACCTTGCCAACTTTTGTTCTCCACCCTTTCTAACGGTTACGCGTGACAAGAAATACACAATGTGCGATTCATCATCAATCATGTCATCCTTACCAGCACAGCGCAATCGGCTACTAACGAGGACCTTGCGTGTCTCATGCGGCCTTCTGGCCACAAGTATACGAGGAGAAGAAACATCCGTGGTGAGGCCTGTTACGGGAAGCCTTGAGCATTCTTGGAATACTGGCTGAAATCTAATATTTGCAGCAAGTTTTCCGATATCCCGACCGTCATTTACATCGTCTAACTCGGTTCATTGTCGCTTAACCTAGCCGTGGAGCTCCTCTCCTCCACGTTATGGTTGGCCAGGCCAGTCCTGTTGTTCGCTGTTGTCTTGCTTTGAGTGAGCACAAAGATACACGATACCCCACACTCAACATTCAGGCTGTGCTACTCACAAGCCTGCCATCGTGATAGTACCATCTTCAATATATTATCCTCTTTCTTCCGCTCTTGTGAGAGTCGGAGGATGATAAAACCTTGGGTTTGCCACAGACTTCTGATTTGACGAGTGATCTCGTAAGAGAACCTCGTGAAAGACTGGGATTGTCTCAATCATCGCCCCTATCCATCCTGACTGGCTGGCTTTGTCACCCTGTCGTCTCGTGCCTCACTCTAGGTATGCACTGGCCTTCGGACTAGGCTCACCTGTCTCCACCTGTTCGGTGGACCGGAGAGGCGGAGACCTGGTTCACGCATGCTTGAAAGTGCAATTATAGCCGCCGACAGCGGACCAGTCCAGATCATTCGAGTGAGGGTTTTCTTTGTCTGGCCTCTCATGAAGGGGGGGATTTGGTTGCTGAGCCCAGGGGTGGGGATTTTCGACGACTCAGAACGAAGTCAAGAATAAGAATGGCGTTGTGATGTTGGCCAGGTCTCCTTTAATTGCGGAAAGCAGTTGGCAACATTCATTAGCATCACGCCTATGGCCCATGGCGACGCAAACGTAGCCCAGAACATGGTGGTTAGTCGATGGTACATTGCGCGGCAACTATCTAAGCCACACACACTCATGGTCGGTCCGGGGTAACTAATCTATCCGAGAAATCTCTTCTACCGATACAGGGCTGCAAGCTTAACTCAGACCGTGGCTCAGTATGTAGCACGGACAGAAACTGCTAAAAGCAGCATAGTATCTTCTTCAATGCAGCCTCAGCTTGATTGCTTCGGTAATGGTGTCTACTGCCATTGCTGTTTGGCTAAGGACGACGGATGCCTCAAGCCTCAGTGCCGATATTAGTGAGATTGGTTGTCAGAGCAGCTGATTAATACGAAATCCGGACGCTCTTTGATCCTTCAGAATTAAATGGCTTAAGGTCGGCATTTGCAGCTCTATCCGCGCACACATAGGTCTGTCTATATGCGATTAGCCTCATTATAGTCCAGGTCGCGTTTGTAGGTGTCGTATCTTGATATATGAATTGGTTGCCTAAATCGATGGCCTTGACAATGTTTCTTCCGGCAATCAGCCCGCTCGCTTTTTCGCTGGAAGCAGTCTTCCCCTTGGCGGCACTTACAACGAAGCTGGGTATATTGACTCATTTATACTGCCCCGTGCCTTTCTTCTTTCCGACGACGACAAACACTTGCAGAATCACCGCGAGCTTTAGTGCCTTAGAATCTCCCGTCTCTCCTATAATGTGCATATTTTCCGCTAGATGGAGTGTCTTCATTTAGCGTATATGAGCGGTTTCGATTCAAGATTCCCAGCACCTCCAACACCGCAGACGTTGTCCAATCCCAAGCTCAAAGAGTCTTGCCGAGCTTCAAATTACCTCGCTCGTCCAGGAGAAGGTACTGTGACATCTCACTAGGAAATTGCCGGTATTTTTAGATCAGCGCGATCGTTACCTAGGAAGACCGGGGCTCTTAGACAACGTTGGACCTCCCTGCGGCTGCTCTTAAATATAGTGATAGACTATCACTTCGATTGTACCCAAAGACAAGTTGAAGGTGGTCAGTTAATCTCATGGAACTAGTATCACACATGTTCGAGACAACACAACCAAAAGTAAAATGCAGGAATCTGTTGTGGCCGTAGAGGTGGCGTTGCCCATAGGTAAGCCAATGGTGAATTGGGCGAACCACCGTTGCCCTAACCCGCAGCCTGATCCGGCGACCAAGTAATCAGGCTACGTTAGCCTCAACCCCGTCAGCTCTTGATCACCGCTTCAGTATGTTTCGTTGCAAGACCCGCGTTCGAGAAGCTGTCTTGTACGGTTGATAAGCCGGTATGGACGGGGGAACAAGCGCAAGCCAGCAACGGCCGACCCCTTCAACTGGCCTCACGGTCGCTGTTGATCCCGACTGGCCTTTGCTGGAGTGGGTTCCTTAGTTTCCCGCTCCATGCCTGTTTCGCTGACCAGAAAGTGTTGTCTTCGTCCATGGGTTCAAGGGCCACCCCGAGCGAACCTGGACATACAAGAACGTTGAAACCGTCGAACCGCCTCGCAAACCCCGCATACTTGGCCTACGAACGTCCCTATCCCGACGCAAAGCCAACAATCACAATGTCTCGATATTCTGGCCTCAGTGCTTACTGCCGAGTATTGTCCCTAATGCCCGAGTGCTGACTTATGGGTACGACACCAAGATTCAGCATTGGACGGGGCCTCCAGTAAGCACACATACAGTCTACGACATCGCCTGGGACTTCCTAGTCGCTCTACAGTCTGAGCGTCAATTAGAACCCCTGAGACCGGTCTTGTTCATTGCACACAGTCTAGGGGGCATTGTCGTCAAGGAATTGCTGCGAAGGTCATATGGCTGTGATGGGAACCGGATACATCTTCGCAGTATCTTTAAGTCTACGATCGGTATCATGTTTTTCGGCACACCTCATTCTGGCGCTGACCCTCGCGGATTCCTTTGACGCACTGCCGAGAAAGCCTTCAGAGCCGCTGGTTACAAAGCCAACGAGCAGATTGTCGCATCTCTGCTTCCTTCGTCAGAGCGCCTCAGAGAACTCAGGGACGAGTTTGGTCCGATTGCGCAGAGAAGTGATTGGATCATACATTCCTTCCAGGAGCAATACGGGGCCAAGAGTGTCTTGGGCCGAAAGGTGCGCAGTACCTAGCATATCACGGCAGTGCATGCATCTCTAACATCATGTCAGGTTGTCGAGGACGCCTCATCATATCTCAATATCCCGGTCATCGAAACGACAGAGCATATAGGGCGGGATCATATGGAAATGTGCCGCTTCACGGGACCAGAAGATCCCGAGTTCAAGAAAGTCGCCGCTGCCCTCCGACGGATGACATCGGCAGTAGTAGCTGAGCCGTGTCAGTCACTTCTGAACTCATTGTGGTTTCAACAAATTGATGCTCGCTATATGACTGTTGGGAAAGCTCATGTCGAAACATGCCAATGGGTGTTGAAAGCGCCAGAATATCTCAACTGGTTAGATGTCAACAAGCTGCATCAACATCGCGGACTCTTGTGGATCAAAGGAAAACCGGGTGCTGGGAAGTCAACTCTGATGAAGTCTGCCCTATCGAATGCAAGAGAGACCATGCAAGACAAAACAATCATCAGCTTCTTCTTCAATGCACGAGGACATGCCCTTGAGAAGTCTACGATGGGAATGTATCGATCCCTGTTACTCCAGCTCCTCGAGCAGCTTCCAAAGCTTCGGCGCGTCTTCAACTCTCCCGGACTAGCTAACAAAGACGGTTCGTCCCATCAATGGACTGTCCAGTCGCTGGAGATTTTGTTTGAAAAGGCGGTACGGAGTCTTGAGAAATCACCCGTGGTGTGTTTTATCGATGCCTTGGATGAATGCGACGAGGGCCAGATCCGCAACATGCTATCGTTTTTTGGAACCACATGTGAAATAGCCATGTCTTCGGGGCTCAAGTTTCACGTCTGCTACTCGCGTAGACACTACCCACACATCACGATCAAGCATGGTCTGAATCTTATACTCGAGGGCCAGAGAGGGCACAGGCAGGATATTGCCACATACGTGGATAGCGAATTGAATATTGGACGCAGCGTGCTCGCCGAGGAGATTCGACATGGTCTTCAAGAGAAGTCGTCCGGCGTTTTTATGTGGGCTGTCCTCGTGGTCGGGATCCTAAACAAGGAGCATGATGGCGGACGCATCCATGAACTTCGACAGCGGCTTGAAGATCTCCCTAGCGGCCTGCACGAGCTATTCCACGATATTTTGTTGCGCGACCACCGGCATCAAGATGAACTACAGCTATGCATTCAGTGGGTTCTCTTTGCGAGAGTTCCATTGAAACCCCCAGAGCTGTACTTTGCCATTCTCTCCGGTACTCGGCCAAAGGCGCTGTCCGTCTGGGATATTCAAGCGGTCTCAGTACACGATATGGAGCGATTCATACTCGACTCCTCAAAAGGCCTCGTTGAGGTCACCAAGTCTGTATCACCGATTGTCCAATTCATCCACGAGTCAGTCAGAGACTTTTTCCTCTTCCAAAATGGATTAAACGACATCTGGCCAGATCTTGGGAATAATCTTGTTGGGCAGAGCCATGAAAAGCTGAAGACCTGCTGTCTCGCCTATAGCAGCATGGACGAGCTTACTTCCCTTGATCCTTGTACACCCCTTTCAGGCTCTGGAGCCCATCAGGATAAGGGCCGTGACCGCTCAGGTATCTTGGCTGCCTTTCCATTTCTCAGCTATGCCGTTCCCAATGTTCTGTACCACGCAGACGTAGCGGAAGGTAGTGGCATCGCACAAGTTCATTTCCTCCAGACACTTGAACGTACCAGATGGATCAAGCTTCACAACATCGTCCAAGATCAACCTCACTTCCGGTATACGTCCAGTGCAAGCCTTCTTTATATATTAGCGGTGGCTAACACCCCACACCTTATTGCAACCCGCCCATCACCCCAATCTTGCATCGACGAAGAAGCAGAGCGCTGTGGATGCCCACTTCTAGCAGCTTTCGACGCTGAAAGTTTTGAAGCTGCCCAAGCAATGGAGACCGATTTGGTCATGGCCCTGCCCCCGGACAGTGCTACTCGGAGACATTGCGGCCAATTCTTTCAGGCCAGGAGCAAAGAGCGCCATATGCGACGTACTTTCAGGCTCTCAGAAAAAAGATCCATACTCTCAAATCTTGTGTCTTATGTCGGCGGAGAAGTGTTTGGCGCTGTCCTCGCGAGCGGGAAGTTTCTTCCCGACTCCAAAGACAATTTCGGCCGGTCGCCGCTCTCTCATGCAGTAGTACACAACGAATCAATCGTGGAAATTCTCCTCATGACAGGTGTGGTTGAAATCAACTCAAGAGACATTAACGGGCGCAATTCTCTCTCTTGGGCTGTCAGTGATGGTAGCGAAGCGATTGCTAGGCTCTTACTTGAGACGGGCAAAGTCGATGTTAACTCAAGAGACATAAAGGGTCAAGCTCCGTTGCTATGGGCTATCCACGCGGGCAATGATGAAGCTACTAAGCTTATGCTGAAGACAAGAGGTGTCGACGTAGACGCAAGAGACAATAGCGGCCGAACACCGCTGTCATGGGCCGCAAGTGACGGTAGTGTTGAAACCATCAAGCTGCTCCTTGACACGGGCAAGGTCAATGTGGACTCAAAAGACATTTACCGCCGATCTCCACTGTCCTGGGCGGCTGAATATAGCGAAGCAATTGTAGAGCTGCTCCTTCAGACCGGCGGGGTCGACGTGGACTCAAGAGACAACGATGGGCGCACACCTCTTTCATGGGCAGCTGAAGATAAATATGGAGCTGTCAAGCTCCTCCTCGAGACGGGCAAGGTCGAAGTGGACTCTAGAGACAAGAATGGACGTACGCCTCTGTCATGGGCTGTTGAGGACAATGAAGGAGCTGTTAGGCTCCTTCTTCGGACTGGCATGGTCGATATATGGTCGAAAGATAATCGCGGCCGCACGCCGCTCTCGTTGGCTCGTGATAACAACGTATTGGCCTACCATCTCTTGATGGAGGCAAGCGACCAAGCAGCGGGCTTCAACTCGATTAAGTCTAAGACTATCGGAGTTTTGCGGGCTACTTAGGGAATTGTAAAAAGGTACAAAGCTCCAATAGGAGCAGGCAGGGACGGTAAACGGGGAGACGTTAAAAACCCATGTCAATGGATATAGTGGACGCAGTCGCTGAAGAATTTGTGAGCTTAGGCAACCGTTGGCCTTTCTACACCTAGACAGGCAGTGGTGCTTTTTTAGCGAGGGAACTTAGACATATAATGAAGTCCGATCGCGGTACTTTTCATAGCGCTATCTGGGCTTCTTTGTCTTGAGATACTCAAACACTTGTGATCCCACTTTGTGACAGCATCGATGGCTTCGCCTGGTACTCTACGAGCCCTTGATACAGCCAGATACACGGCGATCTAGCGGCACTCCTCCATGCTCTCAACACCTACAGCACTGGTGATCGGAGAGATGCTTATACGCCGCCGTCTATCATTGGCAACCATGATAGCTAGTTCATCCAGTGAAAGAGCCTCGTGGTCAGTGTCAACCTTGTATTACTGAGCATCTACGTGCGCTAACTTGAACAGGTCGCTGAAGCCAGGGTAGCACAGAACGGTTCACGCAAACTTGATATAACTAGTTGCCATATCCTTGGTAGTTGGGAGAGCATCGAAGCTGATCAATGTGAGACGTTTGCGTCGCCCTTCGCGGTCCGTCGTTTGACGTACACACTCAACCCTCCCTCCATGGGCAAGGTCAAGTGAGTTCTGCTGACCTTCTCCCCTTTATACGCGGGGACAAATTCGAAAGTCGTCACTAGAGTCGTAATGACCTGGACGGCTATCGTCTCGGCCATCTTCTTGCCCAAACAAAGCCGCGAGCCACCTTGAAATACCGGAAACTCGGAGGCAGATCTCTGGACAAATCGCCCGTCAAGCAACCACCTCTCAGGTCGATATTCCTCCGCGTCGCTACCCCACAGCGTAGTAGAGCGGTTTAGGGCCCAGGTACACCAGACGACGATCGTGTTCTTCGGGAGGAAGGTCCCATCGGGTAGAGTTGTATCTTGTTGCGCTTGCTTGATCTCAAACGGGGGCGGCGGATAGAGTCTGAGCGATTCGTAGAATGTGGCTACTATATATGACGCAGCAGCAGGCTCAGGTTCTGTGATAGTTGTGTTTGAAGAAGCGTTCGTCGAAGCGTCTCGTGCAACACGACGCAATGGAGTCGCTACTTCTGGGTGCTTCATGAGGAGATAGAACGTCCACGTCAGCGCTTGAGCAACCGTGTCCTTGCCGGCAGAGAGATAGTTCAAAGCCGAATCTGCAACCAGCTTCTCATCGCCCAGAGCGTCAAACAAGACACTTATAAAGGTTCCCGAATCCTTCCTCTGCTCGTGTGGGTCGGCGGCTTCCTCGGAATCCTTGATGGCGAGGGCGTGCGAGACAAGCCGCTGGCCAAAGGTTTTCATGATCCGGGTAGACCTGCGCAACTCCCGGCCCGTGACAAGTTCAGTGATGAACCAAAGCGGGTTCTGGAAGCGCTTGGCAATTATGCCAGACGCGTAGTCAAAGGCCAGCGGAAAGTCGTCGGTGGCACTCATCTCCATGCCGTACGCCATTTTGCCCATCAGCTGCGTGGTAATGTCGTTGACGACAGCTTCCAGGTTTACCACTGTCATCCCATCAGCACTCAAAGCCAGCTGCTCAACAACATGCTCGAGCATTCTCGGCAGCTCGCAGTCTGCCATTGTTCTCAAAGTAGCCGCTGTAAAGAAGTGCGATCCGGCCTTCCTCTGTCTCCTCCAAAGCTCCCCGTCCACGTTGAGGATGCCATTTCCAAATAAATCCCGTAGGCGGTCTTTGAAGAATTCCCCCTTCTCAAACACGTCCTCGTGCTTGAAGATGTAGTCGAGATTGACAGGGTTGGAAATGATGACTCCTGGGGGAAGAGAGGGGACTGCAATGCGGAGAGTCTCATGCCCGTAAAGGTGGACGCAGTTGGTGAACCATTCGAACAGTCTCTCGCGGGGTCGACAGAATATGATACCGTTCCCCACTAAAGGCCAAGTGCCGGGAGGCTTTCTGTCCGGTAGGAATGCGTAAGTAAGAGGTGCCTGTAAGCATCTAGTGTACACTGACCTTAGCTGACAGCCCTTTCGCGTGATTGTAGGCGTGGTTAGTGCCCTGATAAACAAGCCTAGTATAACGAGTACTAGAAGGAACCCCGCAGCGTTTCTTTCCGTCTCTCGAGTGGCCATATTCGATCGCTATCCTGCGGCAGAGAGGCAGAACAGCAGAGATGTCGACACTACGTCGTATGTCCAGCCAGGATGCCTACAGACGTGATATTGTTCGGTAAACAAAAGGAATTCAAAAGGCGTAAAGAAATGAGCATCTGATAATAGAGCTGGATGATGGCATGCGGCAATCACTCCCACCGCATGGCCAGAGCAAGTCATCTCCAGTGTTGTAATCTCATCGACACGTGATAGCTGCATGCACTTCTTTTGGGTTGAGCCGTCAAGTTCCTCTGTATCGATAAGCCAAGTCCCCGAATGCCTGTCTCGCATAAGGCACATTCTCGGTGGTGTGGTCTTGGCCCAATGAAGTGGTGGAGAGCTGCACGATCGAACGCGTACTTCGTACTGAGTGGGATGTGATTCGCTGTTCCTGTGATGTTACGCCGCCGATGCGAAGTGATCACACTGAGGTACGAGGGAAAACGTTGAGGTTGAAGGTACCTCCAGAGCCATACGATTGCGTGGTTTACGCTATATGATACCATGGCTAGCCTAGTTGTGTGCTTCAAGTCAACAAAAACTAAAGGAAGCTTGTGGAGGTTTATGGAATATTGATGAGGACGGGTTATTAGTTGGGATTCTAGGTGTAGGTCAGCCAGGCTTCAACCGTATCCAGACCCAGCAATAGGTTATTTTTAGTGAACTGGTGATTCTCAGCTCCGATGTTGAGAAGTCGCCCTGTTTCGGCCAAGACGGTTCAAAGAGGCCCTTCAATGGGTTGGTAGAGGTTGGCGCGCCTGACGTTAAACCTGATGGAGGGAATATACATGTACTTTAGTCGTTACATTATTCACACCCTTGAGGTCACCCTTCTCTTCCGATTCACCATCTCAGTACCCAAAGTCCTCCCACACAACCTCCTCCCCTTCCAACCAACTCCCCAGCGCCGCCAACAGGCCCGGCCCGGTACACAAGAAGAACCGGTGGCCACGCCCCTTCAGCCCCTCCACGTCCCCGCGTCCCATCCTCCGCAGCTCCGCTTCGACTCCCATCCGTCCAACCTGCTCCTCGTCTGTCTGGCCCGTGACAAAGAGCGTCGCGGCCCCCGCCAGCGCCGGGATCTTGGCGAAGGCATCAACCGCGAGGGGCACGTCCTCCCCGCGCAGGGTCCAGAGCAGCTTCAGAGGGACGCCCGCGTCGAGGACGGACTGGGCCTGCGCGAGCAGCGGAGTGATGCCCACCCCCGCGGCGATGAAGGTCGGCTGCGGCGCGTGGCGGTCCAGCGGGATGCGGAAGGCCTCCTCGCCGCCGAACCCGAGGACGGGAATGTCCAGCGGCGCGCGCAGGTTGTGCCTCCACAGGAAGCTCGTCACGGGCCCGTGTTTCCTCGCTGTGATCTGCATCTCGCCGCTCGGCCCCGGCAGGCTCGACACCGTAAAGGTCCGGACGTAGTCGTCGTTCAAGCTCTGGGGGTCTTCGTCCCGCATGTGCGAGTAGCCCGACCCCAGCTCCGGCTCGAAGTCGAGCGTGACGTACTGGCCCGCGAGCCACTTCGGCGGCCCCGCTCGCGACGAGAGCTGCAGCGTGAAGCGATTGATAGACGGCGTCAGCACCTCGCGCCTGACGAGGTTCGCCGAGATGCTGGGCCGTTGCGAGTTTGCCATGTGCGCGTCTTGCTCGGAGAGGAGGTGCCGGATGGGCGGGTTGTAAGGCGAGTACTCGAGCGCAGAGCCGCGAAAGGGCAGGCCCGACTTGACGAAGCTGGCGGCGGTGATGGAGATGCTGACGGCGAGCTTGGTGCGTGCAAGCAAGGTAGAGGCCTCTTCGCCAACGAGGACGGATGTCGAGCCCGTAAGGTAGAGCGCGTCCGCGGTGTTGAAGTCGGGGATCACCATCCCGACCAGAGGATTGACCTTGAAGTTCCCTAGGGTCTGGTACAGTCTATTCCCGGAAACTTGGGATCCATGTTAGTATGTCAGTTTTTTAAAAAGAAAGGTTGCGGCGGCGGGAGAAGCATTTACACTCTGGATACACCAACTCCAACCCATCTGCCTCGTTTCTCACGACCCGCACAAAGCCAGGGCCCCCACCTCGATGGTTCGTATCCATCGACTCCCCGTTCGTGCTCGAGAGGAAGAACATGTCGGCTCTGGCAATCAGCTCCACCGCCTCTCGCGGCAGAGGCAAGCTGTCGCAGACGAGCTCGGGCTTCATGTCGTTCAACACCACGTCCTTCTTGTTGAGATACTTGGGACAGTTGCCCAGGCTGCCCGTCACGGCCATGGCCATCTGCACCTGCTTGCGGCCGCCAGCCACCGCTCCCGCAACCATCTTCCCCATCAGCTTCACGCGATCCCTCGTCTCGAGATCAATCGCCAGCGCGGCCATGGCCTTGCCCTCTCCGCCGCCGGGCTGGACCACGGCACCGTCCTCCGCACGCGCGCCCTCCCACAGCGCCTTGAAGACCGGGTCGTATTCCGTGTCGACTGCACTGTTCAGCGCGAGCACGCCTTCGGCCACAGGTCTTGCGAAGCCTCGATCTCCGCCCCAGACAGTCGTCCACGGACGGCCGGCGCGGTCGAGGGTGCCGAGGGCGACGAGCGAAGACTGCATCACCCGCATGGCGAACCGCATGGGCAACCCTGGAAGGGTTGGGTTTTCCTGGCGTGGCACCTTCAGCAGCTGGTGCATGGCACGCTCGCCTTCGTGAAATTCTGAAGTGAGAGATGGCATCTTGACAGAGATGCTCAAAGCAGCGTTATGGTGCTAACTCGAAGATGGGTAGCTTACAGGAGTAGGCGGTACAGAAACAAGTGATGCGGGCTAAGTGTCATAAAATTCTAGCCTCACGAATGACCCGGTTCGAAACTGGCAACTAGGAACGAAGCATCCGGCTTCGGTGTTGCAAATCATTACTCACTTATCATTATTAGACACGAAGGGCGCGGGCTTATGGATCCTGTTACCCATGTCATCGGCACCAACGCAACGTAAAGGTCTAATTCGACATCCGATCGCCCGACGCCATGGCATCGTCAACACAGTCAGATCACGGCCAAGACATCTGTCATTGCAACATCGCTATATTTCGCCGAACCTATATGTGACTTAAGATACCCCAATCATAGTAAATCCCCCAGCCCTCTAGAATGCAGAATCAGATATCAAACATTATACGAGACTATGCTCCTCAATGCTAGCTCCGTGGCCCCCGGATCATCGAAATCGTTAAAATGGCCTCCTCAAAATTGATCCCTAAGTTTCCAACATATCGTTGTTTCCCCTAGTTCCAGTATTCCCTTCCCCTCTGTGATTCAACGTCATATCCACGAGGGGGCCCGCCAGGACCTGGTGAAGGGCCCATTCGGGGCGCAGGGGATGCTCTGGCACTGGCGGCACCTGAAGAAGCCGTCGAGTATCGATCATAGTATTCCCCAACCGGTGCCAGAGGCGGCACAGGGGCTGTCATGTTTCGTTGTGGGGGGTACTGCGGTCCGCGAGGAGGAATTGGCCCTGTGGCGCTTCTCATGGGAGCAGCCCGCGGGGCTGCCATTAAGGAAGAAGCCACTGGAGAAGTTGTCGAGTATCGATCAGCATGCTCTTCAACGGGGCCACGAGGCGGCATAGGGGCCGTCATGTTTCGGTGCGGAGGCTGCTGGGGTCCGCGGGGAGGTGGTCCTGTGGCGCTACGCACCGGCGGGTTCATTGGACTTTGTTGATCTTCCCAGTAGGGATTACCCATTGGTGCTGGGCTCGCCCGACCATCTGGGTTGTAAGCCTCGTACACTCTCTGGGCTGGTCCATGTGCGGGCGAGGGCCCAGAAGGTTCTCTAGATTGCGAAAAGTTGTCCATCGGTCGGGCACTCGGGGCGCGGATTGGAGGAGGGAATGGCACTGACTCGCCATGAATGGGGGCTGGGGTCTCGGTGAAGCGATCCCTGCTCGAGGCTGACAACATAGGACGGAGAGGCTGAGAGCCAAAGTTGCCATGCGAACTAGCCATCGTGGATCGCGGTGGAGGATAGTTGCTGAGGTCCAAATTGGGCACCTGGGGGGCAGGGGATGGCGCTCGCCCGTAGCCCATCTCAGAGGCAGTGGACACTAGGGGCGCTCGTGATGAGTAGCTTGCGATGGAAGCCATGGTCCCCGATCTGGATGGTGCCGGCCGCTTCCGATCCATGTTGTTCATTTCTACGCCGCCCGGGGTTGTTGGGCGTGACGAGTATGCAGGAAGTGTTGCCATGGTGTCGTTGCGCCCCAGCATTGGCATGCTTGGCAGCTTGTCTTCGGTGACAGGGCCAACGTTTGGCAAGGTAGGCAGAGTCGCGATACGCTCCATAGGAGGCTTCTCGCCATTCTTTTTGGCTGACTTGAACTCGGCCCGCAGACGGTTGGCTTCCTCTCTCGCGAGTGCCTTGTTGACCGTCTTAGTGACAATCTTCATCAAAGTCTTGGTGACCTTGCGTCTGCAATAGCCCGAGATGCCTCCATCAGCGCTAGGAATCCAGTGCCATAGGAAGAAGACCCAAAAGAACATCGCGGTGAGGAGAAACAGGGCCGAGAAGACCCAAATGACCAAGGTAAAGCACATGCCTGAGAGGGTCAGGGCTTGGCGGTAGTCTTCCTCGGCGAGGGACTTGATCTTTTCAAAGAAGCCCTTGATCGAACCACCCACGGAATCGGAGCTGATGGCGAGCTTCGACTCGTACACCGCCTTGATCGTGAAGGCGTTAATCACCTGGCGAGGCCCTGAGCAAATGATGACACGAATCCAGGCTGGGGCGGCGTTAGCAATGCCATGACTATCATTTGATGGGACCGCAACTCACACTGGAAACTAAAGTAAGTAAACAGGGCGATGTACTCGGCGCCCTTTTTGCTCTTGGTGAGTTCTGCGAAGACTAGGAATCTCCTGAACCCCAGGCCAGAGCCCATTCGGATGGATTCCCATCGGACGGCAAGACCGTCCAAGTAGCATTCGGCAACGTTTCCCCGCCGAATAACTTTGAAGGCACGAAAGCCTTCGTATGCAAGATTAAGAAAGGAGAGGATGATGCAAATAGAGAAGATCCACTTGCTAATATCGATGCTGATAGCTGGGTCAATGCCACCAGTCCAGCGATCGAAGGCGAGCAGATTGACGGCGGTAAAGCTATCAACTGCGTATACGGCAACAGAGATGAGCAGCATAACCCAAAGGTAGATGTAGGCGAAGACAGTACCGCAACCCTGGGCCTTGAAGTCTTTCAGGTTGATGTACTCCCATCTCTGGTCCGCCGTCTCCTCGGTCTGCTTCCTGCGGTGACTGAGGCAACCCATTGTTGCGAATCAAATGATGAAATAACGAACGGCCTGCCGAATAATAAAGTCGCTTTAAAGAAGGAGCAAAGGTAAGCTCGTAAGCCGGGTATCTGAGTAAAAGGGTGTATAAGACGTGTGAACGGTCCTGCCGGCAAAACGCAGGTCGATCCTCGCCTGCGAAGGGTTCGACTGCGCTGCTATCCAGAGCGAGCGTATGAGGTCGATGTATGTCGAGTCGGTTTCTCGCCTGGAGAATGAGAGAGAAAACAGGGAGAGCGAGATGTCTCGAGGCGTGGGCGTTACACGAGTGGGCCCCTGGGCTGTGACGGCGCTGGTCGGTGCGCGCGCGGGTGGGCCGTCAGGATCGCGAGGACGAGGGCATGTCGCTGATAAGAGCGTGTTGATGATGAAAGGGCGGTTGGAAATAGCACCAGACCAACGGAAGATGAAGTTCGACGACGGGCAGATGTGAGGCGGATGCCGAGCGGAGTTGTAACGGAGGGTTTGCGATAGATGGATGGCTTGGAGCAGGGCGCGAAAGAGGCCGGAACAAAAGGAATGGATGACGGCGGCAGGGTGTCGTACTGTAGTTTCAGATGGCTGCAGCAAGGGTCCAAGAGAATAAGACAAAAGAGCGACGGGAACGGCAATGGCCTATTCTAGCGGCCTTGACAATAGCAAACTGCGAGCGGGAATGATGGCATGAGGGTTTGGGATGAAAGCGAATGGAGGGGAGAGATGGGAGCGTCGCAAATGAAGGGGGAGGCCGCTGATAGTGGTCGCGATAATGGCCTCGACAATGGCCTCAGTAGCCGACCTTCCCAACTTGCCTGGCGCCTTCGCACCTTTCCACCGCCGTCTTCACTCATTTCATCAAGAACCGGGTTGCTGGGGTTGATTTCCCATGTGGGAAGATGCAGCCAAGCCGGGCGCCAGGGCGTGGCGCCAGTCTCCATACTGTACACAGGTAGCCTACTTATCTACTATGTACCTAGCAGGTCCCCAACGCAGGTACCAACCGCCCGAGGCTTAGCGCCTCCCAGGGTGGCCGTGTACATGGATACCAGTAGCCCAGAGGAACGAACCATTGTTGAGAACTAGAGGAGGACTCGCCACATGACATTCAGAAACCCGCGCTCAGTCCGTCATCAGCGGATGGGAATTCCGCGGCTTGGCGGAGGGATCTTCAAGTGGTCTCGGAGGCTTCTTCCTCAGTCGTCAAAGCCTGCAGCGCTTCCGGTGGCGCGGGGATCCAATGACATTGGCCACTCAAATGGAACGCTCCCTTGCTGATCGGGCCCAGCGAGGCCGTGGATCCATGCTCAAACGAAGGGTCCAACCGCCACCCGAAATCCGAGCGAATGCATCCCATCCAATCCTAATTAGCCGCCAGCTCACGATGGCCTCTGCTTTCCGTCCCTGATGATTGCTCCTCCTGCTGCTTGCCGCTGATGCCGACGCCGAGCGACAGCAGCAAGAACAGAATCCCCGTGGCTCCAGTCGGATTGTCCAAACACAGACCGCCTTCGCATTGCTTGACCTGCCACGGTGTTACCACACTGACCAGTTCTCGCAACTCAGCGACACAAACCGTTTCAGACCAGTTACATGACCTCGAATTCCACAAATCCCACGGCTGGCCCGACGCATTCAATTCCCTCCCTCGCGTGGCGGATGAAACGAGCTAAGAGGTTTCCGGGCTGCCTCCCCCGCATCAATCCGTGCCACCATGACAACACAAAAGCACTGTTCGCGCAGGGATCGTCTGTCTTGGTGCAAGTCGCCATCTCCCCTCGCGAAACCTCAAAGTCCCGCGCCTGCGAATAGACTTCTGCTGGAACACAGGTACGTCTGCCTTGCACTCCAGACGCCTACCTCGGCGACAGCGGGAGATTTGCGACCCGTCCCAACGGCCCATTTTGATCGTTGTCAACCCAGGACGTGGTGGTTCGCTCTCTAGGTTCGACGGGTGTTTGAAGTCTAGCTCCGAACATTCCGAAGCAATTCTCAACAAGGCCGAAGGGTCCTTTGTCTTCCGCTCGGAGACCTGGCGCTGATCATGGGCACCAAGCCAAGCCACGGCCCGCCCGCCCATCTATGTAAGTACCAGTTTGGTTGATGTTAATGAGTACGTGACTTGTTTGTACGAAACAAACTCAGCCCTCTCCAATATCGCGCGAGCATGGACTCAAACCTTCGACAAGGAACACCATACCTCCCCGCAAAATGCAATAATTTCCCCTCTACAGTGCCCCTCACTCGGCGATGACGTCGGGCTGTTTGCCAGCCACACACAACGCCTTGAAGGGGTGGCCTCCAGGCGACCATCTGATCCGGCACAGAAAGCTCTGTGCACCTGAGGAAAGTTTCCCTGCTAAACACGAACAAAGAATCTTCAGCTGGGCACAAGCATGAATAGCAAAACTGGAAGCCAACCCAATGGCACCAATGACGCGTGCGCGATTGTTTCTTTGTTCTCCAAGCAAGGGATGAGGCCAGCGCCCGCCGACTGTCAGTCATCGGGCAAACATTACGATAGCGACCATAACAATAGACATGTTAAAATCCCAAGACAGACTCTTGCCCTGCTCGAGTGAGCAGCTTTCTCTTTATTCCTCTTCTCTTGCTGAGACAACCATGGATCAGGATCATGCACCCTCTGGTGGTTCCCAGAACGAGGACAGGCCTCCCAAGTTTGAGCTCGTCAAAGAGATCGAACCGGACGTATGGCTCGCCGTCCGACCAGGCGACCCTCGCGGAGAACAGTACCTCGCTCGTCCCTTCGGGGGCGCCAAGGGATACGGGGTAGGAGACGACGATCCTAAGAATAGCCCTGAGCAAAAGTTGCTCGGGGATCACAGACAGGCCACGGCGGTGCTCAATCTACTCAACCACGAGAACCTCATCAGCATTGTCGGCCACATCGACCGCCGGCCTTTTCACAGGACCCAGGAAAACGACAACAGCCGGGAGAATGCTGACTCCTATCTGGTCTGGGACTTTTGCGACGCTGCGAATCTCAGCGCGCTCTTCGCTAGTCACGCCGTCGAAAGCTCCGCCTACTACCTCCCCGAGTCTCTCTGCTGGCACGTCCTCCGGTCTCTGGTGCGAGCCGTTGCCTACCTTCACGACGGTAGACGACTCAAACCTGGTACAGAATTCTCCTCGACCAAGGAGCCCGAGTTCGTGCCCACAGACGTAGACTGGCTTCCCATCCTTCACCGTGACATCTCGCCAGGCAACATCTACTTCCAGCACCCTCGAGGCATCGAGACCTACGGCCAATGCAAGCTAGGTAACTTTAGCAAGGCTAAAGTAACATCCCATTCCATCCATACGGCCATCAAGGAAGCGGAGCACCAAAGCGAACCCACTCACGCCCAGTCCATAGCCTCATATCGAGGTCATGAGTCTTTTACGACTACACGGAAGAAGGCCATGAATGAGCCTAGTACTTACGAGCCTGAAGCTTACCCAGAGGTAGGTCGGGGTTTCCTACGAGCGCCGTTTGGGACTAACTCATTCACCTAGGATGACCGTCTTTATACTCTAAACGATGAGCTTTGGTCCGTCGGCGCGATTGTCTTCACCATGATGACAGGCGAAGTCCTCACGTTCTGCTGCGACAAGTGCGGCTGCTGCCACATCGAGCGCTGCATAAGATTCGGCTGTCTCAATGGCGAAGCTTACGCTGCGGGCTGCGAGTGCCTGTACGGAGGCTGCGAACATATCTCCGAGGAAAGTTGCGCTCATTCGTCTTCGCTGTGGAAGCCTTGCTCGCACCGCTGCCGGCGGCCCACCATCAACATCGACTCGTACATGGCGCGGGCGAGGTATACGAAGACGCTGCGGGAGTTGATCCTCGGCCTGCTTCTCAACCACGATCCAAGTGCTCGTACCGGAAATTGGAGGTTGGCGTTCAGGGCAGCGCAGGGAGTCGAGCTCGAATACCAGCGCTGGAAGGAGACGACGGAGGAAGGCCGGGAGTATCGGGATCTTGAGGACGATTTGGCTGAGCGGCGGAACGTAGCCAAGGCCAAGGCAGAGGAGACAAAGTAGAAGGAAAAGGAATGACGTGGTGGCCACTGTATGTAGGCAGTGAGTTAGGGAGCGGGCTTGTACTGATGGGATATTATTTCTACGTCCATTCAATTTGAAATCCATTCATTATTGAAAGCATCTTTTGCTGAATCCATGCTGTGAAGACACCCAATCTTATGCAAGGCAATTTGATCCAATGATCTTACACCACCCGTCGCAATCAACGAGGCCCAATTGGCGTTAGGCAGGTCCATAGGTACCTACTTAGCTTACTTAGTAGTAGCACTTGCCCGTTGCAACCGAAAGGACCCCGCACCGCTGTACTTTGTGCCTTCCCTGCTTGACCCTGATCTTTGGGAGCCCCATGAGCCGCCCCGCCATCAGCCGGTCCTCAAGCTGTCTGCCCCATTCCTCCATTTCACTTCGTCGCCAAAGCTTCATCCTCGCTGTCAGCTCTCCAAACCTCTGCCCGTTTCTCTGCGGCCAGCCAACAACAGCTTCACGCGTCGCTCCATTCACCGAAGAATATCGTGAACCTCACACCCGAACTCACTCCCGCCGCCGCCCGTCCCACGCGCAAATCCCTCGAAACGCAACAGCTGTCCTTGAGCTCCGAACCGCCACGCCCTCTTCCAGCTCCCTCCATCCGCGCGCGCGCGCAATATCGCATCCAGAGCCGACCGCTCCCTCCGCTCTCAAATGTCCTACCCGACCCATACGCCGCCTCTCCTCCTCACGAAGCGTCTCACGGCCTTCCTCCACGCCAACCAGACGGCCGCCCTGCCGACCTTGCTGCTCACCAGCCCACACGGGAAGCTCCTCGCACACGCCAGCCCTCAACCCGTCTCCGTTCTGCGCACGCACGCCACCGTTGCAGCCTCCCTCCTCGCAATCCACTCCTCTTCGTCTCCCGTGCTGCCTTCTTCTCTTCCCGGCTCCCGCACGCCCGATCCCATCGGGAGCTCCCCGCCCGACGACGACGAGGATGACGACGCCGACGACGACGAACAGATGAGCCAGTCTCAGCACCAATACCAATCCTCTCCCAAGGCCAAGCCGATCAAGCCCGCCACCATCACCGTCCAGCTCAGCGGCGGCACGCTCGTCATCCGCCGCCTCAAGTGCGGCTTGCTCTTCGTTTGCGTCGGGCCCGCCCAGGACGGCCCAGGCGATCACTCTTCCCATCTTCATCCCCACGACCGCTCGGGTGACGCCTCCCAGGTCGGCAGCCCCGGCGAGGCCGATAGCATGATCAGCACCGGCGCCCAGACCACCGCCAGCCTCGAGAGTTCCACCGGTACCGGAGCTGCTGCCATTGCACTCCGCCGCCACGCCGCCGACCTCTCCCGCTGGCTCGACGACAAGCTTGGTACATTAACCGTCCCCGAGGAGGGTGTTGGCGTCGAGTAGCGGTAGGCTTTTCAGCGTGCGATGGTTCTTTGATTACGGGTGGCGTGGCATTGTCGGCGTTTGAAAGTCATGCTTTAGGAACACAAGTTCCTTGCAGAATAGACTGAGCTTGAAGCTCCTCTATCCTTCGTTCAGGCGTTTTGGGGTTGAACAAGCTAGATACCAAAGACGAAGATGGTCTATATCTATATCACACGTGGGCAATCATATTATTACTTCATCTTTTTGGTTTTCATTCCGCTGCCTCCGGTTTTGAAGGGTATTACATACAATCAAGTAAAAAGTATTGTCTAAAGGATTTTTAACAATTCACCTTGCTGTCCAGCGGGAATCATAGCAAAAAACGCCCATCCGTCCATAACGCCTCCGGATGCAATACCGTGAAGGGTCCAGGCCAAGCCGAAGCCAAGCAAAGCCCAGGCAAGTTGTCTGGGATAAACCCAAAAAAACGAAGAAGGACAAGACCAAGTGTCGCGGGTTTTCATCGATGTACCTACCTACTCGATGCTCATCCGCATGATGCCGTCGTGCGTATCAATCATGCCCTGGAAGCCGATGCGGCCCTTGCTGCCGAGGCGGCCGGAGGGGGCGGCGGAGGAGCTAGCGCCGGACATGTTGCCCGGGGTGCTACCGGCCTCGCTAGGGGCGCCACTGCCGGACTTGTCGCCGCCATTGCTGCCGGGGCGGGAACCCGAGGTCCACGGTTGGACGTCGCGCTGGAGGGGGCTCTGCATGATGGGCGAGTTGTGGACGCTCATGCCGGGGCTGACGGCGCGGCGCTTGAAGCTGAGCGGGTCAAAGTCGTCCTCACGGCGGCGCTTGCTGTTAATGCGGCGGGTGATTTCGGCGGCGGTGGGCGGTTGGGGGCCGTTGTTCTGCGAGAGCTGTGAGGGTTGTTAGAACAGGTTGCCGGCAGGGACAGGCGGTGAACACTTACCAGGAAACCGTTAGTTCCGCCCGCAGACGGAGAATCCATCGAGACATCTTCACTGATGCCCGACGAGGAGCCCCTTGGCAGGAAAGCCGCTGGGGGCGGCGTTGTCCTCGCGCCGCCCATGCTGCTGGACTCGGAGAAGTTATCCCAAAACGTCTTACCCTTGGAATTCTTCATGACGTGCTGCTTAAAGCTGCTTGAGAGTCCGGTGGACAGGTCACCCATCATATCGTCCTCGGCGACATCATCCAAGGAGTCCTGCTGGGTCATGTTGGGCGAAGAAGGGGCTGTTGCGGTAGTTTGCGTAGACTCGGCAACAGCAGCTTGAGGGATCCTTGGCTCGAGGTCCATGTCGCTTTCGCGAACCTGCTTGACCACTTCTGCTTCTCTTCGGAATTCGGCATCAGCCGGTGTGCTCTCCTCCATGAGAGCTGCACGAATTCGAGCAAAGGTTTTGGTCTTAGGCTATACAGGCATCAGAATACTCGTCACTAGTGACAGCCAAGGCAAAAGATGACTTACCAGAAGATTCCCACGCCGTGTAACCACCCTCCGTATCACTCCCCGTTGCCCTTCTGCTCCGGGTCCATCAACATCACCCAAGGTCCTAGCCTCGTCTGCATCAGCCCCAGAGATGTGCAGCTGGTTCGCCTGCCAAGAGATGCTCTCTCGTCTCGCGCGAGATGAACTACTAGGCGGCGACTTGGAGATGGCCGCCCCGGTACTGCCAAAGCCGAGGCCCAGGTGTCCGCGCACCTTCTTCTTTTGTTGTTTGCGCGGTCGTTGGCGCTGCTGGAAGCTCATGAGGCTGCTCATAGCCGGAGATCCGAACGGGATGCTTGGGCCGTGAGGGCCTATGATCGGACCTGTCTTAGAAATCTGAGGTGTGGTGACATAAGATTCGTCCAAATCCTCGTCCATCAAGTCGTCGTTGTCCGAGGAGCTCGAGGAATCCGACCCTACGGCCTGGGTGCTCCCCACCGAGCTGCTAACGTGCATCTTCTCCTGGTTGCCCATTACAGACCACAGCGACGTCGAAGTCTGCTCCGGTCCTGCATAGTGGCTCCTCCGGCTCGGGATATTCATGGCCCGGCCACCAGCGGTAGGCGATGAGTCCGGAGAAGACTGCTCAGCGAGGGTCGAGTGGTGTAGGCTTGTCGCGGCGCGCGAGAAGTCGAGGCCTCGGGAGCGGCGTGGAAGGATGTTTGTCGGGGAGGCGTATATTTGTGAATGGTCGAGCTTGGGGGAGAGAGGCGCGGGCTTGACGTAGGGGTTCGAGGCGCCTGCAGGAGGCGTGAATTCGCGACGGGGCGGGAAGCTGGAGTTGAAGTCTGAGCGACTAGGAGTCACCGGCGTAGGAGCATCACGGATTGTGCTATCATCCTTCGAGGTTCGTCGCGATGTTTCAACGATGTGCGGCGAGGGCGATAGTTTGGAGGGAGTGCCTCCGCCGTCGGACATGGACCTGGTCTTGGCCAAGGGCGACCGACCTTGGGTTCTAGACATGGTGTCGACGCCTGCCACGTCGTCCATGACGGCGGAGTCATCGTAAGGGTCCCCCGCGAGGGTGCGATGGCGCTCCATGGGGAATCGGGGGGTAGCGGTGGCTCGGCGTCGAACTGGGAGGGCTGGTTGTTGAGCGAATGGAGTTGGGGATGATCCAGATGGAGGCGGTATGACGTTTTGTCGACCTCATGGAATCGCAGCGTCGTCGGAGATTAAGGGGCGATTTCCACGAGGGGCAAAGACCAAAAGATCATGGTCTTGCATGCTAGAGCACCAAGAGCCGAATATAAATGGGCGGAATGGGAGTGGAAGAATGCGGCTGTAGACAAAGGTCGAGCAGAAGCGGGCGGCTAATCATACAGTAGAAGAGCGGCACGGTGCGTCGCGCTGCGGGTGTGACACTGACTTTCCACTGACTTTCCACTGAGCGGACATGGATGACCGCCCCGCAAATGCATCAAGCCCCCCCCCCGACTAGCGCGGAATGGCACTCAACTGCCTTGCAGGTAGGCCTACAGTCCAGGGTTCTCATTCATCATCCCCGGTAAGTTAGGCACAACCCGAGAGAGTGCATTTAGAAGTTGAAGATTGGGTACAGAAGTCATTGGTCTAAGTAGCGGGCTGATGCTAAGTGGAACGTTCATTGTTGGTGGGACTCAATGCTTGACCGCGACTATTCGTCGTCGTCATTCGACCATCATTGTCCCATGCCTTAGTAGGCTAGCACGCGGGGGCCAGAAAAAGTGGCACCGATGTAGTAAATTGAATAAGTCGATCGCTTTTGACTTATGCAACCCTGATATATGTCGACATATTTATGTCACCCCCCTTTTGGTGTGCTACCTTTTCTGGCCTCCGCGTGGCTAGCAACACCAACACCTATTTAGCCAGAGAACAACAAGTTCTAGTCTTGCTGGCCAATGAGCTCGAGGCTTCTCATGTTATCCAGGACAGTGAGCCCACTGCATGTGTAGAAATCACTAAGTAGGCAGATGAAGGTTCATTGTAGTGCCCAGTGCTCAGGACTCCCGCGACCGGAGTCTACCCTACAGCACTGACCGAACTTTGGAACCGAAACAACCAATGTGGGTGGGCTTGGGTTTAGTTACTTAAAGGTGTAAGTTTCTGTTACATAGATTTGAAGATTGAAGTAGGGGGTAGACAGAAGTTGAAGTCCTTGATTTCTTCGTGGTACAGGCTCATCACTGAAGCACTGACAAGCTGGCGTTTTTGATAAGCTCAGCATGACGACGTTGCACTGATAGCAAGGCAAAAGCCTGAGGTAAGCTGATACTTGTGATTGGTATCATTTAATATATCAATTCGAAAACTTGGCTTCATCCCCCTCAATGGCCACCTTTTATATACCTATGGTGGTCATAGTTAAATGTACCAAGGAAAAGATAGTTGACAGCAGTTATTTCTGATTGACGTCAGTCCTAGCATCCGAAGTGGGGTAAGTTGATGGAGGGGCTCTCCCACACATTGCATCATCAACCACAGAGACGATTATCGCTTCGCATTTTCTCCCACCACTGATAAAACATTTGCCGCATCTAAATGAACACCACAAGAGCAGTGCAGCGTCTTCGAGCTCTTCAGAACATCGTTTCCTTCCCCAAGCTCTCCTTTGCCCCTTTGTCTAGAGGTGATCCCTCCTTAGCGCCCCGCTTCGTGAGCTTGCAACTGATTGAAGAAAGCAACACAAGCTCGATCGTTCACCATGGCGACCACCACGGATACCAACAACTACAAGTTCAACCACTCGATGTAAGCTGCTCGGTGAGGCCTTATACAGCTTATACAGGTACTGACTCTAGACTAGGATTCGAGTCAAGGACCCTAAGGAATCTGGTATGCGAGCGCCCGCCACCATGATGACCCAGGCTCAGATGCCAGGGTCTCCACCAGAAAGTCTGAGCTGTTTGACTGACGCTTTTTTCCTTTCCAGTCAAGTTTTACGAGTTCCTAGGCATGAGTGTTGTCAAGAAGCTTGAGTTTCCCGAGAACAAGTTCGATCTCTACTTCCTGGGCTACGACTCACCCAAGGCCTTGTCCCACGGCAACGCAGCCTTCGACCGACAGGGTCTGGTAGAGCTTACTCATAACTATGGGACAGAAAACGACGCAGAGTACAAGATAAACAACGGCAATGTAGAGCCGCACCGTGGGTTTGGCCATCTTTGCGTCAGCGTCGACAACATCCAGGCCGCCTGCCAGCGTCTTGAGGATGAAGGCTACAAGTTTCAGAAGAAACTCTCCGACGGTCGGATGAGGAATATCGCATTTGCGCTCGATCCTGATGGTTACTGGGTTGAAATTATCGCCCAGAACCCCTATCAAGAGACGGAGAATATCAAGGAGACCGATTTGTCGACCTACCGAATGGTGAGAACCCTAAATACTTCTGCCCGGGGGGGGGGGGGGCTCTATTCTGACATGACTAGAACCACACCATGATTCGCGTCAAGGATGCCGAAAAGTCTCTCAAATACTACAAAGAGGTCCTTGGTATGACTCTGGTCCGGACCTCGAAGAACCCGAGTGCAGGCTTCAACCTCTACTTTTTGGGATACCCAGGTGACAAGCCTGTGACCGAAGGCATGGATGTCGCCGATAGAGAGGGGCTGTTGGAATTGACCTGGAACTATGGAACTGAAAAAGAGGAGGACTTCCGCTACCATGATGGCAATCAAGAGCCTCAAGGCTTTGGCCACATTTGTGAGTTACGGATATTAGACAATACGACAATTCCAAGAGCCGTGGTTTACTGACACTGCACAGGCGTCTCGGTTGACAACTTAGAGGCCGCTTGCCAGAGGTTCGAGGACATGACGGTTAGCTGGAAGAAGAGGTTGACGGATGGACGGATGAAGAACGTTGCGTTCTTGTTAGATCCCGACGGTTACTGGATTGAGATTGTCCAGAACGAGAGATTCAGTGGCAAGGAGAACTTCTGAGAAGGCAAAGAAATACGTCGATTTCGACAATGGAGGCACGTGTATTGGTATGGACTACAATAATTAACGTGGAGGCGGTGAAATATATGACACCAACGCCGATGACCCGATCTTGATGTTGAGCTAGAGCCTGTCTGGGGTAACGATTATGTAGAAACAATAACAATTTGTTTGCAGGGCCATCTGGCAAGAAGCCCGAAGACGGACGCCTTCACCGCCACCAAAAAGCAAGACACGCAGGTCACCATGGCATGGGCGATAAGCCTGATAGACCAGGTGGTCGCATCGGGATGGGTGCATACTTGCGAGATAGACTATGCAACGACCACACCACCTTCTCCCGCAGAAAATGCAACGATGCTGCCTCATCTGTGCGCTGCCGGCGAGGCAACCTCTCAACGCCATATGCCAGCAACAGCTGCCGCGGAAAGGAGGGGAGGGCAGCTATCGATGTTTAGTGCACGGGGGGCAATCCAATCGATCGCCCCAACGTCCAGCCGGTGGCTTGCAGTAGCTCAACATGGGGAAAATGAGGGGTTGAATAGATCATGGGTGTTAGAATTATTCACATCAGCCCCCCACATTGTTGAGCGTGGCCAAACTCGGCCGCTTTCTCCTCAGCCCGCAACGGGCAGGATGGAACCCCCCGCGCCTTAAAGACGACCGGGAGAAACATTGTAAGCTTGGCGTGGAGAGTCCTGTAATGGCTATTAGTTGAGCGCCGACGGGACGTTGCAGGAGTTGCATGCATCATCCCTTGTGAGGACTCCTGCGTCTAAGGCTTCATCGTTAGCTTTCGGTTGGCTGGGCTCTTGCTCGGTGGGATTGGGCACGGCTAGGAATCGTGGCGGAACGCCTCGAGGAGGACCGAGAGGCACTGGATGGGGGAAGGAGAAGGAGGGAGGCGACGGAGTTTATATCGTGTAGCAGACGTCATCTCGATTCCTTTCTCTCGATTCCTCTTTCCTGATTCTTATTCTAACTTATACACCCTCAGTCGCCTGAATATTCTGAAGCTACACTACCCCCGCAGAGATTCCTTGATCACACATCAAAAACACCGACAAGGCCCGCAAACATGGCTCCTTCAGCTACCCATGATCCTCCGTCCTCGGCGAGCTCTGCTCGGCCCCGGATTCTGGTCCCTGAGAAGGTGTCCCCGGATGGCCTGGCCCTTCTCACTCCCCATTTTGATGTCGACAATCGGCTCGGTCTCTCGCCAGAGGACCTCGTAGAATTGATACCGCAATACCATGGCCTCATCGTCCGGTCCGAGACCCAGGTCACAGCCAACGTGCTGCAGGCAGGGAAGAAACTCCGGGTCGTCGCTCGAGCCGGTGTCGGCGTCGACAACATTGATGTGCTCGCCGCGACAACACAGGGCATCATCGTTGTCAACTCACCCGCGGGCAACATTGTCGCTGCAGCAGAGCACACAGTCGCACTCCTCCTAGCGACGGCCAGAAACCTGGGCCGTGCCGATGGGACGGTCAAGGATGGACGCTGGGAACGCAGCAAACTCGTCGGTGTAGAGGTTGGCAGCAAGACACTGGGCATCATTGGCTTGGGAAAGGTCGGCATGAACGTGGCCCGAATGGCCAAGGGCCTGGGCATGGAGGTGGTGGCAGTTGATCCCTATGCGAGTGCTGATATTGCGCGCCACGCAGGCGTCCGGCTCGTCCCTAGCTTACAAGATCTCCTGCCTGTGGTGGACTTCTTGACCATCCACACACCTCTACTGGCGACGACGCTGGATCTCATCGGGGAAGATGAGCTAAAGAAAATGAAGAAGACAGCACGGGTGCTCAACGTCGCACGAGGTGGCGTGTACAGTGAGGCGGCACTGCTCAAGGCGCTGGACGAGGGATGGATAGCGGGAGCTGGCATCGACGTCTGGTCCTCAGAACCGCCTCAAGCATATTCGGCAGCTGTAAAGCTCAGCAAGCACCCCAAGGTGGTGGCGACGCCTCATCTGGGTGCGTCAACCGTTGAAGCCCAGGAGAACGTATCCATGGACGTGTGCAAGCAAGTCCTCGAGATCCTTCGAGGCGGTCTCCCTACAAGCGCCGTCAACGCTCCCATCATTGTGCCCGAAGAGTATCGCAAGCTACAGCCGTCGGTGCAACTGGTCGAGAAGATGGGCCGGCTGTACACGCAGCACTTTGTACGCAGCAAGGGCGGCATGATGGGCCGCCGTCGCTTTGAGCTGATCTACCATGGCGACCTGGCTGGCATGTTCAACACGAAGCCACTGTTCGCGGCGTTGGTCAAGGGCCTGGTGGCTTCGTTCAGCGACTCGCACGTCAACATTGTCAATGCCACGCTCATCGCCAATGAGAAGGGCATCGTGATTAGCGAGACGCACTCCCGCCAGGCTCAGCAGCCGACGTTTGCCAACCTGGTTACGCTACGGTCTTACGAAGCCGGGAGCGGCGGGAGCGAGCAGGTCATCGAGGGCTACGCAACGGACGACCGGGCGTACATTTCCAAATTGGACCGGTTCAACGGCGTGTTTACGCCCGAGGGGACGCTCATTATCCTGCACAACTACGACGAGCCGGGCAAAATTGGAGGCGTGGGCATGGTCCTCGGCGCGCACGGCATCAACATCAAATTCATGCAGGTTGCCAGTCTCGACCCGCAGCAGCAGCAGCTGGCCGCCGTGCAGGACGGGCCGATGGATGGACCCAAAGGCCACGAGGCGTTGATGATTTTGGGCGTGTTGGGGCCGGTGAGCAACGATGTGCTGGAAGGGCTTAGGAATTCCGAAGGAGTATTAGACGTTAGTCTGGTTAAGCTATGATGAGCCGGAGGTTCTTGGGGGTTCTTGGGAGAAGACTCGGAACGACCTGCGCTCAAGCCACTCAAGGTCAATCCTGAAGAGGTTTATCTTCATGTTTCGTCAGTAGATTATGCCAAGCAGATAAAGCAATTTTCGGCAATCAACACCCATACAACACCCACAATTGATACAACATGTATGGCAGTTGCTCGCGTGACACCTTCCTAAGTGGCCGAAGATGTGGGACAGTACTCCATACCTTGTGTCTGATAGATGAACGTTATGACTGTTCTTGAGTACCTCTTAACGTACACAATTCTGGTGGACCACTACTAACTAATACTGAAGCTCCCTGGGCTAATCACCTACCTAGTAAGTGACGACACTTTGGCTGTAGCTTTTACTAGATAAGTCCCCCCCCCCACTTCTGGACCACCCCCCCTTCTAGACCACTTTTCTGCCACCTTCACACCTATCTGCCTCTACATTCTAACCGTGATTTCTCGCGTACTAATAGATTAATTGTAATAATTTTTTTATCATTTTGATTATTATATCTTAATACATAGAATCTAACATTTAAAACACTATTAAAAACATAAAAAACAGGGTATCTATATAAGTTATAGCCTCACGTAATAGCATACTATATTTAAGTCTAGTTAATTAAATTAACAGCTGTTAAAGTTACTAAACTGCTTATTAGACTTATTAAAAGCTCTCTCTAGGTTAGGAATTAGATCTTATTAACTAGGTCTTAGTCTAGGAACACCTAGGCTTCCCTCTAATATAAGCCTAGGTTATTAAATTTACATCTTAAATTGCTATCCTAAATAGGGTTATAAAGCCTTTTAGATCTTACTAGATTAAAGCTTTTAAATATAGAAATCTAAAGATTAAGACTTTTTAAGGTTAGAAGCTTAATATAGTATAATTTAATAGGGTAACAACTAATAATATTAAGGGATTTTTCTGCTAGTTAATAATCCTAAAGGTTAAGAGTATTCTTAAGGAAAATTAATATAATATAGATAAAGCTAGTATTATAAAAGGGTAAGAATATAATAGTCTTATACTAAAAAGCTTAAAGTATAAGATTATAATAATTAAGAACCTAGGCTTATATTTTTAGATTATAATTATTAAATATATTAGTATAAATAGCTAAGTCTTACCCCTCTTAGTAATCTTTAAAGAAAGAACTATTTAATAGTTATAGTTTCTAGTAGAGCTTAATTTTCTAACATCTTAGAACTTTACTTTAACAGAAAAGAGCTAGACTAATAACTAGGTTACCTTAAATTAGCTAATAAAGGTTTTTATTTCTTATATAATACTAAAAAAGGCAGAGAATAAAAGACTTCTTATTATTAATAGCTATAATAGTTATTATACTAATAATTTTATGTTTAAATATTATAAAAATAATATATATTTATTATTTCTAATCTCTTATTTTTCTTATGTTTTTTAGCTGCTTAATATTACTATTTTTAGCCCCCTAAAAAATATATACTAGTGAGAGATTTCTAAGTTAGCTAGACTTAATAACTTTATACACTTAGGTAAGATAACTTTTATCTGCTGTTATTATAAGGCTTAGTAAGCTACTCTTATATCTTTAAATATCTTAGCAGGCTAGAAATTATCTAGATTATAGCTAGTTAGTCTAGTAAAGCTCTTACTAAACCTTATAATTAGTAAGCTAGATATCTACCTATAAACACCACTTAAGATAATAGTAAACCTATTAGAAATAACTATTAGGACGCCTTTATTATTATAACAGCTAAAATCTGCACTTTTAATTATCCTTTTGTTAGTATTACTTAATAGATCTACCTAGCTTTTCCTAATAAAGGTTGCTAAGAGATTAGACTGTTAAAATATAAGATTAGCTGCCTAAGAGAAGAAACTAATAGTCTTACAGACTAAATTAGAAGAATTAAGACCTAAAAAGAGAAGAAAGCTTATATTTAATACTAATTTGCGCTTTATATAAGTCCCAGATATAATAAAGGCTTAGAAACTAATAGAGGAAATATTAGATCTGCTAGAGATATTAAAAAAATATAAGAAAATTAGATTTTAGGATATATATTTTAAGTGGCAGCTTAACCTTCTAAATAGCGAAAAAATGCCTGATTTCTAGTATTATGTTATTATTTAATTGATAAGTGTTTATTAAGGGTGAGTTTTGTGATGTTGCGAAAAAGTGGTCTAGAAGGGGGGGTGGTCCAGAAGTGGGGGGGGGGACTTACTTAATTCTTAGTCTACCTAAGTTGGCTTTTACGAACTGGTACGATTTTCGCTTGCCGTAGTGCCGTTCCCTCCTGTGCCTGGCAAGGAGAGCGCTGTAGGAACGGAGCCTTTGGTGGACTGTGCTCCTGAGCGCATCGGGGGTTTGACCTGGGCTAGCGCCTCTCAGCCAATTAAAACCCTCCATCGATTGCCGGAGCTCCCCTGTTGGCGTCATCGTTCCTTGTCGCTCCTTGTGGCCCCATCGATCCCAAGCGGGTTCTTCACTAACTTAGCTTAATTCGCCCACATGCTCAAACTCGTTCGCCTGTCCCACCTAATTTTTCCGTCGCCTCTCTTCATCATCATCACTAACTCGCCTTCGGTGCGAAAGGGTCGCAATACCCTCGACTCGATCGGAACCGCTGCTGCTTTCCTGCACCACCTTCACGCGATCCGAATACTACCATCGGACGCCCTCCTTCGGTCTCATTCTACAGAGCTTACTAGTCGTCATCGCGGGACAGTCTCGACCTGGTCTTGGTTCGGCTCAGATTCTCACGTCATTGAACGAGCACCAACCGCGAAACTAATTACAGCCGATTGACCACCGCTTTCAGCATCGCTCCCGCGAGCTTCGAACGCCCGCAACAAATCCTCAAAATGCGGCGAACATCGAGATACAGCTCCCTCCGGCCTGCTGTGCTGGGCATCGGCCGAATCCTCGGCACAGGCTTGTCAGCCGTTGCGGCGCACCCGCTGGCAACACGATCCCCTCACTCTCATGAACCTGAATCCGGAGGCCCGAGCATCGTGGTTCTCCTCGTGGCCTCAATGACCCTGGTGCTGCTCGGTGGTGCGTTCGCCGGTCTGACGATTGCGTAAGTCCACTCCCTGGCCCTTTGCTTGGCAAATGTGCTGACACTGCCAAGGTTGATGGGGCAGGACAGCATCTACCTCCAGGTTCTCTCTGGTGATCCCACGGAGCCCCAATCTCGTAACGCGAAGCGTGTGCTCAAGTTGCTAAATCGAGGAAAACACTGGGTTTTGGTGACGTTGCTGCTCTCAAATGTCATTGTCAATGAATCGCTGCCCGTCGTCCTGGATCGAACACTCGGCGGCGGCGTTGCAGCCGTTGTTGGCAGTACGGTCCTTATCGGTACCTATGACCCGCGCAATTTTTCATGCGAGAAGTGTGCTAACCATCAAGGTAGTTATCTTTGGCGAAATTGTCCCCCAGTCCGTCTGCGTTCGATACGGCCTTCAAATTGGCGGCTACATGTCAACACCTGTCCTCGCGCTCATGTACCTCACGGGCCCTCTGTCCTGGCCAATTGCGAAGCTCCTCGATTGGACCCTAGGCGAAGACCATGGCACTGTCTACAAGAAGAGCGGGTTGAAGACGCTCGTCACACTGCACAAGTCTCTGGGTGAACTGTCCGAGCGACTCAACCAGGATGAAGTCACCATCATCACCGCCGTTCTCGACTTGAAGGACAAGCCAGTGGCCGAGGTTATGACGCCCATGGACGACGTTTACACCCTCTCGGAGGACCATGTCCTGGATGAGAAGACCATGGATGACATCCTGACTTCTGGCTACTCGAGAATTCCCATCTACCGATCGGGAAGCCCGCTGGACTTTGTCGGCATGCTCTTGGTCAAGACACTCATTACGTACGACCCCGAGGACAAGACCCTGGTTCGCGATGTCCCCCTCGGCGCCATTGTCGAAACCAGACCGGAGACGAGCTGCCTGGACATAATCAACTTCTTCCAGGAGGGCAAATCCCACATGGTCCTTGTTTCTGAGTTCCCTGGATCGGATCACGGTGCTCTGGGTGTTGTCACGCTTGAAGATGTGATTGAGGAGCTGATTGGAGAGTAAGTCTAGGCTCATTATCCATGATGGACCAAGTACTAATGCTATGCTTAGGGAAATTGTCGATGAATCAGATGTCTACGTCGACGTGCACAAGGCTATCCGACGCCTCACTCCTGCTCCTCGAGCTCGCCGAATACACGCCGAGGCTGCTGCCGTGGCAGCATCAGCCAGTAAGAAGGCACCCGATACTACCATAGTTGTGGATGTGGCTCCCGATCACGATGATGAAGCCGTACTGTCAAATTCCTACCACAGCAACTACGATGGCGGATTCCACAATGCCGCTAAGAGGGAGATATTCATGAAGCGACGTACCTCAGATGGCGGCATCGAGGGCCCGCCAGTCCTCATCAAAGCGAGCCTGGACGAGATGAGGCAACAACTTCGACTCGGCCCCGCCAATCGCGCAACCAAACCCCTAAACAACACGCGGGCCAGCGTATTCAAGATTAAGCAAGGTCTTGACGCTACCAGCAGGTTGTCGGTGCGACCAGGGTTCTCCCCACGACCGGCGTCACATATCGGTGTGATAAATTCACATACAATCGGCACTGAAAGGACGCCGCTGTTAAGCAGGGAGGAGCTTGGGGAGCCAGCGGAAGAGGACCTGCTCCACTTGGAAGACGGGAAAGCTAATGGCAATGGGACCGAAGCAAAAAAGTAATGGGCGAGGGTCATGAGAGGCGGAAGGCGATGACAAACATATCTTGTAGGACGTAACTCAGGACAGCAGGTGTTTGCAAGTTTGAGACAAGGGTCTCAACGAATACCACAGCACGGTTTGCTTTAGCATGGCTAGCTCGCCTATCAGCCCAGCTGGTACGCGATACCAATAGTCGTGTGTATTCTTTCAGGAGAATTGTCAAGGGGGAATGGAGGTCCATCTTGGTGGGTGGCCTGTGGTGATGCATTGCATGAACATGACAGGGTCCTCATAGATCAGTCATAATCCGTTGGCTTTAGCTTTATTCACTGTAATCGCCCCCCTGCACAAGGATTCCGGGGTTCCTACCGTTCTGGCCCCGAGACTCTTGCTGGTCATATCCGCGCCTTAAGACTTAGTCGTGCCAGATGGCATTCATGCCAAATCCGGGCTCCGGAACACGAACCCTCGCCACGCGCGCGAGGAACTCGTCCTTCCAGCGGTAGATCTCCAGCCAGCCCTCCTGGTCATCGGTGATGGCGACCCATTCGTCGGACCACGGGCTGGGCGAAACGGCGTTGCTGTGGCCGCCGCTCGTGGGCGTGGGGTTGAGCAGAATCTGGCGCTCGACGGCACCCTCCTGGCCGAGGGCGAAGGCGGCGACGTAGCCTGTCAGGTCGAACGAGTTTGCGCGCGACGAGGCGAACAGGTAGCGGCCCGACGAGGACAGCGCGCAGACGTCGGCGCGGTACTGGGTCCAGCGGTCGGCGTCGGGGATGCCGGGCGGGATGAGCGGCCAGTGGCGACGGGTGTAGACGGGGAGGTGGGTTTCTTGGTCGACAACGTACTCGCGGATGCGGTTGCCCTTCTCCATCAAGGCGTAGAGGTAATGGCCAGAAGGGTGCAGGGCGACCCAGCGCGGGTGGTCGCGGGGGTCCGGGCACTCGACGGCGCCGACGAGGTCGAGGGCCGGGTCGGAGGCGGAGCGGCGGCGGTGGACCCAGAGCTTGTTGGCGCGGAGGTCGGCCGAGTAGAGGTAGGTCTCGGTGGGGTCGAAGACCATGCCGTGGATGCCCGAGTTGGGCTGGTACTCGTAGTTCTGGACGTTGTCGAGCAGGGCACCGGTGGCCGGGTCGGTGGTGAAGACGGCGCCGTGGCCGGCGTGGTCGTAGAAGGGGTTGCAGTAGACGGCGTAGGGGGGCTTTTGGGCGGCGAGGAGGAAGATGGCGCGGGTGTTTGTCGTGGAGAGTGAGGCGCTGGCTGTGAGGGGAGTGTTGGTGTGAGGGATTCATGTGAGGGATCAAAGAGAGGGGAGGACGGGACATACGGTCGTGAAGCATTGGGTGTGAGACCTGCTGGGTGATGTTGGTGGGCGACTCAACAGCGAAGCTGGACCACTTTTTCATGGCGGCGCCGTAAATGACTTTCTTGGTGTGCTGTTGACTCAGTAAGCCAGTGAGCTTCTCAATTGGATTCTCAAGTGACCGAGCTTCAAAGTAAGTCAAGCGAGTGAGTGAGTGAGTCTGACATTGAAGGTCATCCACGAGATGGGTTCATCCTCGGGAATCGGAGTACGCTTGATGAGCTTCAGGGTCAGAGCTTCATCGTCAAAGGCAAATGTGAAGATGGCACCCGGAGGCGTCCAGGTGCCGACCATGAGATGGTGAACTGGCATGGCGGCGGGCGAAGTCGAGGCGAAGGATCTCGCGGAGAGGGCTGGAGAAAGAGAGACAGGAAGGGTCAGGAAGGGAGGCGAGCGCGACAGCGGCAACGGAGAGAAACGAAGCCGGTGACGACTGGTGAGATGCCGTGTCATATGCCGGGCCCGAGACCAGGGGCGATGCAGACACAACAAGGGCGGCACTAAGAAGAAGCGGGCTGTGTGCCTCGGCCAATATGTAGACAGTCAATGTGAAAGCCCGCTAGATAGGTCGCGAAAGGAGCGATGGGATTGGAAAAGATGGGGACAAGGGGACGTTGAAAGATCTGGATCATGACATTGCCGAACTAGATGGATGGGAGAGTCTTGTTAAGGAGACGACGATTCCAGGAACATCGATGGAGGGGCATTGGGTGGGTTAAACCTTTATCCTCGCAGGCTTCCTATATACCCCACCATGGTAGGGACCAAATCACGAGACCAATGGCTTAGGATATCTATGTACTTTGTACGTCTCTGTGTGTTTGCTCTTGGAGCTATACGCAGCTAGGCAAAGACTTGTGTGGCCCATCTCAGCGCCAGGATCAAAGGAGCAATGAGGTACTTGTATGAACGATGTAGAGGGGCAAAGGGGGAACGGGTTGGTGGGGAAGTGGATGATCACCAAGGATGTCACGGGGAAAATCCCGGCGTAATGTGGGGCCACCCCGGAGTGGGCCCTTCGGCACCGAACGGCGGCATTTGAGATGAAAACGGCCCTGATCGTGAAGAAATGCTCTTGCACTACCATGCTTACAGTCTCCTTGAGCTTGTAGTACACTTGGTCCCAAGGCTTTGTTTGCTCGGCAATAGGGTGACGAGGAAACTACGCCCCCAGAAGTCAAAACTTGCCGTGGCTCCTAGCTGGCAGCTTTCACCCACCTCTGCTGTCTTGGTACCGGTTCGTGGAATTCGGAGCACATCGGTATGCTTTTCGGCTGTCCATGACACCCACTCCATGAACCGTGGCTTGCGAAGTATCTCATGCATGACCGCGATGTTCGAAAGAGGATAAGTTGCCCGCCAACGACCGCCATCAATACCACGACATGTGAAGAGGTGGTTTCGAATGGCCGAATCGTTCTCCATACTGGCGACATAAAATCTGATGCAGAACAGGGCTGGAAGTCTTGGAATGGTCGTAAGGCATTCGTTCTCTGACTAGGGTTTGTCGAGTTTTTTTAATTAACTATTAGCAGAGGGAAAAAGGTACAAACGAGGGGGAGTAGCATACCATATTGAGGACAGCCTAGCAAGGCTAAACCCTCAACGGATGCAGAAACGACGGAGGACCGGCACTCGATACTATTTCCCGCTAGAAGATAATGGTAGTATAGATAGGATGCGGGGATAGACAAAATAGCCTTGACGTCCTAGCAGGTCAGGTACTGTAGGGCTACTAGTATAGGGAATTGTGTCGCAATGGGTGATGCAAGCTATATAAGGGGGGCCATGTGGTCCCGCAAGGGACGTTCGTCTTTTGCGACAAATTGGCACCCTGCGGATATTATCTACGAGGAAATATCCACAAGAAAAAGGCTTCGACGCTATTCTAGTGATGTGACAAGTTAGTCTAGGTTGTAGATTAGTCTAGACGGGTATCTACAGGTGGTTGCTCAAATGGACACCTAGACTAGTGGGGCAGCCATAATGCCAGGCAGCTCTTCCCCCAGAATCAATCCATCACTTGGATCAACTTTTGACATTGACAGCCAAGACGATGTTGTGCTCGGGCGGGAGAGTTATCTTATCGTCGCTTTCCCTGTCCTTGTCGGCCTTGTGGCTGAGGAGAGGAAATGTGGCTGGCATTGTTGACGAACTAGACGCCAGAGAAAATGGAAGTCGCGGTAAGCGATAAGATAAGGCCGCCGTTGCCGTGGTCTCCACGGCAACGACGGAAACACGACGAAGATGCTGTCTTCCCAGCATCCTTTGCTCTTGCCTTCATCCCTCACTTGCCTTTTGCTTCTTCCAAATCGATTCACTTTCTGCTTTTCTGCACAAAGGCCTCTTGTGGCGTGCTTTGCATTTCTTTCTCCCGTCGACGAAGCCATCAATTCCTCGTTCTCGCGAACAGTGATGGACAGCCTCGATCCCCAGCGTCCACAACGCCGCCAAGCTTCTACCGGCGAGGGGCTACCCTCCAGCCCCCTCAGCGGAGGGTATTCGTTCTCCAGCACGCACGACGACATGGCCGTTGGCAATTTCTCCAAGAACAGCCCCGGGGCACTTGGCGAGCTGCAGCAAAACCAGCAGGAGCCGGCTCCCCGATTCCCTCGCCAGTCACAAGAAGAGTCCCGAGCTGATACTCGCGGCCGGTCCCGATCTCCGACCAAAAACCTGTTCGGAAACGTCACCATCATAACCTCCATGGGCAAGGACCAGTCCAAGGCGGCCAAGTCCCGCGAGAGCTCCCCCAAGAAACCCAAGAAGACAAAGTCCGGCACCAATCTGGCCGGGTTGTTCAGGCCGAAGTCGCTGCGGAACCTACACAAACTGTTGTCTGATGATGATATCCGCATGTCTAAGGATAAGGAGAACAGAACGCCGGACGAGCCGACGATGGCCTCGCCGCCTATCTTCGCCCAGTTCACCAGCGGCCCATCATTCCAGCAACCGAGCAGACATGCGAGCATCGAGGTTGGTCGAAATACCAGTGATTCCGACATGTTCATGAATGCTCGCCCGACCAAGGAACGACCCAAGTCCTTTCAGGTCCCCATCCACTCCAAGACCGACCTGCCTCCATTGTCCTCCAAGTTCAGGTTTTCTCAAGAAGGCATGCGGAAGGGTTCCAAAGACTCCAGCTCGTCTAAAACAAGCGCCAAATCCAGCCGGTCCAAGGGCCTAAGTGGCTTCACGTTCACTCACAGCCGGTCCAAGTCGACGTCGGCGAGTACCTTGCCTGAGACGGCAGAGCTGCTTCTCGACCCCAAGGACGTCGACAAACACCTCGAGGCCATGCTAGACCGTCGAAACATTCCCGAGAACCAGCGATACAAGATGCGGAATCTAAATGACACCATCAAGATGGAGTTCGTCCGCCAGGACTGGGCGGAAATGACGGCGGCGGCCAAGAACGATAGACCCGGATCTGTGGGCAGCGTCAACAGCGCCGACGGATCGGCTATGGCCCCGGGCACCGCCGTCGAGGAGAAGCCCAAGCGAACCCGCGGCAAAAGCTTCACGCTCTCGAGAGGGAAGAAGGAACCCAAGGAGTCAAGTTCGCCCACCAAGAAGTCCAAGGGCGACGGGACTCTCGGGCGTCACTTCAGGAGCAAGTCTACTGAGAGCGTCGTTAGCGAGGGCCCTCCTGGGTCAAGCGGATCGTCGTCCAACTCTGGATTCTTAGCCAAGATCAAGCTCCAGCAGGGTCCTGCCGACTATGTCGCGTATCTGAGAAAGGTACAGAAGCCACAGCTTGTCGAAGTTGGCAAGATCCACAAGCTTCGCCTCCTACTGCGTAATGAGACGGTTGCGTGGATCGAGGAGTTCATCCAACAGGGTGGTATGAAGGAGATTGTCAGTCTGCTTACGCGGATCATGGATGTTGAGTGGAGGTAAGTCTTGATAACATTTTCTTCGTCCTGACGTGCGTAGCTAACATGGCTGTAGGGAGGAACATGAAGATGCACTCCTCCACGAGAACCTCCTCTGCCTCAAGGCGCTATCGACAACGGCCCGTGCTATGCAGTATCTCCACTCAATCCAGGGCGACCTGTTCCCGAAGCTGCTGAACATGCTCTTTGATCCCGAGAGGAAGGGCCCCAGCGAGTTCACAACTCGCAACATCATCACGTCCGTGTTGTTCACCTACATCGAAAGTGCGAGGCCGGCTGAGCGAGTATTCCGAGCCAAGAGTATCCTGGCACACCTCAGGGACCCCGAGCCCAAAGAGGATGAGCGCCCCGTTCCGTTCGTCATGGAGATGAGGCGCGATAGGCCGTACCGCGTGTGGTGCAGGGAGGTCGTCAGCGTCACCAAGGAAGTCTTCTGGATCTTCCTCCACAACGTCAACGTGGTATCCCTCCCGTCCGAGCAAGCCAAGGCTTCGAGCACAAAGGACGCTTCGGTCCCGGGAGACAACCGGGCATACTCGTACATGCTTCGACACTTTCCCCAGGAGCGCCCGCCGGTCGCGGCAGCTCCGTACGTGGGCGGAGTGGAGTGGGATGCAACCAACTACATCGCTTCCCATCTCGACATCATGAACGCCATCCTCGCCTGCGCGGCCACGAGGGAGGAGCGAAACAACCTTCGCACCGAGTTTAACGTCTCCGGGTGGGAACGATGTCTCGGCGGCAGCCTGCGTCTCTGCAAGGAGAAGTTCTACGGAAGCGTACACGACGGTCTGCGCACCTGGGTCGCAGCTGCGGCTGAGGATGGCTGGGACGTCAAGGATGTAAGATACGGGCCACCACCAGAGTGTCGCAGCCCGCCCAAGAAGGCCGGAGGCGGTCAGAAGATAAAGGTCGAGCCGGCGCCCAAGCTCGAGATGCCCAAGCTCGACTTTAGAATGGATAAGCCGCAGGCGCCAAAGGATGACGGATGGCTAGAATGAGAATGAACCCATATCTCCTTTTGGCTGGGCGGCAGGGGTTGGATACGCTATACCTCCAAGAGCGTTGCCGTGGGCTAGCAGGACAGGCTGCGCCATGATTTCCGGACGTCTAGGTTGCCTTTCTTTTTTCTCCTTTGTTCTTTTGTGTATCGGGTTGTTTGGGTTTTGGGAAATCACGGGTCCATCGATGGTAATCGTGGCCGCAGTACTACTTTATGATGGCATGTTAATGAACTAATGACAACACGGAGTTGCATTGAAACAACATAATCGTGTAACCGTGCCCACCGCTTTGAACCGATGCCCCCAGTTGCCGTTGCTATATGTTGTACACATTGGGGTTTTCATCCCAGACATGAGGACCCCTGGAGCCTTGGTAGCCCATGATTCCAGATTCGAGTCGCGAAGCGAGTGAAGAAGTGGGTGGCATCGAGCCGGATGTCCGAACAAGCCAATCTATCGTTTTCTGAAGTGTGATAACCCGCAATTCCGACAGCCGCGTTTTCAGCGGTCATCCCCATCGCACGTCATTCATGCTTGGCGCTAGAAGAAGAGGAAACAAGCCTTACCATGCACTCAGAGGTTGCTCCGGTGCCGCTTGAAGGCCTCGTGGACCGTCACACCCTTGAGCACATCCTCCTTGACCTTGTCGTCGGCGGCTGTCAGTCTCGGTAGCAGCTCCAGCACAGCAGAGACCTTGTCCCGAGGGATCACGACTACCCCATTGATTGGGTCGCTAAAGGCTAGGTCGCCTGGAGAGACGAGGGTACCGTCGATGTCCAGAGGCACTTGCGCAGCCCAGGGGACGCTGCCGCCGCCAGCACCGACGGTGGAGAGCCCACGGGCCCAGATCTGCAAGTCTTAGGCTCTCGGACAGGGTTATCGGAGGGCGGGTTGCGGAGGAGAGGACTCACGGGAAGAGCGGTGCTCTTCAATTCGCCAATGTCCCTCGCCCGCCCGGCCACCACGATGCCCTCGGCTTGGCAGACCTTCATGCGAACGGCCATGATGCCCCCGCAGATGGCGTTCTTCTGGCCCTCGGGCTGCTGGAGCACCACGATGGTCCCCGGCTGCGTCAGGTCTGCCCAGTGAACGCCCTTGGGGATGTTGGCCGCGGGCTCAGCGAGGTCCCGGCCCTTGGCGGCGAACAGCACGGTCGAGACGGGCGCGACAGTCACTGAGGCTGGGTCGCCTGCCGGCGGGCTGTAGAGGCTGAGGTCGGCAACGAAGCCGGCGCCGGGGACTTTCAGCTTGAGCAGGGCGTCGGAGACGTCGCACGCGCTGTACCGCTTGAGCTGGGCCATCTCGTCGGAGGACTCGGCCATGGTGGTGGATGATGAAGGATGCCGGCAGTTGCGAGTTTGCGAATCAGGAGGGGGGGGGGGGGGGGGGGGGGGGGGGGNNCGGGGGGGGGGCGGCAGGAATGGGGAGAAGTCGGTGAGTGAAAGAAGAAAAGAAAGACGACAGGGGAAGTGAGGCTGCTTGTCGTCCGTGAAGAGAGGTCGATGTGGTGTTTTGGGACGATGTCGATGTGGCCCGGACAAGCTCCGTGAGGCCGGGAGCCTCCATCGAGCCGGGCCGGCCAATCAGGCGCGGCACCGCGGCATGTCGGAGGTGCGGGACTGCGGGCCATTAGTCTCCATGTGCCGCATGGCGGCATGAGAGAGAAGCAGCGACGTCAGAATCCTCAACTAATAGTAGATGGGCATCGAAATCACCAATTCGCATTACTGCAAGTTCCCGGCTCGTGCTAGCGCTATTGGTAATCCATCATTAATGAGAATGGATCCCTTTGCCCCTTCACTCCTTGGCTCTCGGTCAGACCCCTGCCATTATCTGGCTGAGCCTGCCGAGCTCGAGAGGACCCCAATGCTTGTCCACAGCAGATGTTGCTTGACTTGTGCCATGCGTTTTCGGTATCCAGGATGATGGATTGTAACGGAGAGCGAGGCATGTTGGCATCGCGAGGTACTAGGTCTGTTGTGAGCTGGTGCTTGACTGGGCCTGCTCCTGCTGCGAGTCGGATAACTCGCGAAAGCCAACCATGAGCATCTTCAACAATATAAACCCCTTGATTAGATATTCTTTGTTTTCCGCCATAGACTCCAAGTAGTGGGGGCAAGTCCAGGTAATAAGAATGTTGCCGTCGCAGGCGTAGTTCAACTCGTATTCGATTTGCATGCAGCCGAGAGACAGAAAACTGAAAGAGGTGCACTTTTATAAAATATTTCAGCGAATACTGCATCTATTTGTTTTCTCCCTGAGCGAAGATGATGTCCTATTAAGCGCTATAGTCTTGTGGTCGACCAAATTTCCCGTCTTACGCTTGACCATTCACTGCGTTGCCTCTTTCTTCACGTATATCTCTACCAAGCAGTGTTTAATACAATAGCGGAAGCACGATGATCTGGCTAATAGCACAGTTGTAGTGCTAATACACTGCAAGACCATGTAAGACCATGTAAGACCATGTCCAAGACTCCCTTCAACGTGCTTCCATCTGACATAACGGAAGATATGGAATCTCCTGAATATTTTCTACAGCAAAGAGGGCCCGAGAAAGAGCGATAGTTACAAGTGAGGCCTCTGGGAGATTTGTCCCCTAAGCGTTGACTTCCCGAGTGAGGCTATTTACTACGTTTTCCACTTTCCCCCTCGATGCCAGGACACTTGGCAAACATGGCTTGTGTATTCCCATTCCAGCCTTAGCCACCTCGGCACTCATTTGGAATTTTCGAATGTGGAAAAGACGATCAGTTCCTTTAAGAACATGCGGATTAATAGATATCGCCCTCGAGGCCGCTAAAACGTTGCGGCCCCGTGTTCATAGAACAAGCCTTAATCGGCCCTGAAACGCATCAAGCCTACCAGCTTTTCAAGTTGACTGCCTAGTCTAAGACAAAGAGGCATTTGTAGACATCCTAGCATGGCATGTGAACCTCGTTTACGGGAAATGCAACCATAGGAAGCAATCCATTGGGTTCAAATGTTGGGCACCAACGCGAGATTGTCGAAGGTTGATTTTTGCCCGAAACGGAAATGTAATTACCTAGACCTACCTACCATCTAGGTACCTCAACTAGAATTTGGCGTGATTTAGTTCATTCTACTCATGTTTGATTGCATACCAAAGTCAGTTGTGGCATATGTACTGATGTCTGGATGCAGAACGAGGTAGCGAACTGCGGTGTTGTCGATCGAGTGTCCTATCAAAGAACACCCCATTGACCTTTCAGACTAGGCGCCAAATCTTGCCTATTGCATTGCCTCGATAGAACTGACACGGATTGTATATTTCCGGCCAGGATCCCTACGGCCTTCAATTGGCGTCCTCGCTTAGTTCCGAGCACTACCCTTACGATGGAGAGTCGCTATGCATTCTGGGGCGCTGGCCACGGTACGTAGGTCCAGCTTGTGGAAGTATTGTGGTGATGATCAGCGATAAAAGAATAGAGTGCGATTATGTTTTTGTATAACGGCATCATTTGACCGTACTTACGAGATTGGAGCTGGTGTTCCTTTAGTCTGTGATCCGTTGGTCCCTCTACAGCGCACTCTCATGAAAGGAGATACGAAGTTACACGAAAGAGGATACGGCGTGATGACGAAGCCGATCGTCGGTGAGATGATGGCCGAACAAGGTATGTTGCTAGCTGGGTAACTTAGCTGTTGCAGGGTTTAGCTACAGGTAGCCGTACATGACATGGGCCCGAATCCGTAGATCAAGCCCATGGCGAGTGAGATATGGCTGCCCGTCGACATGGGATCGCGCTGCCTCCAAGCAATCCGCTCGCGGTGGCTCACGTTTCTGTGTCCTTTTGTGCTGCACTCGATCCCACGCGCATTGGCCGTGGCTCTCACATCCACTGACCCGTTCGTCGAGCGTGCAGTGGTGCGTGGGGCGGGATTGGTTATTGCATGGGGAGCACAGCGCAAGCTCAGCATGGAGGTTTGGCGATGGGGAGAGAGAAGAGTCAACAACAAGCGACGTCATGAGTGTCGTCGGGTCTCACAGGGAAGCGAGGAATAGCAGGTTGTTGTCGGTGGTTTCGTGCTGCCAAGAGAGGACTACCTATGCATGGCCCGTCCGGCAGGCTATCAGTTCTAGTCTTGGTACGGAGTTGGGTTAGGTAGGTAGTTAATCTACATAGTACGAGTCGGTGACGGGGAGGCTACAGCCGGTGAGCAGGGACGTGGACAAGGGCAGCGATGCGAGAGTAGGAACGACTTTTGGCTGTTGGTTCCCGCGATTGTCGGTTAATCACGTACCTGTATGTACATACTATGTAGTAGAGCGATGCCGAGTCATGATGGCTGTGTGTCCGGGGCAAGGGTAGTTGGAACCAGGGACACAATCTACCTTACTACGTAGTAGTAGGCCTACATAGTACTTACTATCTAGTAATCTAGTACTAGCTAAAAAGTTCGAGCATCGAAGACAGGACAGAAGCAACATCGAGAGCGTATGTCTGCATCGATCTCACACGGGACCTCATCCTTTGAGATTTCGGGACTGATTCTGGGTCCAGGTTCTTGGCCTGAGTCGGCGTGATGGGCACGCAGGGGCTCTGCCAGAACCAGCGCGTTGGCGGTTGGCTTCCAACTTATGTGCCTCGTTCTGCTGCTGCATTGACACGTAGGTAAGTTGAGCAAGGTGACTAGGGACGTACAGTACAGTACAGTACTGTCTTGTACTATGTAAGTAGGTGGGCAGGTTGGTAAAGGGCACGCATGCATGGAGACGGGATACCGTGCCAGCATCAACGCCGCTGCCATTGCCAGAGCAAATTGCGCACCGGGCTAGAACAATCAACAATGGCCTGAATGCAGTAGTAGCGCGCCCATGCTGCCAGTATCAGCTGTTCTTGACTGCTTCCAGCCCAGGTATTTGGGCCATTCTGCCTTAGTTCATGGCAGCAGAGCGGGGCCGCAAGCCAGCCGCACGCGGCGGAAAGCCGGAGGGTGCCCGGTCCATGGGCCGGAAGACGGGGAGCACTAAAGACTTGAGCATGGCAGTTGTTGAGCCGGGCCAGGGAGAGTCTGCGGGAAAAAAAGGCAAGAGGACGACGAGCAGTATCCGTACAGTTTTCGTAAGAAGAGAAAAGGGAAGAAAAAAAAAACCCCCATGATTGGGGGGGGGCGGAGAAGGGATCACCACGTCAAATTCCCTCTGCATGACAACCCTGGACGGGCAAACGGGGGACGAACCACAAGGTCCTCCTCCGGAAGGTAGCACGGCGCACGCTTGATCGCTTGATCGCTCGTTGGACGCTCGTTGGACGGGACAGTTCCTTTAAGCCCGACTTTCCCGGTCAACGGTTCCAGGCCAATGCAGACTAGGACCATGCATGCCATAGATACTTGGTGACTTGGTCTGGGAAGGGGAGGAGGAAAAAAAAGGATGGAAATATTACCCCTCCCGGCGGAACACTATGATTCGTACAAATCGCAGCGCTAGGGGGAGGTTGCTGCTGGGTTGCGAGTTCGCAGGCTCACGCTGGCCCCAAGCCATGCGCGCCTTGGTGCATTATCACCCGCTACTATCGCTGGGGTTCCTAGGTGCTAGGGGTGGAGTTGGAGAGGGACCAACTGACTGACTCCTCCTCCTCTTGCCTCCAGAAGTCTGCTCTGTCCGGGGCGTGGCGGGCATGGCTTTTTGGACTAAGAGTTGCCACTAAAGAGACGGCCGAGCCCAGACCGGTTCGGCCGATGAATGACAAGTCACTCTGTCTGTCTTGCTACCTACCTAGGTAGGTAGGTACCTTGTGTAGAGCCATGGAAGCCCTCCACCACCTCGACGGGAACGGTAGTTGGGGTCATGGGAGTCTTCGACTAAACTACCTAGGTAGGTAGGACTGGAAGAAAGAGAATGGAAGGGAAGGGAAGGGCCCAAGGTTTCGGGTCATGCCGTGCAAGCAGGGTATGGGGAGGAGGGGCATGGAGGAGGCTTGATGTCCAGGGGAGGGAGGGAGGGGTGGGCAGAGTTGCTTCGTTATCATCATCAAAGATCGCCGCATCGCGTTTCCTTTCGGCAGACCCTCGAGGATCTGGGCGGGAAACCGCGGATGATCAATTAAAAGTGCCGGACTGTCCCTAAAGAAAGATGATACTACCTTCTACCTATAGTATGTACTAACTACTACATACATACATAGTAGGTAAGCTATGCTTCGGGGGGACGAAAGAGGGGACGAGGACGGGGCTCCGTCGGCCGCAGGGGCCTACTTAGGTTCGGAGTTCAGTTGGGAGGGGAAAGTCTAGTGTACTAGTAAGCTACTTCGTAGAAAGGTGGTACTTATTCCGTAGGTGATGAGAGAGACGGGATGGTCGAGAAATCGACCATGTTGGAAGGTGAGCGCCCGAGGTTAATGATAACTATCATAGGACTGGGAATGCATATATTAGTAGTAGGTATTAGTAGTCTGGAAGATGGTTGATTACCTGTCGTGGGCGAATGGGTCACTAGGTAATGCTCGAGTACTGTAGAGAAGCATGTGGTGTGGTGGCTTGCTGATACTATGTAGATGGCATGGTCTCTGCAGTCTGGATTGCCCTTGTACATTCGAATGTCTTGGACGATTCGACCATGTTGCTTCTTTGGGCAGGCCGCACAGCCAGAGAGTGTCACTGACTCGACAACATCTCCCCAGCTGCGTCTCCGTCCGTACCTAGGTACGAATACTGTACAGCATTTGATAAGGGCACGTGGTGAGCAGGCCCCGGCGCAGTACATCCATGGGGCCATTAGCCGACTCGTCCCCCCCAGGATACCCGGGCAGAATCGTCACCACCTCATTGTGGGATTTTGTGGCCAGAGAAAGCGGGAGGGGGAGTTGGTTGGGGGGAGGGAAGTGGGAGGAATCACGGGTCGCCAGGCGCAAGCATGGTAGGCTGCCGGGACCCCCCGTCAGAACCCCGTTTGGAAGCCAACCCGTCAACCAGGTTCAGGTTGACAGATCGACGACGGCTCTTTTTTTTTTTTGGGCGGGCAGCGGCTCATGGGGGGTTTTGGTTTTGGGTACAAAGTAGGTACGAAGTAGGCCTAAGTAAGTACCGGCGTGGGTGTTTTTGGGTGGCGGAGGCGACTGTGCCGTGCGTGCAAGCATCTACTTAAGTACTTTGGGCTCAGGCTGGTTCCATAAGTATCGCAGCCGAGTACCTAGATACGTAGCTTACTGTAGTCTACTACAGAGTAGATAGTAGGTAGTACGTTGGGTTATGTAAGTATTCGTAGTAAAGCTCCCGTGGAGTGTGAGTTGCAACAAGCTCATCCTAGCAGCAGCTCACGGCCACGGCGAGGCAAAACTCAGCCCAACGTGCGGGAGGACGCAAGGCAAACTCTACTATGTAGGCTGCCAGAACCCATGGCACACAATTCTAAAGCCGCGCTGAGCACATGGAATCACTCACATCACTAGACTAACTGCTCACTTGCTCACTTGTCGCTCACCCACACACTCTCACACACTGTGCTCTCTTCTCCCACCCTATCCCATCCTACCACCAATAATTTTACCCCTCGACCCCTCGTTCGTCACCGGCTGCCTACCTGCGTATCTATCTACCGTGTACCGTCATCACCCGCTCCGTCAGGATCCAAGACCCAGGACCAAGGATCCGATACAGACCCTACCTACCTAGATACCTAGGATCCAGCACCCAGGATCCAGAACCGACTCCTCCACCTAACCTCCAACCTTTCCAGCCTTCCAACCGCCCGGCCAACGCCTGCTCCTCCTACCGTCGCCGCTTGTCGCTTGGTTCCATGGTTGCTTGCTTGCCGACCTAAGTTGCCTACTAACCTACTATCATACCGACCGACCTACCTGCTCGCTCGCTCGCTCGCCTGCTTGCTGCCACTGCGACATCACACCATCCTGTCCTATCCCGTCTGCTCCGCTCCGTTGCTCGCAACCAACTCGCCCCTCGCTCGCCGTCGTCGCCCCTCGCCTCGTCTCGCCCCTCGCCTGGCCACGCCTCGTCTCTCCTCCTCTTGCCCTTTTGCGCCCCCGTCGTCCGCCAGCCAGAAAACGCAACGCGCTTTGCCTCCCCACCCCGTTACGGCATCGCTTCCAGCCTCCCAGCCACTAGCCACCCGCTCCCCTCCTGGCTGGCTCGCTTTCCCTCCTCCCTCCCAACGACGCGATCCTGCCTGGCAACTTTTGCAGGCCAAAGCCATCCCAGCCTTGACCCCAAGCCGAAAAGTCTCCAACCCGTCCCACCCCACCACAGGCCCCCCCCCCGACGAGCCACAGCACCACAGGGCCACAGGCTCCAAGATCTCGGAGCTACTAAAAGCTGCCTGCACTGCACGTCCTGCCGGCACGGAGCCTGGAGCCATCCGTCCTCGAGCTAGGGTCGTCAGAACCCTGTCCGCGACAATGTCAATAAAGTAAGCCTCCTTCGCGAGTCTCGAATCTCTTCTTTCCCTTTCGCGATCCCTCCCCTCTCCCTGTCTCTCCCGTCTCTCCCTGTTCTTGTTCCCGCTCCCGTCCCCCCCTCTCCATCTTATACCCTTCGTCTCTTCTCCGTCCCTCCGCCGCCGCCGCCGCCTCTCAGCGCCCGTTCCATCGTCCCCCCTCCCCTACCCCTTCCTCCCCGCCCTCCGACCCCCCGCCCGAACACCACCCCCCCGTCACCTCCGTGCCTCCGTGCCTCCTCCGTGCCTTCTCCGCGTCTCCCCCGCTCAGTCCATCCGTCGACTGTCCCGCCACCTCCGGCCCATGTAGTCATGGACTCCGCCCGACGATGGACAATCCTCACGACTATCTCATCACGAGCCGTCCTCCTTCGCGGCCCATCGACCCTGACAATGTCGATAGCTGGGTTATGCTCAACCAGGGCGGTTTCGTCAAGCTCGGCAACGAGCGCATCCTACAGAAGCTAGAATCTCGCATCTCGTGCGACCTCTCGGTGCCTCAGGAGCTAAGAGCGCGATGCGCCTCCTTTCAGCGCAAAAGTGATAAGGGCACCCTGTTCCTAACAAATAAGAGGGTAAGTCACCCTGAACCTATCCTGCTTCGCTCTCACCAAACTCCGATTGATTGACTCCCTGTCTGCAGATCGTTTACCTCCCCTCGAAACCTACCCAGGAGCCCAAATTCGAATCATTTAGTGCCCCGATCCTTAAGTTCCAAGACTCAACTACCTCTTCATCCATGTGGTGGGGATGGGTTTGGAAGTCAGATTGTATTCCAGTATCTGGTGGCGGGATTCCTCCAGACATTCCTCGAGTTGAGGTCAAATTTACCTTTTCAGATGGCGGGATGATAGACTTCAACGAAGCCTACATCCGACTGCGAGAACGCTTATTTCAGTATCAAGAGATGCGTCGCGAGATGGGCCCGGGCGTTGACGTCCCCGACGAGCCGTTGCCGGCTTACGAGGCTCAAGCCAGCCGATCCACCCCCCCAGAAAGTTCTTTGTCGGCCGTCCAACATGACCGATCCGATAGCACTACCAGCCGGAGAGCGCCAGACGAGCCTCCGCCAGACTATGATGAGGCCCAAGCTCAACAACTCAGCATCCGGCTTGAGGATCATATCCGAGGAGAAATAGATAGAGGGGAAGATGATCGCGAAAATTGACCCTTCAGTATCTGCTGAACTCGCGAGTGGAGGTTGTCGTGTAACCAAGGTCCTGGTTCAGATACTAATCTTTGCGAAGCAATCTTGATAACATTGAAAACCCTCCGCCTTTCCCTCTCCCTGCTATAGCAGGGATTTCCTCGGTCTTTCTTGTACTGTAACGGACGATCATTTTCTAGAATTTGGTTGATAAATTGGCGGCTGGCTGGCTTTGGGCGCTTGCAAAAAGAGCTTCACGACATATATATGAGACTAGAGCAAATATCTTCCCTACAACTACACGATTAAAGGACCGCTGGGGACAATATATGTTTCACGGTCTCATGCACTTGCGATGTATTCGTACGATTCTAGTTATGATGAAGCTTCTTGTCGAAACTGAATGCGGCTGAAGTCCGGCTCCTGTCAGAGCAGTCTAGACCGCTTACCTAAGGCAATCCGGAAGACAGGAAGCACCTTCGGGTGATTGCGTCACGTGCGGGAGTTCGTGACTAGAACCAGCTAACAAGAACCAATCAAAATACCTCAATTCCGCATCAGTTTTCATTTCGTGCCTCCAGCCGAGAGCTTCCGAACCTCTTACGATCCGGAACGACACCCTCAATCGAAACTACCACTCGCCATTGTGTATTCTTCCGCCTGTCGCAATGGGTATCTGGGACGCCTTCACGGACATTGTCGAGGCCGTGACGCCATGGAGCGTCGTCGAGGCTGAGGCGCCTGCTGAGGACAAGGTACGAGGCTCTTTTTGTGCTTAGGCGCAGATTTCTTTTCCGCCGACGGATGGAAGCAATTGGGGCGCGATCAACCTGGGGAACCCATCGGCGACCGTATAATCGCTATCGAGCGATGCTGACGAAGGCGATAGGAAGAGCAGACCGAGTCCGAGTCCAAGGACGACGACGCTGAGGACGATGATGAGGAAGAGGAGGAGGATGAGGACGAGATTGTCGACCCCAAGGAGACGCTCGAGGAAGGTCCGTTGTTCCTATACCATTGCCGCTCGCATCCCCAACCGAACATCTCGATATTCGACACAACGAGAGATTTATAGGCCCATATCGCTCTGAGCCATTGATATGAGATGTTTTGGGATGGGATGTCCATCGGTCGAGCCAACGCTGACGAAAAGAACAATAGAGTGCAAGAACTCGGCCCAGTGCCACCCCGCCAAGCACCACTTCGATGAGTGCGTCGAGCGTGTCCAGCAGCAGGAGAGTGAGGGTGGTGCTAAGGAGGACTGCGTTGAGGAGTGTACGTGACTTCAGAAGCGCTCGCTATACGGATCACCGTGACCGCAGCGAAAACGCCTTCTTCTCTCGCTGGGGAAAAACGACAAGCTAACTTGAGGACAGTCTTCCACCTCGCCCACTGCGCCACCGCCTGCGCTGCTCCCAAGCTTTGGGCCAAGCTCAAGTAAACGCCTCGTCTCGACTCGACCTGGTCGTCCCGATCCGTACCGACGAGATGACGACGATGGAAATGTCGACAAGTCACGGGAATGCCGGAACGAGGCAATGGCTGCTCTCGCAGCACGTGGGGGTGTCTCTTGTACGATGTGCCTGTGCCCGTCCACGAGTGGCAGCCATCTCTGTATCATACGCTGCAACGCCCTGAATATATTTATCTTCCAATGTGCTGTCCTTCGCTTTGTTACGCCGCTGTTCTTGCTGTTGCCTACTAGCGCTCAAGCTTCCCTAACTGAAAGGATTATCTAGCTTGGACATCATCGAATACCCTTGAGCAACCGAGCCGTTGTTAACGCCGGTTTGACCACGCCGGTTTGACTTTTAGCTTGTCTTTATCGCTCTCGATAAAGAGCTAACCTGTCTAGATGGAGGCGGAGATATCGCGCAGTTTCCGACATCTTGCGAGCCCGACATGTTCAAGGTTTTCGATTTACAAGGGAGTTGAACAAGCTCGTGGCAGCTAGTAGAGGTTAATTCGAATGGCCCTAACATCCTGCCATCATGTCATACGGGCGAGTTCTCAACCACTCTGGAATGGACGCTGATACCACGTAGGCTGCTTTTCTTGTCGACATGTGCCGTTGATTCTCGAAAGTTTGAAGGCATCGTCTCCTTCCATTTCACGTGCAACACTGAGAATGGCCAGAAGCGGATGTGGTTGCGTACACACAAGTGCTAGGGTATTTGCCAATGGGCACAGGGAGTCCATTCGCGAGCACTGAGAAGGGAATGAGAAGACATGGGCAGGGGAGGCTCCTGCGAAGCATAGCAACGCTTACATACTTGTTGGTAATATGGGTAGCGTTTCAATATCGAGTTCTTGTTTGAGCTAAGGATACCGAGGGTTTTAGTGCGCGCTGATCAGGGCGACCCGGGGACGGGATGAGGCGTCTCGGTAGAGCATACGGAACGTCGACGGTGTCAGGGGGGGATGGTGAGTGTGGCAGCCACGGCAGGTGGCTACATCATCAAAGTACGATATGTCCATCACCCTCCCAGGAAATCATATTCAGAGCCGGCTCACTGTTAAGACGTCTCGTCTACAATAAGAGCTTACCATGGGAACGACACACGGCACAGCAAGCGTTCAAGGCAGGGAGCAACCTGAAAGCTAGGGCGCCAAGCACACGATTCAACATGAAAGGGGAAAGAAGGCTCTGGTTTGGGAGATATTCCATCATCGACTACATAGGACTTACGTAGTATGTACTATGTAGATAGCTGGCTTCATGCTGTTCAGGTTCAGGGCCCGAACCGGGGGGAGGGGGGACAGACCACCTGGCTGTCAAGGGTCCTGATAACCCCTTGTTGGCTTGGGGCCGGGGAGTTTCGTTCTGGGCCGGGACGTTGGGCCGCGGTGGGATTAGCTGCGGACGCGTTCCAATGTGGTAGGTATGTAGAGTTTTTGGGGGAGCCGGGGGGCTGCTGGATAGGACGTGGAGTTGCGTGGTTTGCGGCTTATTAGGCCAGGTAGGTAATTAATAGTGCCGACGAGGCGAGAGAGGTTTGCTGAACGTGTACGAAGCATATATAGAAGATGCGGGCGAGATGGAGGTGGGGGTGATGGCCTATCTATGGCCGTTTCCTCCCTCCCTCTTCAGATAACGAGATAGTACATACTATGTAGGTAGTAGAGACCAAAGCAGGATGGATGAGGTTTGTATGGGAGAGCAGGGTGACAACGACGGCCCAGGACCACGTGAGTGAAGAGCCCTTCCCTGGAGGTGCGAAATCTGGGCGATTGGGAAGCGAGCCGAGGCAGCCAAATCGGGCACTCAGGTCCGGCGAAACGAACCTACTTGAGCTACCAAGTAGCTAGGCCTAGACTAGGTACTTGGCAGGGGAAACGCTATAGGAACCCCGCAACGGGCGAGGATGCATGAGATTCCGGGGCGGGGGGGAGGTTGATTGGTTTGTTGGCTGCTGAAGCAAGCATTGGCAAGCAAGCAAGCAAGCATGCGTCAGGAGCAGGAGAACGAAGCCATCCGATTACAGTTTCTGCATCTGTATCGTGCTGCGACGGGTCGATTGGACGGATGAATGCAAGTTGCATTGCAGATTATCTATTCGGTTCCCCTGCCTTTTCCCGTCGTCTCTTTTAACGATGCGTGCCGTCAAGTCTCGCATCTCCATCTGCCTCTCGCATCTCCCTCTGCGTCTCCATCTCCAACTCGTCTCATCAGCTCACTCTCTCTCTGTGCCGCAACCACAATCGGAGACCTCACCTCACATTTTCATTAACTATTAGTCCTTGAAATCGTTCTTCCGCCCACCCTCCCACCCTAGGACCCGTCGCACCCCCTGTCCAGCGCGCAAAAGCTTAAGTTATACCGGCAGGTAGGGACGGTGCGCAGACTGATGAAACAACGCCACACACACGCAAAGTCCAAAAGTTCGCGACGAACTTTACACACACAAACACACACAACAACTCACCACACGCCACACACCACACTCTCGACCCTAGAACTGGTTCTGAGAAGCTCTGAGCAGGATCGCGAGAGCCGGGAATGGTAAAAAGGGTGAAATACCATTGAATCATCCCGCTTGCGTCATACAATTCCCGTCCTCTGCTCTTCTTCTTCCTTGACGGCCCGTTGCAGCTGTTCGCTCGTGCTGCCCTGTACCACTCTCCGACGGACTCGGAGCCCAGGCCTCGTTTCGGTTTCACGCATCTTTTTGCCTCCCCACCTCCCGCAGCCACTTCAACTTCACCATTCACTCTCCCTTTTCCTCTTATCGCTGCTGCAGAAGGCCTTTTTTTCTTTCTTTTTCACACAAACAAATAAACACACACACACACACAACTCTCTATATTTGTTCTGCACTCGAATCTCCCCCGCGAGATCGCCGCCCCCACGTCGCCATCAATCACCCGTTTGCCCCTCCACATTCACACCACCACAGCTGAACTCCCAAACTTCGCTGCGGATGCCTGGAGACGAAAAGCCGCCGGTGGAAAGCAAGCAGCAGAAGCAGGGCCCTCGCCAGCTCCTCGACTCCATAACCAACATGAGCGGCGACGTCGTCGGCGGCCGCTTCTGGCGCAAGCAGAAGCTGGGCTCGGGCGACTACACCCTCGAGGAGCGCAACATCGAGACGGGCGACGGCGACGGCGACGGTGCGGGAAATGGCAGTGTGAATGAGGGCCTCTCGACCGAGTATCGCACCTACAAGCGCCGGTGGTTCGGGCTGGCCCAGCTGACGCTTATGAACATCATCGTGTCGTGGGATGTAAGTCGCCCTTCTCTAAACACAACGAGAGGAACAAACACCCAACATCATGTGCTAACCGCCTTCTGCAGTGGCTGACCTTTGCCCCCGTTTCTTCCCACGCGGCCTCATACTACGGTGTTACGGAATCCACCATCAACTGGGTCAGCACCGCCTTCTTCCTGTCCTTCGTCGCCGTCTTCCCTCTCAGCATCGCCATCCTGCACCGCGGGCCCAAGCTGGCCTTCATGACGGCCGCCGTGCTCATCCTCATCGGCAACTGGGTCCGCTACGCCGGCGCCACCAAGAAGTCCGGCGGAAACATCGCCCACGCCATGGCCGGCGAGATCATCGTCGGCTTCGCCCAGCCCTTTATCCTCGCCGCCCCGACGCGCTACTCCGACCTGTGGTTCACCAACCGCGGACGCGTTGCCGCCACGGCCCTCACCAGCTTGGCGAATCCCTTCGGCGCCGCCCTGGGTCAGTTAATTACGCCTCTCTGGGTGAGCAAGCCGAGCGATGTCTCCAACATGGTGCTCTACGTCTCCATCATTGTAAGTCCTCCTCCGAAATCACCCAAATCACCCCCCTTGGGAGTATCCAACAACTAACACAACTCTTCCTCCACCCAAAGTCCACCGTCTGCTGCGTCCCGGCCTTCTTCGTCCCCGCCAAACCCCCTACACCCGTCGGTCCCGCCTCCGAGACGCCCAAGCTCAGCCTCCGCGCCTCCGTCAGCGCCGTGTCCGGCTCCCTCGAGCTCTGGCTCCTGCTCATCCCCTTCTCCATCTACGTCGGCTTCTTCAACTCCATCTCCACGCTGCTCAACCAGATGCTCAACCCCTACGGCTTCTCCGACGACGACGCCGGCATCGGCGGCGCCGTCCTCATCGTCGTCGGCCTCATCGCCTCCGCCATCTCCTCCCCCATCATCGACCGCACAAAGTCCTTCCTCTTCGCCATCAAGCTGCTCGTCCCCATCATCGGCCTCTCCTACCTCGCATTCATCTGGATGCCTCAGACCCGCGACCTAGCCGGCCCCTACGTCGTCCTCGGCGTCCTCGGCGCCGCCTCCTTCGCCCTCGTCCCCGTCGCCCTCGAGTACCTCATCGAGCTCAGCCACCCGCTTAGTCCGGAGATCACCTCCACCATCGCCTGGGCTGGCGGCCAGCTGTTCGGCGCCATCTTCACCATCATCAGCGACGCCCTCGTCGAGGGGCCCAACGCCAATCCTCCCAAGCACATGAAGAAGGCCCTCATCTTCCAGGCCGTCATCGCCCTCGCTATAGTGCCCATGCCCCTGTGCCTCGGCCTCTTTGGCCGCCAGGACAAGGTCTCCCTGCGCCGCATTCACTCCGACGAAGAGGTTCGACCGCGCACTGTCGTGACGACAAATCCGTAATGTGGAGCGGCCGCTTTTACTACGGCAAAGGCCCATGTCTGTGGCATGTCCGGCCTTGCGGTACATGATTCTCGAGGGCCGGCGAGCCTCAATTCGGAACGAAAATAATCAATAATTAATGTCCTCTGTAAATCGCTGTTATGTATGTATATATGCATGCATGCGTGTCATTGTCGCAATATACCCATCATGTTGTCACTTTCCTTCTTTGGTTCTAAAATGTCTAATGTCCCATGTAGTGAATCTTCGCTCGCTAGCATGCTCAATTGGTCTTTTCCTTGATTACTCACAACCTACCCCCTTCACGGTTTCTTGATATCCAGGATATTCTCCCACTCGTGCCGCATCTCCTCCATCTTCTTCCAAGCTTCCACCCCCAGCGTCTCAAACTCCACGAGATCATCTTCCGTGACGTCCAGGGAGCCCAGCTTCCTCCCGATAGTCTTGCTGAAGACTCCCATGGCCGTGTCCGCCTTGACGTCCTCGACCTTGCCCTCCCAGCCCCAGCCATCCACCTCGGTCTTCTTGACGCCGACCTCGAGCTTGCGGTTGGAGCTGCTGCCCCACTTGATGCGCTCGGCGTCGAGGTCGTCGAGCGCGGACTGCTCCTGCAGGACGATCCAGGCGGCCGACTTGGCGCCCTTGTAGCTGTCGACGTTGTGCCAAGGGGAGCCGAGCCAGCGGGCGAGGGCGAGGACGAACGTGTACATGCCCATGAGGAACCAAGGCACGGGGAAGAGGGCGCTGGCGACGATGCCGGGGTGGGTGAGGTAGAACTTGGGCCGGATCGGCTTCGCCTCGGCTTCCCGGGGGTCGTCGGGGGTGAAGAAGGGGGTCGAGTAGGGCTGGGTGCAGGGCAAGGCGGCAGTGAGAGAGATGACATCGGTGACGCGCTTGGCGGATTCGTAAGGCCCCGTGCCGTGAAAGCACTGGATGTCGGACAGGTTCAGCGAGTCGCGCGCGGCCTCGAGGCTGCTCGACCAAATGATACGGCCGGGAGCGATGTCGTCCCCGGCCGAGCGGTTCAGGAGGGGGAGAAGCTCGTGGCCGAGGATGTAGTGGCCGAAAACGCAGGCGGAGAAGACCTCGCCGAGGAGGGGCTTGGCAGGCTGCAGAGACAGTCAGTATCACAGGAAGAGAGGAGCTTGACACGAAGCAAGGAATATATCATACATAGTTGTACTGGTTCCCCTCATTCAGGATACAGGTTGGCAAGGCATTCTTGAACGTCGGCCACGTCACCGACTGCAACAGGCCGCGTGACAAGAAGCTCCAGACGGCCCAGGGATAGTTGCACCCGGACCAGCCGCCGTACGCCGCATTGCACACGACGCTGTCCAGCCTGGGGATGCGCACGCACCGGAGATACTCGTCCGGCAGGCCCTCGGGGTTGCTCACGGGCTCGCGGACCAGGCGCCGGGCGAAGGCGCAGACGCCGCGCAGGTCGCACAGGTCAAGCTGCAGGCTTAGGACGTGGACGCGAGCCACGGCGTCCTGCCAGCGGAAGCCGTCGCCGACGCGGGAGCGCAGGGCCGTCGACGTCCGGGCGACGTGCCGGGCGTGGGCGCGCAGGGCGCGGATCGTCTGCAGGGACTTGGTCGCGGAGCGGGTGGTGGGGACGAGGACGAGGTGGCATGTGAGGGAGCGGGTCGCGAGGAACTCGTCGATGAGGCGCTCGGCGATTCCGAGGCCGATTCCGCTGCAGGTTGAGGTTTTCCGTCAGCAAATGCCGTTGGGCCTCGAGGGGAGCCCTTGCAGGCCGGGGGCCAAGAGCGGTACCTGTTGGCGCCCGTGATGAGGACGAAGAGCTGCTCGTGGGGAGGGGCCGCATCCCACGGCGCCTTGGGCGGTGCCAATTGAGATCCCATCTGACGAGGCGCGAGGGCTTCACTGGAGTTGAAGCCGGAGGCAGTGGGTACCGGTTCAAAGGTGCTCGAGCTTGGCTTCGGGAGGTGGTTGAGTATTATCGAGTAGTCCAGGAAAGTTGGTCGGGGAGCGGCGTCTAGATAATTAAATCTTTTGGAGACCTACCGATCTTAGGTAGCTTCGGGAGTTGTTTGCTCCTGTCCCGCCCCACGTGATACCGGTCTGCTGCTCCCGCTCCCGTCTCCGTACCTCGCGTCGGCTCACTTACACAAAGGGTAACCTAATAAATCCATCCAACATGTCGCAGGTGGGTAGAAACTCGAAGGACCCGGCAGTTGTATCGTTTATTCTTGCGACGGCCGTCATCACCGCCAGTCTCAGCACTCGTCAATGGATGTGTAAGACTCGCAACCTCCCCAGGGGGCAGCCCTAGATGTATGCAACGACTACCTACGAACTAGAGAATTTTCAGGCTAGATCTAAAGGGAAGACTTCTTGTAACTTGAAGACAAACGGCCATTAAATGGCTGTGTATTAGGTGGAAACTTGTTTCGCAATGATAATTGAGACAAGGAATAAGAATGCGAGATACGTATACGAATACGTATGGTCCCCTGCAAACACGAGATTATTAACCCTAACCCATGGCACCCAATCCGTGGCGCGGCTTCCAACATCCCGCCTACATATAATACCTACTTTGTAACTTACAGCAAACAAAAGTGAGCATTTACGAATATGATTAACTATCCAGGGATGAACCAAACGCACACGGAAACAAGGGCAGTTGGAACGTAATCATAATCATTATTTTTTGGGAACTTATTACAATCGCTAAAGTAGAATATGGGCATCCGCAACTCTGCAGACTTGACTTGGCCATAACTTACTGCAATAAATGTAATGCTTCTCCCTGCAAGATACTCCATAGAGACTCTCATCGATTTTCTTAGGCATCATTGTACCCAACGCCCCGACAAGGGCCTCTGTTGCTCCATGCATTTTCGTTACCATCCCATCATTATTCACGGGTCTTGTTCACGCCTTCCTGAACGGCAGCAAGGATCAGGTCCTTGGCCATCTCAACACCCTCCAACGATCCAATAATCTCAATGGCCTCATCCTTGGCCTGGTCTCTGGGTACCTGGATCTTGCAGTTGCTCTGCTTTCGGATCTGGTTGACCTTGGAGCCGCTGGAGCCAATCACGTAGCGGTAGGTTCTGGGGTCGGGGAGAACAAGGTAACCCGTAGCATCGCTCTTCTTGGCCTGTTCAATAGCCTTGACGATGGCCTCCTTGGCCTTGGTCACGTTCTCGGGCGTGCCTCGCAGGACCCAGGGAATTTCGCCTTCCTCGCCCGAGGAAAACTGGACAACCTTCCACGAGTGGGCATCCGTAGCCTCGTCATCGTCCGTGATCAAGGGCAAGGCACCGACGTTGGACCGAGTAGAGGAGTCGGGCTTGGCGGGAAGGGGCTGGCCTGCATGGTCGACCGTGACCTGGTGGTTGTTGCGAAGCTGGCGGAAGAACTGACCACCGTTGGAAACGGAGTGGTGCAGGTTGCGGGGAACCTGAAGAGTCTCGCCCTGTTGAGCCTTGATCAGGGACAAAATGTGCTCCTTGGCCTTGGCCACGTGCTCAGGCCGGCCGGTCACCTTGACTCCAGTCTTACCATCACCCTGACGGGGAACATCAATGGAGACTGTCAGCTTGGACTCCAGCTGGCGCTTCACGTCACCGCCGCGACCAATAAGCGAGCGGTGGTTTTCAATGGGGACATCCACAACCTCTGTGACCTGGTTCTCGCGCTCAGAAACAATCTCCTGGATGCGGTCAATGATCTTCTGGACAACATCAGTGCGGCCCTCGATCTTGATGGTGTTTCCATCCGCTTCCTGCTTGGGGAATTGGATAGTGCGAGCAAGATCGCGTCGATCATCAGAGCCGCCAGCCTTGACAACAATGTCCCGAAGGTTGGCACCTATGAGATTAGTTAGAGATAGAACGTCAATGGTGTATAGTATCAAACTTACCGCTTGCTCCGATCAGCGCCTTGTGGTACTTCTTCTCAATGTCCAGGGTACGAACGACGGTGTCATTGAAGACGGCGCGCTTCTCCTCCAGAATCTTCTTCGCCTTGGCGACTTGGGAGGCCGTACCCTTCAGCTGGATATCCACGATATCCGTGTCCCGGTCTTGGGGCACGTCAATCTTGGCGCCGCTGGCCTGTCGGAGCTCGTCAAGAGCGGCACCACCTTGTCCTATGAGAGAGCCGACTTGCTTCTGCTGAACAGCAACAGTGGCAGTGGCCGAGTGCTCCTCGAGGTACTTGTGGAGCGAGAAAAGCTCGTCACGAGCCTCATCCGCACCCTTCTTGGGTCCTCGAATCATGACCTCATCAGCAGGCTGCTGTCGGCGGGGCTTACCGACGTCACTGGCGGCATCCGCGTTGGACTGATCGTCCGCGGCGTTCTTCGCAGATCGGGGGAAGAAGATTAGGACCTTGTAACGTGTCTGCAGACGATTAATCTGAGTACCCTGAGCGCCAATAAGCTCGCGGTGATACTTGGGGTCAATCTTCAGAACGTGGGTTGTCTCGTCGGCCAGGTTGCGAGCAAGACTCTGGATGTGCGAGCGGCATGTCTCGGCCTTGGCCTTGGGACCCTTGAGCTCAACCTTTCCATCCTGAACCTGGATTTCGACGTCAAAGCGATCACGTAGCTCGCGGATGTTGCTACCACCCTTGCCAATCAAATGGTTGGCAAACTTCTGGGGGAAGTCAAAAGTCAAGGTAAAGCCACGTTCCTTCTCATCCTCCTTCTCCTGCTCCACAAAGGCATTGGCCTTTGCAACGAGGGATTCAACGGCCGAGGCAGGACCTCGAAGAGTAATCGTGGTGCCAATTTTGGTGACTCTAACCGGAATGTGATCACCCGAGCTACTCTCCTGCTCCTTCTTGATGAATCGACGAAGTCTCTCGTGAAACTTCAACGGCACGTCAAGAGTATCAGTGGTAATCTGCTCTTGCTTGTTGATGAGATCGAGGACATGCTTCTGGGCATCCAGAATGCCCTGCTGGAAGGCCTTGATATCGCTATCCGTGGGCTTGCTACGGGGGAGCTGGTACGGGCCCTCAGACGGGTCAGGGCCCTCATACACAAGCAGAACGGGAGCGCCAGCCTCTGATGCATCAGGAACAACCAGGTGGACGCCATAATCCTTCTTGACCTTGGAGGTGACGTTGTTTCGGAGGTGCTGGTGAAAGAAGGGGTCAATGGGCACCGCGCTAATTCGAGAAGGGGGTTGGCCGTTGATAATGCCGGTAATCTCGGACTGGGCACGGATGGCGTTCTTTCCTTCCCGAGAGTAGAGTTCCCAAGGCAAAGCACCGTCCTGAGAGAACGGCGTGTTGATGTGGGTGTTGTAGAGCTTCTCTAACCGCTCAATCTCCTTCCGCTGTCGGAGATATCGAGTGACGTATCCAGCATGCGCCGCAGCACCGCTAGGGGCGTTTCGGTGGAACCGGGCGATGTCGAGGTTAGACATCTGCATACCCATAGCGAGGTCCATAGCCTTCTCCAGACCAGCCTGCACCCGGTCCGCGGGGCCGATGACGGTCACGGTGTCATCATCTTCATCAGTGGGCAGAAGGATAGCACAACCAGTCTCGGCAAAGAAATCCTCGGTCGGGACACCTCGGTCGCCAATAATGAACTGGTGACGACCTCGCTGGATCGAAAGCTGCTCGGTCTCGAGCTGTTTGTGGAGCTTGGCAACCTGGCGCTCAATCTCGGCGCGAACCTTTTGAACAGCAGGGCGATCACCGGCAAGCTGAATATGGTTCTCCTCATGGCCAGCAGGAGCAAACACAGGTCGCTGGCCGGGGACGGCAGAGACGGGGAGCGGGCCAGACGTGTAGGCCTGGAGAGGAGGAACTCGGACCTGGATACCGTGGTCCTCCTCTAGAGCATGGGCGAGGGCGTTTCCGGAACCAGCAATGAAGGGATAGAAGGCAGCGGGGATGCCACGGACCTTGGTCTGAACATTGGCAGATCGTTCGCCGGCAATCTTCAGGATCTCGTTGCGGGCCGAGGCTGCAGAGAGAGCATTGCCCTCAACAATGACGTCAATGGTGGCATCATCGTCGTCTTCATCCACAGGGTGGCTCTCGTCAACCTTGGGCAATTGAATCTTGGCGCCAGTCTTCTCTTGGAGAGCTTTGATCGTGGCTCCACCCTTGCCAATAATGTGGGCTCGGGTAGACTGGGGGATCGGCACCGTGATACTTTGCTGAGACCAAGTTAGCATGTGTCACAGAGCGGGCAGGTATAGCACCTACCTTGGTTCCTATTTGGAAGACCAGGTCCTTGAGTGCCTGTTGAGCGACGTCTTGAGGACCGGTGGCATCAAACTTGAGGCGGCCATTGGAGGAGGTAGCCACGGTAATGTTGGCACGGGACTTGCGGTTGATGTCCTTGATGATATCGGGGATAGGCCTCTTCAGCTGGGCACGGGGCATGATATACTGGGGATCGAGGGTAACCGTTTCGACGTTGCGGCCGGGGATAACCACGGACGGCGTAGCATCTTTAGGGTTGTCGGCTGCGGAGGCGGGGGTCGAGGAGCGCGAAGCACCGTTGGATGCTGCAGCACCGTTGGCGGTGTTCTTGGCTCCCCAGATTGGTGCCACGTTAGCGCTTTTGCCCTTGGGAGCCCCAAGCTCGGGGAACAATTCGTGCGATTGGGTGTCAAGCGAGCTCTTGGGGCCCTGCGGGTGCTTGCCGGCGGCCTTTGCGCTGACCGGGGCGGCCCAGGAACCGGAGGCATCGTTGGAGACCTTGGTGGTGGGGAGATCTTCATCCGGCACATCCTCAAGGGTGACGGAATGAGGTTCGATGTGCTTCTGGAGAAGCTTCTGTGCGGCAGAAACCTCACCAAGATTGGCGGCGTCGACGGGGGTCTCGGAGGCCATACTGGAAGCTTTGCCAAAATATAGCGACTCGGAAATCGGGAGAGGGTAGACAGATGGAGGAAGGTGCTGGTGACGTTGGCTGGAGACGGCTTATTAGCAACATGCACAGAAATTGTATCTGGAAGGGAATAGATAGGAATTAGATGCAATGAGCATAGAGGAGAGCGTACTGATTCTAACGGCTGCTCAAAGCAGTGAAGCTTGCAACCAGGGGAAGCTGGAGAAGACGGTGTGGGAGCTCGGTATGGGTGACAGACGACAAATGACCAGGTGTTGCGGAGTCTGAGGCTCTAGAACATTGTGCAAGAAACCAACAGACAGTGATGACCAGTAACCAGGAGGAACAACCAGAGATGAGGCAGAGACCGGAGAGCGGAGGGTGGAGGGCGGACTCGGAGTGAAGTGGACGGAGATGGGAGATGGGAGAGTGAAGTTGGGAGGTGAGGGTTGAGACTTGAGGGTGAGGTGGAAGTTTCTCCAGACTCTCTACGACATTCTAACCTCTAGGCCGCTTTAGCCAGCAGGGATCAATTGCTCTTATGGAGCTCACCTGCGGACCTCTATGGCCACCGAGCGAGCCTCCTAGAATTTACGCGAAGCTTGTCCGAGCCCGGAGAAAGGTAAGTAAGTTAGCCACCTAGCGGTAACGTTTGCCGTCAGCGGGTCCCTCACTCCCCTCTCGTAGAAGGCCAGTTCACCGATTCATGCCACTCCATCCACAACTTGGAAGGACCCCCCCAAACTCAAAAGTCAAAAGGGGTCATCAAGGTCACGGGATGCTGCATGTGACTTACCCCACATCCAGCTATTTTGGGCTACCCTCAATTGCACCTTTCGAACGACGCATTCGTGCGTGCACATAGCGATTCAACTCACCTCCGTCGTCTTGCTCATTTTCACACCGGCAATGCCCTTGTGAGTCGTCTTGGTCGCCCAGGCCCAGGTGCCAAACGATTGTTTGCCGCCCTCGTGGCTGGCTCGCTTGCTGAGTCCGTCCTGTGCGAAGACATGATTCTTATCAAGAAGCGCCGACAGGGCACGCAGGCTCAATTCTCAATGGCTGATGCAAACCAAGAGAACTCGTCCAACTTTGTTTGGGAACGGAAGCTTTCTGGGGCAAAACAGGTGCTTTTCAGTGGGAGACCTGCCCATGAATGGTCAGATGCTCTACGTTGGCCAATTGTGGAGTCGCAACTGAGAGCCTCCAAGTGTTGGGTCCAACCAAATTTACTGAACCATCACAGAGCGTCGCACCCGCAAACCCGGCAATGAATGAGGTTCGACGAAACCTTCCCTCTTTCATCATTTTCGTTGATCAGACAGACCAGGTCCCGTTCTCCATCTGGCGAGTCCCCTTGGGTTTCACTCTTGCAGTAGACAAGCAGGCTGTAGTGGATACCTCGGCGTTCAGGGGAACGGAAGGGATTCTCCTACATGTGGGTTTCCTAGGTTCCAGCATAGTTCTGGGAAGTGGTCTCATGTACCATAGTGCATAGTGTCGAGGAGCAGATACGCTGCAATCTCCGCCCGAAACTCCAAGCCGTCCATGACAGGTCGCCAATGCACAAAGGTCAAGGGCTCCTTGCGACTTTGTGTCCGAACCGCCTCTCTCTGCCGTATTGTCAACAGCAAGGCTGTGTATCGGAATGACTCAGGATACATAATACGTAGTCGGGAGAGGGGATCTCGAGACCCTAACCTGTCCCTCTCTCTAGACCGGAGAATTAGTTGGTAACGGATATAACGCATTACAAATTCGACAATGCAGGACCATATTGCCGAACTTGTGAAATGTGACTGGGCTTTTTCTTTCCTCTGATCCATCCCGGCTCCGAGTGCGACATCTGCAACACTTGCAATTGCATTTCTCGGCTACTGCAGGTACGGGCTGTAGGGTTAGGTGGCATGCAACACGCCACGGAACGGGAGGCCGATCTGGCAAAGAGAACAGACATGTACGGCAGTTGAACTGGTACTGTAACGTAGACAAGACCTTGAGCCTCGCTAATGCTGAAGAATGTTTGTTGTACTCTTCTTGCGAGGGGTTTGATTGGAGTCACACTCGCTTGCAGCCCTTCTGCAGGTGCACCAAAGAAAGTGGCTGTCGACAACGTGTACACGGATGGGAGAGCAACGAGCAACCAATTCGATAATACCAGGTCTTTCAGCGAGCCGCGTCTTGGCCCTGCACAATACGAACGAACACGTACGCAGCACTTCAACAAGCGCCGAACCACACCTCGAGGATTTAGTACACAGCCGTATCGATGAGGCCCAGGGGCAGTGCTGAGGGTGTGCTCACTGCTTCTCACGATGCAGGAGACCACAACCTCCAGTGCCAACGTGGACGATGTGTGTCAGAATGGGGTAGGGCATGCCAGGGCCGGGGAAAGGATCCCCCAGAAAGCTAAGTGCGCCACAGCAACTTGTCCATCGAGACAGGCAGGTTGTGCAGCAAAAGGTTGTAACATTGTACATATTCTGGTTGCTGAGCATTTGTCATTTGGAGGTGGTGTTGGCAGGATAGGGATCGAGAAGTAAGTAGGCCTACTTCGTACTGTGGACATCTGTAAATAGTACCAGGAGAACGTAAGGCTCTGACGATTGGACGGCATCCACCAACCACAGTAGGCGATGGATGCGAATCTACATAGTAGTCTACTAGTCGCCAATCCTGGAGTGGGAACAATTCCTCGTATTGAGCCATGACCATGACCTAACCCGCACGGAAGAATCTTGAAAGTGATCCGAGGATGTGCGTGTACAATGTACAAGAGAATGATCAGTGACCGGTGACCAGAGGAAGAGAAAGGTAGCCTTGAGGGCAAGGCATATGACTGGCGACCTCGAAACTCGCCATGGCTCCATAATCTATGAGTTTCAGCGGCGGCTGGCGGGCCAAGGTTATATATGTCTCGCATCGAGACGCCCGGGCCCAATCGAAAAGGGTGAAGCGCCTGGGGAAAGATGACAGGACTGCGGAGGTGAGACGGGCGGGCTCCTCTGGCGTGAAACGAGGAAGCGCCGCAAGAGGCAGACAGCGGTAAGTAGTAGTTACAGTCACAGATTGGTGGATTACTTCACTTCGTTTAGAGCAGGTGAAGGGTAATTCCCCAAGTCCTAGGGCCCGTAGAGTATTTGTACTATGGTAGCGTGTTGGGGTTGAGGACGGCGAGTGTAAGTGGAGATGAATTGGAAGCTTGTCACATCTGGGAGATCATAAGCCGGCTATCAGTTAGCATCTCGATCGATCCACGAATAGGTGCTAATGCACATTGAGGAAACGAGACGAGATGGAATGAGATGACGAGGCCCTCTTCTGTCTGCCGTCTCAGCAGCAAAGTCGAAACGCACGCAAGACACGGAGTAGCCTCCAGGGCTCGGCGTTGCGGTTCCCGATGGCTCCCAATTGGCGCCCCACTGAGGACGGCGTCTGCACGAATGGATGTGCGTACCGGACTAGGGACTGACTCCGTCGCAGCGGACGAATGCTTAAACCTAAAAAAGTGCTGATCTAGTCGGGTAGTTGACAAAAAGGGCGCAGCCGCATAACCTTTACGCCTTCGCGCGCTCGACGACTTACAAGTACCTATGCAACGGGCCCAGGGGCGGTAGTGTTGGACAATTGGAGTGCCACATCAGCAAACCGACCAAGTATGTGCTATGTAGCGTCGTCGCAAGGCTTACCCAGTCTCCACCGGCCACGAGCCGGCAGCGAGTGGGCAATTAAGCGGCGGACTACACTAACTTTAGGTACTTAGTAGGTACCTACTAAGGTCATGTACGGATACTGTACGGAGTATTAGTACGGTGCATCCAGTTGGTGCAGGCCATCAACGACAACAGCCCGCGCTACATACGTACGTACGTATCGCAGGATGAGGGTCCTCGCCGCTCTAAAATTGTCCCAGGACCGGGAGCTCCAGCCTTGGAATCCTTGGCTCTGGGAAGCACTTGGGAGCCTTGACCCTTCCCGGTGCTCCTGCAGAAGTTTGTCTCCGCACCAAAGTTGCGAGATCCCGGAGCGTGCCCCCGCCCGCGCATCCACACACGCCCGCTCATGCCCGGTAGCTACGCGCTTAACACTGGCCGTGAGACCCTTAAAAAAGCACTTGGAATAGCGATTGCATTGAAGCTAACGCAAAACACCCCGCACTGTCTCTATCTGGTGAAATTTCTCGACTCTGGGTGACGCGCAAAACCAGGGCGTGCATAGGTAGACATCATCAGAGACAACAAGTCAGAAGACAGAGTGGATGAAGAGCTAGAACCCGAAGGATCTGTGCAAACTTGAATGTGGACCTCTTCTGTGCCAGTGTGGAGTCACCATGTCCAGTTGGGGGTCAAGCAAGGTACCGTGCAGCGCATTGCGGGACTCAGCATTACAGTGCATCACAGTGCGTCTATCGGTCCGTCAGTTTGAAGGCTTGAAAGAGTGTTTCGTCGTCGTTCTACTACAGCCACCAGGCCCAACAGGGAACCATTGGACAACAGGGACGCAGCCCTTCGCCTTGACTGAAGACATATCTCTTTTGCGTTCAACTTTCGATATCCGTTGTTGGGGCTCACATAGTAGAGTATTATGCCGCCAATCCAAGCAACTTTGGCACCCCTGCTAGCTAGCTAGCATGTGTCAAGGTTATAGCACGCCAGCCAGCCAGCAGAGGCGGCACAGCCCCCTCGGTGTGCATCCTATCCCCTGGGACTGCCTGGCTACGAGGTGCTTGACACCAACCAGCGCAGCCCTAGAAAGCAGAGTGGCAGCAGAGCGTAGCATCCCGCGAGCGAATCGCCGAGGCTCGTCGTCGCGAACAGGGCGGACGACAGGGCCCTAGGACCCTAACGAAGGCCTCCTCGCCGCCCCCGTGAATTCTGTCGGCATCGGGCTGTACATGGTAGGTAGGCAGAAGCCATGGTTGATAGCGTAGAAACGAGAGAAGAAGCCCAGGCAATTACTGCGTACAGAAAGCCAAAAGCCAGAAAGACTGGGCAGCCAACCATCCATGCCAGTCTAACACCAAGTGCTTGCAGGCTGCGTCCGCACTGTCGACTCGCGCCAACGGCCCGAGAGTGTGCTATGTTCGGGTGTGTACGCGACCTACTTAGTGGTGCAGCATTCACTACTAGGCATGTAGGCACCTCTAAACTCAACTAGCACAAGGTTCCAGGGCAGCCGAGCTTGTCAGGTACCTACCGGTTAGTAGGTGCGCCACGGGGGAGCGTGTACCGAGACATTATCCGCCCCGCCCAATTGCAAGTCAGTGGACGCCTCCATCGTTTTGAATGCCCAAACTTTGGGCCACTAGCAACAGCACCTGGTCAACAAGTTAGGGAATCAGATCGAGCAGAAAGTCGAATTGACTCAAGATATTTCCAGTCATCGATCCGTCAATGACCCAGGTGCATGCTTCTTCATTGATCTACGTACCAACCTGCTGGCCCTTGCTTATCCCCAATCCTCTTCCTACTTACGAGGCGGCCCCGACACGTCCCAACTCACTCTCTTCATCATCCCCTCCCCCACGCGTACATAGTATCTATCTCACTCTCTCATTCTCTGTTGTTGGTCTCTGCGGCGCAACATCCCCCTTTCCCCTTTTATTCATTCGTTCACTCGACGGTAGGCAGTGTGGGGTCTACCAAGCCCTCGCCAATATCCCACCCGCATCACGCATCACCATCATCAGCAGTAACCCACCCTCCTCCATCCTCAAGTCCCCCGTCCGTCAGCAACAGCCAGCCCAAAACACCACGGCACAACACCACGCGCGCTTGTTCGCACAGCTCGACGAGGAAGCTGGTAAGTTTGGTCCCGATCCCGATCCAGAAAGGCCTGGACCCGGGTTTCATTGTCATCGAGGCGCACCCTTCCCCCTTCCCATCCCAACACCCCCATCCTCAGCCGCCCGCATTCCCGCATTCCATCTCGCTCACCTCACACAAGCATTCACAATCATTCATTTCCTCACCACCGCACTGTACCATCGCGCTTCGTACAAGCTACGGCGCTACGGCACCTTGCCCACTCCACAAAGGTCTGTCCCAGAGTACCTTCAAACGGAGTACTTCCCACCTGGGCCGCCCCTCCTCGCCCCTCCCATCTCATTCTCCCCTCCACGCCCCAATGCCAACCCACCAACCCACCCACCTTTAGAAGGCAGCGCATCAACAGTGGTCAAACGCCCGTACCGTCCACAGTGCGCGCCCCCTCTAGCACAAGCAAGCAAAAGGACATAGCACAACGCACTGCACGCAGTAGCAAGGCCCGTCCGCCCGCTCAGCGCTGCACTGCGTCGGAACCTCCACTGGCTTGTTGGCTCTGGCTTTAGTCGACCCAAACCCGCGCACCTTTTCCTCCTTGCACACCCTGCCCTCACTCGACCCATTGTCTGCCGTCCTGAGACCTTTTTTCTCTCTAACTTAGCTAAGCCTGCCTGCTGGATCATGGACGGCCCCGGGTCTACATCCTCTTCTGCTTCTATCGCCCCTTCCCATCGTCGCAAACTTATCAAGAAGCCCCCCTCTCACCACTACGCCCGTTCGTCCTCCGGCTTCGATGGTGGCGGCGGCTTCGACGCCGACTCCCTCGGAAGCAAACGCAGCTCCCAAAGTCTGAGACGAGCCCCCAGTGCTCCCCCCGCCCGCTCTAACCCCGCGACCGCGTCGGGGCATCCTCCCGCAAACACCTTCCGATCGAACCAATCGCCCATTCTGCCTCAGGGCGATTTTGCCTCCAACAACTCGTACGCGCCCGTTTCCAATCGTCAGAACCGCCTCTCCGATCCCTACCTGCGGCCCCTTAGCAAGGCCCCGGCCGACGACTTCATCGGCGCCCCCTTCGACGGCGCCGCCATCCTCAACCGGATTGAATCGACAAAGGTGCCCAGTCCCCAGGGCCCCGTCCACCGCCACAACCACCCCCATCAGCCCCCGCTGCTCAAGGTCGGCCCCGACACTCAACTCAAGACCCCCATCCTACGATCCGCCGCCAGCTTCACCGGCATGGACTCATCACTGTCTGAAAAGGGCCTTGGGCCTCGCGCTCCCACCGACGGCTCCATGGGCAATCCCAAACGATATTCCGATGATGGCAGAGAGCCCAAATCAGCTGTCCTACGAAAGAAGTCGGGCTTCTCAGGCTTCATGAACAGTCTAGTCGGCTCTCCCAAGAAGCCTCTCATTTCTGCACCCGAAAACCCCGTTCATGTCACTCACGTCGGCTACGATAGTACGACGGGCCAATTCACCGTCAGTCCTCCCCCCTCCGTCTTATCTGGCGACCGGTCCATCCGTCAGCCCTTCCATACATCCGCGTTAACATTATGTAGGGTCTCCCTAAGGAGTGGCAGCGGTTGATCAACGAGAGTGGCATTCCTGAGAAGGAGAGACGCGAGAATCCTCAAACGATGGTTGATATTCTGCAGTTTTACAAGGAGACTACCGAGAGGCCTCATGAGGACCAGAGCCTCGAAAAATTTCACAATGCCGGCGCCCAGTATGCTACCAACTCTCCTGCGTCTGCAGCATCTCCAAGCACGTACCCGTCAAATTATATGGGTATGTCCTCAGTCTCCAGTCCCCAGTCCCCAGTCCCCAGTCTACCCGTCGAGCCTAGCTTACCAGCTGTCAATGATGAAGGAAGTTTTGAGAATCCCCGAGCTCCGCCGCCCGTTCCCAGAGGCCATGTACCGGGCAAGGACCTGATGCCCAGTCGACCAGCCCCGAAACCACCCGTCAGCATGAACAACCGACACCATCCCCAGGCAGCCTACACCGCCAAGGACTCTGGTATCGGCATGTCACAGCCTGGTGAAGAGTCCTTTGGCTCAAAGGACACCAGTCCCATGCTCCCCGAAGAACATCGATCTCGGTCCAACTCGCGCGTGCAAGCGCCCTCGCCGTATACCCCACCGGCCCCCCAGCAGAACCAGGTGGCTCAGGCTCAAGCGGCCGCATACCAGCAGCAGCTCATGCAACAACAACAGGAGCAGGCGCTGGCTCAGGCTCAGGCTGCCATGACTGGCCAGATCGGGCGCGCTCCTAGCAAGAGAGTGCCCCACCACCAGGCTCCCCCTGTAGCTGTTGGACAGCCCAGTGCAGCAGCGTATGGACCTCCTCCCGATGCCAATGGAGTTGCGAACGCTCCACGACAGCAACCGGGCCCGGCTGGCATTCCGGGGGCAAGGCCGCGACACCGACCCCGGCAGAGCGCTGCCTTCGATGTCGTTGCCTCCCTCAAGCGCATTTGCAGCGAGGGCGATCCTCGCAAGGTCTATCGCGGATTCAACAAGATCGGCCAAGGTGCCTCCGGTGGCGTCTACACCGGATACGAGCGGGGTACAAATCGACTAGTAGCTATCAAGCAGATGAATCTCGAGCAGCAACCTAAGAAGGACCTGATCATCAACGAGATCCTCGTCATGAAGGATAGTTCTCACCCGAACATCGTCAACTTCATCGACAGCTACCTGTGCGGCGGAGAGCTCTGGGTGGTGATGGAGTTCATGGAAGGTGGCAGCCTTACGGATGTTGTCACCTTCAACATCATGTCGGAGGGCCAGATTGCCTCGGTGTGTCGAGAAACCCTCTTGGGACTGCAGCACCTGCACTCCAAGGGCGTCATCCACCGCGACATCAAATCCGACAACATCCTGCTCTCCATGGAGGGGAACATCAAGCTCAGTACGTGGCCGCTGTAGGGGCGGAAGAGGACCGAGCTGGACCATGCTAACTGGGAACAGCTGACTTCGGCTTCTGCGCTACCATCAACGAAGCCCAGAACAAACGCACAACCATGGTGGGCACGCCGTATTGGATGGCGCCGGAAGTGGTCACACGAAAGGAGTATGGCCGCAAGGTTGACATCTGGTCCCTTGGCATCATGGCGATTGAGATGATTGAGGGCGAGCCCCCGTACCTGACGGAGTCGCCGCTCCGCGCGCTGTGGCTGATTGCGACCAACGGCACTCCCCACATCAAGAACGAGCAGGATCTCACGGCAGTCTTCAAGGACTTCCTGTACTTCGCTCTCAAGGTGGATCCGGAGAAGCGAGCCAGTGCCCATGATCTGCTTCGGGTGCGTTTTGACTTGGTTCCTGCCCTTGTCGCGGTGTACTGTACTGACGTGTGGCGTAGCACGAATTCATGAAGCAGTGCGTTGACCTGGCACAATTGTCGCCGCTGGTCCGAGCTGCCCGAGAGCAGAGAGCGCAAGAGAAGGCCCGCAAGGGACAATAGGCTAGTTCATGCGGCCTTCATCCGCGCCGGGCGGCTCACCCATTGGAGGGGAAGAAGGGTCACGCATGGCCGTCGTTGAAACGGTAGACGGACCCTCCCTCCCTCCTGAATAGCCAAGGGCTCGCTCCCATGGGCAATTTGGATACGACGACACGGGCGACAGCGCAGACCGACTGAAAGCTTGACCAATCGAGCTCGAGTCCCCGGCGGATGTCGCACCTCGGTTCCCAATCATATAATGACCATTTTCCGAAAGCCTTTTGTTTCGATTACCTCATCAAGGAGGGTTTGCATCATGACGTTGGAGTTGACATTTGATGCCGCGTCAGGGAATTCGGCCTTTTTGCAGGGAGACGCAGAAGACTTGAGCACACAAGGTGCCATCAGGGAACGCGGATACGACGCCTGAAAGCACATAGAAATGACACGCTGGATATACCCCCCCCCCTGCATACGAACAAGTTACTACCGCAGGAGTTTACCTAGAGATGAGTCTATTACGTTGCTAGACCACCCACCCTCTCACCAACTCCAATCATAAAAAGATATGTCCTGTTGCTTCGCTTTGCAATGTTCACGGTGTTTACGCAGCCCGAGTTGGTTATAACGACGAGATGAAATCAGCACTGATGAGCTTGGTGAAATTGAATCTGCTATCCGACCTAACCACACGCAAACGCGCGACAAACATACCACACAAAAAACGCCCCAAGAGCATTATAGCATTATAGCCTAGTGGAGACGACCGGCGTTACGGGACAGGTTGTTGTCCTCCCAGTTGCGATAGATGGTGCTCATCTGGCGGCGCAGCCTCGTACCCTGACCTCGCGCAGCGTACATGCCCGTTGCGACGCTGGACTTGACGTTGCCCAACACGGCGACGGTGCCGAGGGCTGCCGGCCGCGGGACGTGTTTGAGGCTGTCGGTGCTCGAGCGGAAATAGAAGGACTGGCGGACCGACTTGCGGACCGATGCGGCGGCGTGTTGCGTGGTGGTGGAGGCCTTGAGAAGCGCGGGCCTGATGCGATTGCGCAGCTTGCGTGCGACGTGGAGCGGGAGGGAGCATACAAGTTGCATTGTGGTGGTGCTTCGTTGGGTGGAAGTTGAGGGTTTAGGCGTCGTGGGGTTTGGGAGCTGTCGTTTGGCTAGGAGTGGAAGTGATGATGAACAACTGACAGGTGCTCGCTTGATGCTCTGCTTGATCACGTTCACCACGCTGACGGGATGGACTGAACGGACGGGACTGAGGAGGGTTTCTGAGAGGAGGCAGTTTTCGTCTTAGACTCCTGTTGTTTCCCTTATCAACTAGAAAAGAGGTGTCTCTGGTATCCAAAAGTCCAAGAGGCGTCTCGCGATCCCTGAGGGGGGACAGCCTGGTTTTCATTCTTCTCATCGACGCTACTCTAGCCCCCCCCCCCCCCCCCCCCCCCCTGACCACACGGTCGAGTCGTTCTGGCCCGATGAGGCGGCCCCATCGGCATGCTCCGCCGCCGGCTCATTTGCCTTGCCTTACCGTCCAAGTGCTGCAACCTCTTGCGACGAGGGCCCGTCGCGTTGTAACGTGGAGAGCACTGGTTCGTTCGGACGGCGTTATTGGAGGAGGCAGGCACGTCAGGCGTGCGTCGCATGGAAGCGAGAAGGGACCGGGGCCGGGGCGTGATTGGGAACGCGGGAATGCGGGATTGCGGGACGCGGGACGGAGGAAAAGAAGCGGTGTCTCATACCGGGGGGGCTGGGGATCTCGGGAGTGGGCGAGATGCTCGACGTCGCGTGGTGTTTTAGAGGGGCTGGCTGGCCTACGGCTGCAATATGCAGTGTTGAGCAATGCGTGAATGTGCGGCCACTCTCTCCTGCGTTGTCCGTTTACGTTTTCTGCCATTCTCATGCATCCATTTGCCTCCATTGCCTCCATCCATCCTTTGTTGGTCTTATGTAACCGGTCGTTTTCCCTCTCCCTCCTTGCGTGCCTTCGTAGTCCTCCCCCTTCCATCAGCCCATGCTGGGCCCACACTGCGCTGCGGCGCTGGTGGCAGGGGAAGGAAAAAAAAAACAAGCTGTCGAAGCGGTGAGAAACGCGCGGCGCCCCGGGGCGGTGGGATTGGCAAAACAAGCAGTAACCCAACTTGACTTAGATGAGAAGCCCACGATGCGATTTCCGGTTTCGTGAGCGCGGCTGTGTGCCTATTGGCTGGGGCGGGCTGGCCAATTGCGGCGGGGAACTCAACGACCATTGCCAGGAGGGGAATACTTATTAAGCTAGTAAGGGGATGCGAGGTGGACCGTCGTGTAAGTGCCGCGGAATGGCCATCTCTAATCTCACCACTTCTACGACTAAGGGCCGTGAAAGGAGCTACAGCATTGAAACACATCACGTCCCGCAAAAAGAGTGACAGATGTCAGAGCCAAGCAACGGCCTTTCAAATGCCTTATTTGTTCGGTATCCAGCTGCCACCAAATTCCCGGTGCAGTCTCGCCCCTCTCTTCTCTATCATACCATTCCAGGCATCCTCTATTGTATCCAGGCAATATGCTTCCCAAATCTTTCCCTTTCACAGGAAACTATCCTTTCGTACCCTTAAAACTCCGAACAAGCTTGCAAAAAAAGAAAAAACATCCAGTCTGCCTTTGTGACTAGACTGTTTTGTGTGTGCATCCAACCCTCATAATTTATATGTTTTGCGTTATTTTGATTCTTTCATGACATCTCCATCTTTCGAAAGACCGTTGTGGCTCAGTGGCACCGAGCTCGGGTGTGGCTTGCTTAGTAGCAAGTGTAGCCACCGTCGATGATGCAGTTGGAGCCGGTCATGAACTTGGACGAGTCCGAAGCGAGGAAGACGCAGAGACCGTTGAGCTCATCGACGTTACCCAGACGGTTCTGGGGGGTGAGGGACTTCCAGATCTTCTTCTGGGCGTCCAGGGAGGGGACGCGGTTGAGAGCGGTGTCCATGTAGCCGGGGGAGATGCAGTTGACACGGATCTCGTATTTGGCCCACTCGGCGGCGAGAGACTTGCCAAGCTGGATGACGCCGGCCTTGGAGGCGTTGTAGCAGCTCTGCTCCTGGGGGTAGTTGACCACCGAGCCGGACATGGAGGCGACCAGGACGATGGAACCGGGCTTGCCAGCGGCCATCATGGCACGGCCGACGGCCTGGGACATCAAAAAGGAACCGTTGAGGTTGATGTCGATGAGACGACGGAACATGGCGGGGTCGTAGGTCTCAGCCTTGATGTTGGAATCAGCGATACCGGCCGAGTTGACCAAGACGTCGGGGGCGCCGAAACGGTCGACAACGCTGTCGACGGCGGCGTTGATGGCGGCGCCGTCACGGACATCGACCTTGAAGAAGGAGACGGGCAGGCCGGTCTTCTCGTGAAGCTCAGCAGCGGACTGGTCGCCGAGCTCCTGGTTGGCATCGAAGATGATGATGGCCTTGGCACCAGCCTCGGCGCAGGCGCGAGCCATGTAGTTGCCGAGACCACGGGCACCACCGGTGACGATGATGGTCTTGCCGTAGACGCTCATGTTCTTCATGGTCTGGGGCAGGGTATCGTAGACCTTGCGGCTCAGAGGCACGACGGCATCGTTCTCGGAAGGAGGCACAGGGCTGTCATGGGGGACTCGGGAGGCGCCGTCGGGGACTTGGACGGTGTGCTTGTCGCCCTGGCCCGCGCCCCAGTTGGTGACGGGGACCTCCTTCTCGCGGACAACGCTCTTCTTGTTGGCGGTGTCAGAGACACGGTTGATACGCGTGGCAGAGAAGAAGCGGGCCGAGGAAGCCAGCGGACGAGCAGCGGGAGCAGCAGCCCGGGACAGACGAAGGACGTTGCGGGCGGCGGAAGACATTGTGGGTATATATAACGTCTTGGCGAAACGAGGGAAGTGGTATAGGAAGCAAGCGGGGGGAGGGAGGAGCGTGAATAGGAGTGGGTATATGTAATTGAGTCGATGAGGAAGAAAGGTCGAAGAAGCAGAGGGCTTAATCGACAAGAGGACGTGTTGATATAAGTAGGTAGATAGGTATGCGCAAGCGGGTCAGAGAGACAGACAGTGGGGCGCAAGGTGAGAAGGCTCAGTCAAGAAAATCTGGGCCGGGGGCGAACTTTTTTTCGGGGAGGGAGAGGGTCAAGTGGCCACTACTGCAGGTTTAGCGCGGCGGGATGTCCGTAAGGCGAAGCTTTCACAATCAGCTCAGCTAGGGCTTGGTGAGGTTTGTGGTTCGTGTTGATCGTGCTACCGATTTGTCTGTAGGATGCAAAGTCGGTGGAGGTGTCGTACTGTATGACGGTGTGCTGGGCACTTGCTTAGGTGACGGCGGGAGGTCCGGTACTTTGTTCAGGGCTCCTCAATAGCGACGCCAGAACGGCAGCGAGTTGCAGACGAAGGGGCAAGGCTGGATGTGTTGGTTGATGGACGAGGAGGAGGTGTGGTTGGACGTCGTCTTTGGGTCTGCACACGGGGTTCGGGTCAGCTCGAGCAAGTTCTGGGTCTCCCGTCATAGAGACAGAGGTGTCGATGGTTCATCCTCCGCTAATTAGGACGTTGCTTGCAGACAAAGCTCATGGCGACGGGAGGTTGCTGGGAAACATACCAGTTTTTGGAGCGGGGAGGAGGAGGGGGGCTCAAAAGCTCGGGAATGCAGCGTGTCTCGGGGGAAATAGAATGTGAGATGTGCGGGTGAGGAATCAACAGTGCTGTGACGGCCAGCTCGACGGCGTTTATATACCGAGAGAGGGTGGAGAATACGCTGACCGTCGACGCAAGGAGACTTACCGTCGGTGTAAAACGGTGAGCTGCCGATATTTCCATGTCATTATCGCCATACATACTTGCCACTACCCACACCTTACCCGTGCCCCCCGTGCGCCCCCCGTGCCCCCCCGTGCAGCCCCCGATGTCGCATGGGGCCGGGGTTCCATCCACCAAGATGCGCCGACGGTGCACCCACCAGAGGGGCACGGGGGGGTGAGGGAATCAACGGAAGTCTGTTTGTCAGGCAGATCGTCGCGGACAAGAAGATGCCATGCTCCGAGGATGCGTGAAAGTGCATGCGTTTCGATGATAAGGGACCCGCGAGGGGCCAGCCATTGGGTAGGAAGCTAAGAGAGAGTGTGCTCTCGATGGAGATTGTGGTTTTGCTGATCAGGGTTGTGGAGTCGTGGAGTCGTGGTGTTGCTGTTTCCCCGTCCCCTCAGGGGCCTTGCCTTGCCTTGCCTTGCCTGCCCACCTAGCTTACCCCTCCCGTGCGCACACACTTTTTTGCTTGATGGGTGGGTGGTGTTTTGATGTTTTTGGTTTTTTTTTTTGGTTGGGTGCCGGAACCCGGGTTGTTGAGGAGTACTTCGTACTATCGACAAATAGAGTCCAAGGTGGTGAGGTTCTTTGATGAAGGAATGGCCTTGACACTTGGTCGGGATCCTTTCCCTGTAGGACCATCCAAAACATCCCACGCATTGCTTTCCCGGCCCGGATCTGTTTTGACAGGTCTTGACTTGAAGGGCATGAGGGTGGCGTGGTCAGTACAGAGCTGCTGCATATGCGGCTCCTCGCTCCTGTCCGTCTCCCCCCAGCCCTCCCTACTACTGTAGATGTTTCCAACGCTTAGCTTACAGCAAGACTCGATCGCTACTTACGGACACAAGAGTCCGAGGAGACGAAAATCGCAGTGGCAGTGTGGCCTCAGAAACCAAGTCACAAAGGGCGCGGCAGCATATAGCCATCTATACCAACCAGTAAGCAAGCCATTGGACCTTGTCAGACACGACCAAGCCGACCATCCATCCACTCAGGCCACTTCCCCTTGCCTCGTGGCCGGCCAGATGACCTAGTCCCACGACGCACGGCGTCCTCGGGCCCATTCAAGTTTTCGTTTCTTTCTTTCTTCTGGACCTTGCTCGACAAGTCTGTTGTCAATTGTCTATTGCCCATTGCCTAGAAACGATCAGCCAAGCCGTGCCCCATTCCGTGGGGAGCTCTGGCGGGGCCTTGGCCCGGGCTTCAGGGCACCCGGAAACGCTATCGCAGCACCCAGGGATCCGCTCACTGTTAGGGGCACAGGGGTAGCTCTTTCGGTAGCTACTGTACGGCGGTATCCACCCGCAAACCCACTGGCATCCACCTGCGGCACACCTTTCGCCTATGTAGGCCTACCAACCGACGAGGAGGGATTCCTCCAGGGAATTCACGGCGTGGCAAAATGGAAGCAGATCCCTTAGGCGCGTCCGGGCCCTTCCCCATCTAATTTTGGAGTGCCGTGTCTCTTCTTGGTTTCGGTATGTACTTATGCAGCAGACCGGCGGCCGTCCGGTAGAGAGGCGCCAACCACACTAAATCAGTCATGGACCTAAGAATTAGTACATACTGATACCGAGTCGTGCCCTCTTCCACCCAACTTGGGTGACACCCGTCGAGTAAGTACCTACGGCTTGCAGTAGTCGAGAGGATGCCAGCAATCCCCATCCTTCTTCTCCAATCTTCCAGGCAGCCGAATTGCTGTACAATGTACTACTATGGAGCACGGTAACAGAGCAGGCCACACGGAGCACCCTCCTTCGCCCTCCCTCCCTCCCGCTCACCTCACCGCCCATCCGAGTCAGATGCCACCGGTCCAGGGCCTTTGGGATGAGGGAGGGACACAGGATAATTCGCATGTCCCCCCTCCCGCGTCCTAGACTTCTGGACACTCCCCAAATTCAAGTGCCAGTGCAGTGTGTGACCCGGAGGTACGTAGCTGGGGGGCGCTTCGTGGAGTTCTGCGGGCGTGGGGTCCTTGTCCCGGGCGCGTCGAACTAGTCCACGCCTCACCGAGATGGCACAGCTCATTTCACGCAAAGCCATCATGTGGACATGATGTCTTTGACGTCTCCCCCGCCATGCCAGCCGCCAGCAGCAGCGTCCGACAAGGGAGGCCACGGCCGACACGGGTGACTAGGGCGCCGAGGTAGACTACCTGGGCCGCTCTGACACTATGTACGTCGACGATGCTACTATTCAATACGTACACGAGCCCTGAGCTCTCCTGAATCTGCCTGCGCCGCTGCCCCTCGGTTGCCCATTGGCTTCCATCCGGCTGGGAGCACAGCAAACTAGTCCCACCAATTAGCCATGATAGAGAGCAAGGTCACGTCGCGATGAAAGGCATGGCCGAGTCCCGTTACTTGCAACCAACCATGCCCCAACCAAACACGGTCAATTACTTTGCGCATTTGAAATTCATGAATCGCACAAGGAGGGGAACGACAGAACACAACTTGATTGCATTCCCTTTCAACTAGAAAACATAACGCTAAACCTCAAATTGCCAAGACAACTCTAACGCCAGCCCGGTAATAGCCCACTCCGCACGGAGCCGATTTGACCCCCCCACCCTCCGATTTTTTCTTCTTTCCTTTTGTTTCCAGCTGGCGTGGTGTAGCACACAACTCTTCGAACGAAGGAGGGATAGAAAACGGTGACCAAAGGGGTAGGTTGACAAAGGCAGCGGGGTTTGTTGAGCGGTCACCTCGCTGCGAGACCGGCTGATGACTACTATGTATACCCCGAGCTCGAAGGGCTAGGGCTTGAATCCATGACAAGATGGAATGTGTGAAACACAACATCAATATGTACAGTACCATCCCTAATCGACCAGGGTGTGGCAACTGGTCCATTATGAATTATGACGACAGCCCAACTTTCAATTCCCCCTTATCATTCTGGCCATAGTTCACCGTCCTCACCAAGGTTTTCCGCAATGAGGCCAGCAAAGACGAGCCGCGGCGTCCGGTCACGGCATCCACGACAGGCCTTGAGCGGTGTGTGAGCATGGTAACCAGTTGCGTACGTACCGGAGTCTTACTTCTGAACCTATGTCGCTCCGAATGCCCTCTAAAACGCCAACTTCGCAAGTCTGGCCGGCCTTGGCGGGCCTAGACCGTCAGGTGATGCTTCCTTGCGTCCAAGGCAATGCCGCAGGGCATCGGCTTCGCCATCTGCACACCCGCATCGTGGACAAGCCACTCTACCCCGGCAGGTGCTGTATGCATTTCGCACATTGCAGGCTCGGACAGAGTCCATTCTCGAAACGGCATTGATATGGAGACGAGGCGGGAGAGCAAGTCCGTTGTACGAGTCGTGCTATTGGGGCTGTATGATATTTCTAGTTGGGCAGCATATCACGTGGCTATATCGACTTTCACTCCTTTCTCTCCTTAGATGGTCTCGCCATTAATAATAGCAGAGCAATTAGGGCATCAGGGCGTTAGAGCGTTAGAGAGTTGGGGCTTTGTCTAGGGCGTGTATTGGGACTGTGTTTTAGCAAATGACATGGCAAGAAGATATATGGTACAGCCCGAATAGCACGCCTCGTCGACAATGTTAACACGTCTCCGTGGATGGATGCAGAACTCATCTCGGTTTAGTGTAGGCAGCAGAATTCTCTCGCGGGGCCAGAGCCAACTAAAGGATCCTCATTGCGGCACCAAACCGCCGTTGACCCCACTCAGGTTGTTCGGTTCAGACCGACTTCGATGGTCCAATGCATGTCTGGAGGAGGATGCTTTGACCATGTCCAGACCCCAACCAAGAGACGGTGGACGGGCACACATCCGACCTGCATATGCCGCCCTGCAACAGATGGACGATGGGACGATGAGACGAGGTTAGGTCCCGGCGCGGCTGTGGTGGACTCGTTTGGTGTGCCCAGCAGGAGCCGTGTGGTGTGCCTGGAGCTGCCGTGGAGCGGCCCTGATTGATGGTTCCAGATGGGGCCTCGGGCTCCTAGGGTGATCCTGGCGGTGGGGAGCTGCCGCGCTTCTCTGCGCTGGGTTCCAGAATGTCTGCAGAAGCCATCGTGGTCGAGGCGTCGCCGCGAGTCGCAGACGCACGCAACGCGTGGGGAAGTGCCTGCCCGTGCCTATCCGCCCCCCGCGCACGGTCCCTGAGCCTATACATACTTAAGTACATACCTGCACACAGTCTGGGGTACTATAAGTGGGATCCCAGCGTCGACACGGCGTCGTGCCGAATCGGCGTGTTCTGGCTACCATGCTAGCTGGCTGGCTACGAGAAAGAGCCGCCGAGCTGGATGAGCCACCGCCTGTCGCTCGCTTGCGCGCGCCGCGCGTGACGGCGGTTGCCGTTCGGACGAGCGCGCTGCTGCCGGCGGACGGGCACCTCGTCGTCCGGCGCCATGGCGAAACCGGGGACCGACCGGCCCGGCGCCGTGCAGATGTGCCGCGCAGCCATTGCCAAGGGCACGTCCAGTCCGGCCCGGTGAGTCTGCGGGGAGCCTGGGTGGATGCTGAATGCCGAATGCTGAATCCTGGATGGGGGAAGCTAAAATGTCTGCTGTCAGATCGTCCGTCCCAGCACGGTGGGACGTCGTCGCAGCTGCCCAGCTACTCTCCGAGGACAGACCGGATAGAAATGCCAATATACCCATTCGCCAATATACGACTATCTATCTATCCCACAAGAGCACACGGAGCGCACCATGGCGATGCCAAACTATCTCTAGCCCGCCGACCCGTCCTTCACGCCCTCGTCCAACACCAACCAGCCAGCCCCCGTTCCAAACGCCGGCGGGCAGGGTATTATTACACAAGCCAATCCAGATACAATCAATCGAGCAATGCAAAAGCCACGTCCAACTTCCCTGGCCTTCCTCGCCCACGCACAGCTCTCTTAAACCCCTCCCTCCTCCTCCCCTGGCAACCTCGTCTAAATCTCCCTCATCGTAACGCCTCTTCTCATCTGTCCTGCCGTCCTGCACCCCAGCTCGCCTTGCAGACCGGCTACCATCTGTGTCAGATTCCCCTGCCCCGGTGCGGCATGTTGGTCCAGGCTTTGCTCTGACATGTATCCCGCGAGGTTGGTTGAGTCTCGCCGCCAAAGCCGTTGAATAATAGTCTAGGCATCCCGCCGCGTTGACCCCGTCGAGCGGTCAGGGTCTGACCCACAAACTTGCCACTCGTCTATTCCGTAGTGCGGATCTCGGTCCCACACGGCATCTCAACGGCCCTGGCCATCAATGTCGATTCGGATCAGATCCAGCAGTGACGCAATATAGGGACTCTGCGAGTTTCGTTAGCACGGACACGTGATGTAATCGGCTCCACGGCCAAAAACACTAAAATATGACATACCAAAGCTCGGTTCTCTGCCAGAATCTCAAACAGGCGAGGTAGGATCGGCCGAAACAGGGTCTCGTTCCAGCCACCCGATTCTCCTCCCTTCTCCTGGGCCTTGACTAGCTCGTCCTCGGCTTCCGTCTTGACGACGTTGCGGGCAATGTTGCGCAGCACCAGCGCAGCACTGAGCGGGATCCCGGCAGCTTGCGGGGGCGCGTTGGGGTTCCGCTCGTCTCGCACCGTCATGGTCTCCTCGTATGTCACGGCCATAGTCTTGGCGGGAACAATCCAGGGTCGGTCTGGTCGCCGAGCTTGAACTTCGGAGGTGGGCAGCATGGCCGAGACATGCGTGTTGATGTGCCGCGCGAAGTCCTGAAGATGCATTTTGGTTGGCGTTTCGAATCGGCCACACTCACCCCAGGTGCAGACGAATTCCTTCTCGACGTTCACGTATTGGTCAGCGTCGTTCTTCTTCTCCTCCAAGTGACTCGTGAGGATGTGACTCCACATCTGTCTGGCTTTGAGGTAAAAATGACCGCACTTCTCGTTCTTGTTGTTAGGGTTAGACGCCCAGAGGCACCGGCCGTACTCCCTGCCGTCGACACTCAGCGGCCGTGGGCGAGCGCGGATGCCGTGGATGATGAACTTCTGCTGCGGGTCGCCGGGTTCTCGTAGGACCTGTGCATTCGAATCCTTATATACGGACGTACTGTTTCTAATGAAGTCCGCGGGCGTGATGAGCGGCTGGCCAATCGCCTTGAGTGGGCCGACGAAGGCGTTCTGATACGCCTGCCAGGCGGCCAGCTGCGTCACAAAGGAGTCGCTGTCCTCCTCGAAGAAGCTGCGAACCCAGCGATGCACTCGATCGGGCTCCTCTAGCTTGAGCATCTCCTGCAGAAGGTCGTTGGGCATCGGAGCAATCTCGTCGCGGGCGGGTAGTTTTTGCTCGGCGACGAGCGTAAACTCGCGCTGGACCTTACGGGCACCATGGGCGAGCAAGCGAGTGAGATGGTCGACGAGGTTCTCGGGTGTCAAGGAGCGGATCAGGTTGTCCACGTTGGGCACGACCGCTGTGTACTGGTAGAGGAAGTCGAGGCATGCGTCGATGAGTTCGTCATCGTTTAGGAGGAGCCAGCTGGCGATTCGTTGCAGCACTAGTCCAGGGACGTTGCCCAGTTTGTTCGTGGCCTCGAGATTCATTGAGATCCGGCCGAGAGCACGAAGGGCCGTCAGAATCGTACCACGATCTTCGGAATCCATTTGCGCGAGCAGGGTCTTGTAAAGAGGGTCGTCCGAATCAAGCGTCATGAACGGTGTTAGCTGCTCAGCAATGTCCAATGTCAAGTGCCTGAGCTCGATGAGAGAGTCCTTGTGCGGTAGATGCAAAACGATGCAGATGAAGTCCTTCAGGGGGTAGAAATCGGACAAGTTATGGGCATTCTCGGGGAGGGTGACCATGTTCCGTATAGTCAAAACAGCCTCGGTGATCAGAACCAGCTCGTCAACATACGACTCGGGCTGGAGAACATCTGGCATATCCTTTTCAATGAGATTCTCGATCCGCTCTAGGATGTCTTGAGTGCCGTTGTTACCGTCGAGCACACCAATGTCACTCGATTCAATGACGGGGTCCCAGGAAACGGTCCAGTTGATGTGGTAGAAGAGACTACCGATTTCCAGGGCCTTTTCCACCAAGCCTTCTGCAAGACCAGGGAAAGAGTCGAACTTGTACTTGTCGCCTCTTTCGTAAGAAATCTTAACCAGGTGGTTCAGAGCAAATGCCTGCTCAGCGGTGATGGTAGATCGCAGGGCGTTGAGGCAGCGCATGTAGATATTTGGGCCATCGAAGCCAGCTGCAACAAGTCAGTTATTGTCGACTAGGATTATACTTTATGCATGACTTACTCCCAGGCTGCAACGGCTGGCGAGGGTCAACAGCACGCTGGTTAAGGCGTGGTCTGAGAAACTCATGGGGGGCATTGCTAGGGGTGGCCACGGCGCGAAGCTGCAAAGGCTTTAGGTATCGCGGCTGGTACGAGGTGACCATATTGGAAGTGTTCTCAGGATTAGGAGGGTGGTGTAGGATCGAAGGGCCTCTGTTTCCCTGGTGACTTTGTGGTTGAGGCATAGGGGGCATGCCTTGTTGATGCGACGGAGTCTGCGGTGTGTTTACCGCGGGGGAGTTCTGATGGCTGGTATGATGGGCTGATGAATGCCTCGTTGTTCGGGATGGGCCAGTATCAGGTTGGAAAATAACTCGCTGAGGTGGCGCCTCGCGCAATCCACGAGACGCCCTGGCACTAGCAGAAGCGTCCGGAACGGGCCTTTCGCGGGCGGGTGTGCCATCGTCTCCAGAGGCAGCCGAGTCTGTGGCACCGATGTTACTCTCACGCTTGCCACGGAAGTTCTCGCGCGTACGGCTCAGGAGGCCGGCGCCTTTGGCGGTAACATCCTCAAGGATATCTCTCGGTGGTGGTTCCTTTCCATGGACCGTGCTAATCTCAAAGGCGGCAAGATTCTTATAGAACTTTTCCTTGAGGGAGAAGGCGGTCGATGCTTCGTTGTTGGAGTAGATGCCAAGTTCGGCGGCCATCCGTCGCCATGCCAGCTTCTCCTCCGACACCTTGTCGTAGCCGCCATTGGCGACAATATGGTTGAAAACCTTGAGGAGATCGAGGTGTGTCGCGCCAACCTTTGGCTCTGCGTCAAGAGTAGTGCCGCGTTTGGCATGGTACTCGCGCAATCGCGACATGAAGTCCTCATACTCAGCGGTGCGCTCAATGGAGTGCATCGGCACGTCCTGTCGTACGGGAGCCATGATAGCAACAGATGTTCCGCTAGTAGGGACTGTTGCGCAGATTCAGACGAGGCTATTAGACGCCCAAGGGGGTTTTAGTCGCAAGTGCGCCGGAGAACGTGTATGTAGTCGTCGAGGTCGGCACGTCGCAGTGCGTCGCGTCGAGGGTGCAAGAGTCGGCGTGATCGATTGGTAAAACAGGAGCGCCCCGGTCGGATGCTTCAGCAGACCAACAGGAAGCCCCTGGGATTGGTCTTGAGCTCGCGGGGATGCGGTTTTGTGCTGGAGGCTAATGTCGACGTTCCACCTACTCCAGTCGGCTGGCTGGGGTCTTTGGTGGTTAGAGCTGCGCGCGCCGTCTCAAAAATCGCAAGGATGCGCGACTACGTTATCTGCACGTGACGATACTCGAGCCCCAGACGACGGCCAATCGGGTTGATTCCTTCTGCAACGTCTTTTTCAGGCACGATGCAAGTCGCCTACGTTACCCCAGATTCATGTTAGGTTTCCACGTTTAGGAAGGTGCGAGGTGCGCGTTCATGGCGGGCCTTAGCTTACTAGTATGTTTATGCTGTAGCACGGGTGATGGGAAGTGGCATAGACACCTCAGGTTGCGTGCAGGCGAATAGTATGAAACTTGCTGCTCTCAGACTTCCTCCTGCACCTAGGTACTACGTAGGTATTAAACACTACGATCTTGTTTTCCATCCTTTGGGCCCAGAAGCCATCCACTCTTTTGGAGCCGGCCTACACTTCTCGTGACTCTTCTCCGAGAATCCAAAATGCCAGGTCCACCAACGCCAGTCTCCAGTTGTCCCCTCAAGCGACTGGAGATCCGCGACGGCTTCTCGCCACGAATTTACTATACCTGTCGGCCAAGCAGTATTTTTACCTTGACCCTAGAAGGCGAGCGACCTGTTGGTTCGCAGACTGGGATTATAATTCTCCTCATTCACCACGGACAACAACGTTTAGTACGTGCGCAAGTGCAAGAGTTTTGCCTCGTGTGAGCTAGCTTCCTGACATTAGAAAGATGTCAATTCGCCTTCACGATCTATTCAGGAATTCCATGGGATCTAGCGACATCATCAGCGTCGAAAAGCAGCGAAACGAGCTATGTATCAAGATTCCGTGGCAAGGTCGTGCCATTATCGCCCAGTTTGAGGAGAAGCGAGATTTCAGCGTTGCGGTCTACATGCTTGAGAAGACAAATCTTCGTATCAACGACTCCATAACAAATGGGTTCTCAACGGCTAGCGCACCATCCTCCCCTACCGCTCCTCTCGACTATCAGGATGCTTCGAACTTCGGTCCGCGCCTCTCCTCAATCACACCTCTCCCACGCCTCAGCTCCTCTAATGTCTCTCAAAGCATATACAGCCAACCAGCCTCCTCCTTCACATCATTGTTGAATTCACCACTTCCGCCTGAGGCTTCGGAGTCAACACTGGGGCTGGCGACAACAACTCCTCAGTTCCAATATCCTCAAAGAATGCATTCTCTACCAACATACGCATCATCATCGTCCAGTTCGTGGTTTGGATCGGATGCAATCACTCAGCGGCTTAACCCTTACAATATGTTCCTTGGTCGGAGTAATAGTCAAGTCCACTCCCCTCGAGTTAGTTCGCGACTCAGGCAATCGCTACACCCCAACGAAGAGTCTGGACAGGCCTCAAGCCCCGCCGGTGAGCCTAGTTCGAACCTGGCTGGCATGTATGCCTCGCACAATACGACAACTTTCTCCCCTGGTATTTCGGAACCTGTGAGTGTCCAGCATGACTTCCACAGCCCAGACGTTCCCAAGGCCATTAGGAAACACGGGATAGAACACGTAGAAGCTACCGCATCTCCTCTCTACCTTTCTCCGGGAGCTGATGCCAGTCCGCAACCGTCGTCTCAAGAGTCAGACCACAGTTTCCGGGATCTTATGCCGAGGCCTCGCGAACTCCCCTTTGCTTCTCGCCCAAAGGATTCGTTGTCACACAAGAATATGTCGTCTTCCCAGAGCAACACAATCGACACACAGTCATTGTCAAAGGAAAAGTCGGATCTTGGGGGTATGGAAATTTCTGGTACGGCGCTTAAAGCGACCAGTCCTCGCAGGAAAGCTGCTGAAGCTACTAACAAAACAGCCCCTTCCAAAAAAGCAGAGCCACACTCAACCTCAGAAGACCACACTCACTGGACAAATAAGGCTACTTGTCCAGGATGCTCCTCGAGCAGTCCACTCGTATCTCAGTGGTCGCCTACACAACCCACCATAGAATCTGATGTGACAGTGTTGGTAACGGATCCCGAAACACTAAAGCAGTTGAATAAATTGACGTCGAAGTTTTTTGAGCAGTACGAAGCAGACGTAGCCAGCGGAAAAGGCGAAGAGGCTTCTGCAAGATTCTATATGGACCGCATCATGGATACCCGCAGAGACTTTTGGAAGGGGCACCTCGAGCGAAACGGATAAAGCTGCCCATGCAAATGTATATATTGCTCTACGTAGCGGAGGAATATGGTTACGAGTTAATAGTAATTCTATGGGAGTTTGTCATGCCTGTCTGCATGCGTTTGCCAGCAACAAGCCCGTCTTGTCTGTACTCAATTCGAGGAGCGTAGACGATGGGCTTCCCTGTTAGCGTTTGCCGCAGGTTCGATCCCAGCATCACCTGAACACAACGTAGCTTCCCCCGTCTCCCTTGGGGCGGTGAGCTTTGAAGGTTCACGTGCACGTTTTAGGTCAGGTTAGTAACCACCTGCTCCTCCTGGTTACCTGCGCGAGTGATGGGTGGTTTTCAACATTGATAGAAAAGCTCGCTCGACATGATTCTCGAACCATTAAAATGTTTTCAAAATGATAGAGACTCTTTAAAATCAGTTTCACATATTTTTATCCATTCGGAAGTTATGCTGAGCGAACCTGCCGTTGTTGAAACCCGACCAATGCCCGCGTAGGTAGGTACGCCAACGAACAACCAACACCAGCCTCATCAGTCTCGATTCAGAACCATTTCACTTAACATCCCAACATAGATCGTTTGTATCTTACGTTTCGGGCATCGTTCACACCATAACTCTCCACTTTCAAAGCGTTTTTCGTTCCTAAAAAGGTCGTTGCTAAAAGAAATTACCCTTTCAGTCCTCATTCATCTGCACCCTTTTGCCCCGGACTGCAACAGTCGGCAAACCTTTTTCAGAGGGACCTCAACGGGAAAGACATCTCCGAATCCAAGTTCTTGCCGGCAATGTCCTGAGAGAGCGTATAAGAGCAGAGACGCTCGCGCTCCCCGACTGTTCCCACTCTTCCCACCTTCACTCATCACTTGAACTGAACTGAAGACATCCCCTACACATCATCCTCAACTCAGATTCAAATCGTTGGATGCTACTATCACTGCGACTCACTACTTGAAAGACCACCCTCAACCGCAATTCTTCATCCAATTCCCGTTTCACTCTCGGTACTAGCCCGAATCATCATTCCTCGCCCGTCACCATACTACCAAAACCGTTCGTCGCCATGGATTGGTATTGCAGCCGAGATGGCGTTGAGGATCTCTTTCAGGACATCAAACTCACGGCCGTTGATAACCCCATCAAGCGGTCGCACGTCGCCCTCTTCCGCGACATCAACGAGCAGGCTCGAAACCTCCCCCGCCACATTCTTGTTTGGGGCGAAGCCAAGAACAACGACATCGTTGTCTGGAGCATCCAAGAATCCAGCTCGACCAATGTTGGTCGCAATCTCCACTTCACCTGTCCTACCAACCGCCGCCGCGGCATGCGTGGTGAAGTTTGCAAGCTCATGTCAGACTTGGCCCGCGGCGAGGGACGACGGGGCCGAGAGTTGGCAAAGAACTTCGAGGTCGTCAAAGTCAAGGAGGAGGCACGCGAGGCGGTTTGGCGCTTGATCAGACGGCCCGAGGCGAAGGCCCCCGTCATCAAGGACAAGCGAGTCGAGCTTTAGGTGGCTTCTGTCACTGCTTAAGGGATCTCATCGACTAGACAGACATTTGCGATGTCTTTGGTCAAGGGAATCATGTTCGGTGGTGATAAGTAGAGTTGCTACAGTCAAGTTTCTGGACGTCAAGGCGCTCATCATGTACATAAAGAAGGATTGGAGCAGAACTTACTGGTAGTGCCATGGATAGGCAAAGGGTTTCAATTCATGCAAAATTTCTCAATCACTTGAACACTTCCCTCAAAAATTCCCAATGCACAGGTGACACGCAACCAGGCGATCGTGTTTTTGTCAAGGCACAATATGTCCTCCCATTTCGCCCCTTAACATTGTAACACTAACTCGACTTCATAAAACACATCAGAACACCCTCAACCAAGTCCAATTGCATGGCCAGTAGCGACGCGACAATGAATGAAGCAAATGAAAACCAAGATTGGGGGGCAGCGAAAAGTCCGCCTCCAAGGAAGAGTTCTCGCTGCCACCGGAGTATCATAGAGTTGGCCAAAAAAAAAAGATCCCATGGAACTATGGCAAAGACTAATCACAGTAAAACCACGCCTGGGTCAGAAAAAAAAAGGAAGGGCAGAAAGAGGAGGAGATATGTATTGGGTATAATAAACCCAAGAAAGAAAATACGTTGTCCAAGGGTGTATGTTTCCAAGCAGCCGTATCGATTTCCTGTCACGACCCTCCTCTCCAAGACCCGCCTGCCTAGTGCACCTACTTTGATGAGAATGATGCAGGAAATGTGTTCATAGAGACCGAGCGTGAGCTAGACCTGCGTGGAATCGTATCATCGGGCTTTGTGGTTGTGAGTTCGTCCACCCAAGATAGCTTTTAGAGTTGTGCTTCAGGTTTTGGAGTGATGTTGTAGGTGTGATTCTACTCCCTCATTTTGACGTAGTTGCTAGGGAATATGCCCTGTCTCGCGCCAATCTGGCCAGTCCTAGGGAGACGAGTTAGCCATGATATTGCATCGCACATGGCTTGGAAGACATAGATACGTACCACCAGTCATTTTCGCTGTCAGTGCGTTTTATAATGGTGATGACATCGCCCTTCTTGAATCCAAGGTCGCCGGGTTGGTCTGCGTCGAAGTTGAAGACGGCGACGGCCTCGTTCTTCTTGAGCATTGCCTGCTTTGCGCCGAAGTTTGGCTTGGGAGCAGCTGGCCGTCCTGGGCCCGTCTTTTTCTCGGGAGTGAAGCTGGGGCTGTCCCTGTAGACGTATGAATCGTTGTGGCCCCCTGCGGCAAACGTATTCGAACGTGAAGGAGCTCCGAAATCACGGCCGGCCTGTTGGTCGTAGACGTCGTCTTGCCACGTCGTCGAGCGCTTCGGTGCGCCAAAGCCACTGTCACCTGTGCGATCGCGCGACACACCCTCGCCGTACGCGGAACCGCGTCGGCCGTTCCATACAACATCGTCGTGTCCGTTGTCGTAGACCGGGGCGTCATTGTACATGTCGGCGTCGGTGGAACCTGATGATATACCGCTAAAGACCCTGTCGTTGAGGATGTGCATGAGGGGGGCGGCCTGGGGCGGGGGTCGGACGGAGCCCGTTAGAAGCTGCTGCGCGGTGTAGCGCGTTCCGTACATCTTCTCGTTGGCATCGCGACGCTCGATGATGGCGGAACCCTCGAGGGAGACGCCAGCAAACAGACCCTTGGTCTTGGAGTAGCTGAAGATGCCCGCAACGCTCCTTAGGGAGGCGGCGCCGGCAGCCTCGGCATTGCGCCCAACGGGACCAGCGGCCAAGGACACATTACCGCCAAGAGTCAATGAACCCGCCTGCGCAAAAGTCTTGACGGCGCTGGCGTCGTTGAGGATGAAGACGAAGTCGGTAAGCTCGAAGCCGATCTGACCGCCGAAGCCGGCGCCAGCTGTTGCGATGGCGCTCGGGGCGCTCCAGGTGCCGTCGGGGAGGCGTGCGACGACGAGGCCGCTACCGAAACGACCGGATCCGAGGAAGCCGGCCTTGAGGACGGTGATGACGGCGAGGCCCTTGGCGTTGGCGAGGATGGCGGGGGGGATGACCTTTTCGGGACCGAAGGCCTGGCGCGGGCTAATGAAGGAGGTGAGGATCTTGCCGCACTTCTTACACTCCGCTATAGTGGAAGAGAAGAGAAAGGCGTTAGCAGGCGCTTTGCATTGGGACGGGGATTTGGGAGTGAGGGAGAGGGGTATGCGGGAGTGCGCGACGAGGGGCAGGAATCCAGGACTTACACGCCATAGACGACGGGAGGGGATTGTTGAGGCCCATCTTGACGGGATTTCAGGCAGAGGACGAAATCACGTATGCGAAGTCGAGTTGGGTTGTCAGCGGACCGTTTGTTGACGGAGCAAGCTCACGGTACACGGTACACGGCACACGAAACGAGGTTATGGGTGTTGTATGGGTGCGAGGTGGAGGCAGCCCGGTCAGCGACGGTGACTAGCGGGGTTGCGTAGCTCTGACAGCGACGGACGTCGGGAAGTGAACCGACTGCGAGATGTGGTTCTGCAAAAAGAGGAGCAGGAGCAAAAGGACAGAAAGCGAGAAGAGATGTCGCAGAGCAGAACAGAACAGAAAGAGGGAGAGAAAGATGAGCGAAGGGACGAGGCTATGCAAAGCCGAGATGATGGCCAGACACCAAGCCAAGAGCCAAGAGCCAAGCTTCCACGGAATACGCAAGTCCCGCCTCAGGCCTCGTGGTTGCGGCGCAGCACCCTCCCGCTCCTTAAGGACCTAAGTTCGCAGCTTGCTCACTAACAGCCTGCGAAAACGCCGCCACCTCCCGCTGTGGCCTACATGGAAGCTAGACACCTTGGGCTCTAGGAAGTTCTTGGCGGCTTGCGGGGGTCGTCCTCCACCCGGGAAACAAGGGCCCGGCTTGCCGACTACCTATGAATTGAGATCAGACACCTGCTGCCGTATCCAAGATAGTTGAGGAATTCCGAGATGGCTCGCTGAGTCGTAGTCAAGTGTTTACTGAACTGGGCTGTATCTATACTCACTTGCTGCAAGTCCCCAGCTGTAATACTGTAAGTACCTATTAGGCTTCAGTTCACTCAGACTGCTGTGGCGGTGCACGTGCCGTTCCCTCACCTTGGGCGCTACGGTGGTTCCGGCGCGACGCAGGAGCCTGGGTACGTACCGTGTCTAGAAACCGTGGACGGCCCGGGACAACTCAATCGTCATGGGTTCTTTGGCCTCTGGTTTCGGTTTCGGCGCTCCCCGAGTCTTGTCCGTTTCGTCCCGGTGAGCGCGCCATTCTCGACCCCGACCTCGACCTCACCCTCCTTTCAAACAAAACCCCAACGAAACTTCGACCTCCGGGCTTTGCCTCGTTGCGCACTTCGCCTCTCGAACCCACTCGATCTCATCCGCAACCCCCCCGGGCTGTTGACGGACGATCCCGTTCATCGCCCCCCTCCCCTTTCTCCGATCGCAACACCAAACTCCCATCGCACCGGCCTCATTCTCCGGAACCCTCGTCGCCGTTGAACTGCCCGTCATGTCCGAAGCTTACGAGCGCGAGCGGCAAAACAACGCTCGTCTCGACGAGCTGTCCGCCAAGGTGTCTGCCCTGCGCGGCGTCACCATCGACATCTACGACAACGCCCGCGCCCAGGATGTCATCGACAACACCGTCAGTCCCCCCGGGCCGCTTTCCTCATCCCCGTTCCCAACTGGCGCGCTTCGCATCGTGCTAACCCGTCCTCGCAGTCCGACACCTTCTCCTCCATGTCCACCAGCATCAAGGGTTCTGCTGGCCGCCTGACTCGTATGGCCGCCTCGGGCAACCGCGTCGCCATCTTGAAACTCTCGGGCATCGTCATCGGAATATTCTTGGTGCTGTACTACGGCCTAAAGATGGTGCTTTGATCGCATAGTCGCTGCGTTGCTACTCGAATAGAATCGCCAGATACGCCAATTCTGTATCTCGGGAATATGATGAAACATGGGATCATCTAGGTTTGGCTTTGACGAACCATGGGTATGCGAGAGGATCAGAGTCATTTTCAACGTCTCGGAGGATCGAGGCATTCGTTAGACGAGGGAACATTTCCCCAGAAGCCGAGTACAATGGGCGTGGATCGCTAGAGGGGTGGCAACTCATAGGCTCGAGCTTGAACGTGTCAGAGGCTGGCGTCCTCTCAGAGGATTCTTTTGATGAGTTCATGTGGTAGACTACCAAGGAAATGCTTTTAGCACTGGGTTCGGCGTTGGCTGCAAAAAAACACATACATCATCTAATTCATTAACCGCTGAATAAAACATAACCTCATAGCACATATCACCACGGTGTATAGTCGTATAACGTTCAATATTCGAACCTCCCTGCCCCTTTTTTACGATCTACATGGACTCCTAACATGCAAAACACCCCCAACATGCCCGTATTCGTTATGTTCAAACAGATCCTATCCCCTTGCATCCCTTTGGTCCATCTTCACCAAGTTTGTTAGATAGCCCAAACCACTCTTTACCCCCAGACGTTAGAGAACAAGTCCTCATCGCCACCAAAACCTCCACCAGACTTGTTGGCGTTCGTAGCTCCGCCAGTGGTTGAAGGGCCGGTACTGCTAGTCCACCCTCCAAACTCCTCATCCGCCGCTACCTTCGGTTGAGGGTTGAAGCCGCCGCCGGCACCGGGAACGATGGACGTGTTGGCAAAAGAAGAAGCGCTAGAGTTTCCCCATCCAAAGTCGTTGCTGGGAGCCGTGGCCATCGCAGGGCTCTTCTGAGCAGCAGCAGCTGCAGGAACTGGCGCAGGAGCCGGCGCGGCGGGCGTGTTCCATTCGTTTCCGCCCCACACATCGGCACCAGAGAAACCGCCCATGGAACTAGTCGCCGTACTGGTTGTAGTAGTGGTAGGCAAGGGGGCAGCAGGCGGAGGTTGGGGAGACGAAAGGTTGAAGACGGAGCTGGTAGACGGGGGGAAGCTTGGGTTAAGAGGTGGAGGGGGGGAAGTCGAAGTCTGAGACACAGGGGCAGAGAGATCAAAGAGGTCACCCATAGCAGAGGACGAAGCCTGGGCTGGCTTCGCCGGCGCGGGGGCGGGAGCGGGAGATGAGAAGCCACCAAAGCCTCCACCGAGAGACATATTGGAGGGTTGCTTCTGGTGCGAGGGGGCAGCAGACTGACTGGGCTTGGTGTCGAAGAAGCTCCCTCCGCCAAGTCCACCAAATGCATTGTTGCTGCTTTTGCTGGACGTCACCCGGCCGGTACCGAAGCTGGCGAACGGGTCTGGGGCAGCCGGCTTCGGGGGAGCCGCGTTGGAGATGCTAAGGCTACTGAAGGCATCGCCGAATCCGCCAACAGATCCCTGGGACTGGTGACCGTATGTCGGGGAAGGCATGCCACCAAAGGCACCCTGAGCAGACTGTTGAGGCGGAGCCTGTGGCCGAGGGGCTGTGGCATAAAGGGACAGAATCGACTGCTTGAGGTCGGGACGAGATTGACCGCTGGCCGTGTTGGTACCTGTGGTGCTTGCTGGTCGCGGAGGGGCCGAAGGCTCGCCAAAGAAATCCAATCCTAGCAGCGAGTCCTTTGTGCTGGTAGATCGCGGGGGAGCGGGATCGCCTTTGGGAGCAACCTTGGCGATAGGAGGCGCGGCGCTGTTCGACCGGGCTAGCACGGGGTCTCCGCCAATGAGGTCGCCTTGGGGGGGGGGGATGCTCTGGGGAGCGCTCGATTGTCCCAGCGAAGCCTTCCGGATCGTTTCCTGGCGATCTATCACCTGCTTCTCCTTGACCAAGCTCAGGGGCACGTCGTCATCGCCGTCGGCATCGAGGGTCGCAGGATCGGGAATGGGGCCATCCATGGTCCATCGCTTGAGTTCGTACTTTGTGCGGATAAAGTTCTCGATTTTGGACTCGGAGGGGGCGTGGCCGGCGGCCAGCTTGGCTTCCCAATACTTGTTGGCGCGCGCGTTGCCCCAGCTAAGGATGCTCCGCATCTGCTCGTCGGTCCAGGAGTCGAGGTCGACCGACTTGACTCGGCTGATGTGAGTGCCCATGCCGCGGTGGATGCCCGAGCATCGGATGCAGATGAAGACGCCGAGGTTCCAGCTAGCCCATCGGGGATCTAGAAGGGATCGCAATACATGTCAGCACCAAGTCTCCAGCGCAAGGCAGTCGACGAGGAATGGGAGCATCGGGGACATGGGAGCCACGTACGCTTGTTCCTCTTGCAATCGGCGCAGACTTTGTTGGATTCCAACTTCAAGAGGCTCTTGATGGTAGCCGTGTTTTGCGCCGCCCGCTCGGCGGCGGGGTTCGGGGCTCTCCTCGACATGGCGGTGGGAGGCGACTTGTGAGGGTAGGAGGAGCAGAGGCTGGAGAAAGATGGACGGTGGACGGTGGACGGTGGACGGTAGGAGATGGGCTCGTCGCGAGCGATTCCAGGCGAGAGGAAGTGCGGACTCCTCGGGGTCAAGCCTGTGTTGAAAGTGGCAACCTAGAACTGTCGAGGGCCGTGTTGTGTGGTTGTCTCGAGTCGGGTAGGGAGGTGCCAAGGTGGCCAGTGGTCCATCAGAGGCCCCAGCGGAATTATTACGCCCTGAAGCTAATTTGGGTGGTGGAACCCGAAACGCTAGATTACCTAGATAGACCTATGGAGGTAGGTAATTCTTTGGGCATTCTCATCAGGCTCACGTCAGTTTCCCTCGCAGGCTCCCTCGCAGGCTCCAGCCACAGCGGGCAACGAGAGCGGGGGCACTGATTATCCTAAGACCTGAGGCAGCAAGCAATTCCAGCTTGGAGGCATCCATCATGACTTCTCCAAGGATGACGACATTTCATTGCACTGTTTGTCTGTCTGTCTGTCTATCACGGTCAGCTCCAATTAGCCATGGAGTTTGTTAGCAGCCTCTCCATGAGGCTGCATCTAGACATTGACTTCGCCCCCAAGTATTACTCAGACGCGTGAGCTCCCCATCACCGCTTAGTGCCACGGGACGGGGTACATGGGCCTCTTCCAAATACCTGCCCTAGTAGCTCGCTGTGGCTGTGACACTTTAGACGCATTTGATGATGCAACTCAAAATCCCTTGAATATCGATTACCGACTCTACCCAAAAGATTCCACATCGCCGTGCCCCTCATTTTCCCCAGCCCAGAGAACCAACCAACTGTGATTTGTCACAGTCTCATCGCCACCAGATCAGTTACTCAAGGAAGCATCAGAACTCGAACAAACACATTCTTCTCCATCTAGATATAAGAAACAGCTCGTCACCCCGTCTACTTCAGCTTTCCTCACTCACCCAGCCACTCAACTCATTCATCCTTTCATCGCTGTCCATGCGATCTTTCCGAACTTTATCAGCCTCCAGCTTTTCAACCCGCACGAGACTAACGCAACCCTCGCGCCTTGCTATCACACGGCCCGTACCCATTCGATCTATGTCCGGCACCTCCTTCTTGAGTAGTCTCTTCGGCAAATCTGCCCCCAAGTCCTCCAACATGTCGTATCCCGACCAACGTTCCAACGATGAGTGGCAAGCAGTTCTGAACAAGGGTATGTCCATATGATCCAGGGCATGCGAACTATCCCTCACCCACCTTTCATGCCGTTATTCGAATTCAACCACCCTATACTAACACCCTCACACAGAGCAGTTCCGCATCCTGCGAGAAAAGGGCACCGAAGCTCCCGGCTCCGGCAAGTTCAACAAGCACGCCCCGGACACGGGCGTCTACACGTGCGCCGGGTGCGACGCGCCGCTGTACAAGGCTACCCACAAGTTCAGCTCCGGGTGCGGCTGGCCGGCCTACTTCGACAGCATCCCGGGGGCCGTTGTCCGGCACGAGGACAGCACCTTCGGCATGGCCCGTACCGAGATCGTTTGCGCCAATTGCGGCGGCCACCTCGGTCACGTCTTCAAGGGCGAGGGTTACCCTACGCCCACCAACGAGCGTCACTGCGTTAACAGCATTAGCTTGAACTTCTCTGCTGAGGACAAGGCGGCTCCAGAGAAGAAGCTGTGAGGAAATTGATGCTTGATGTCATTTTTGCTGTGGCTTACTTGGACTTTCTCGTTCTTGTTTTAGCCTTGTTGTTAAATAGGCTGTTATAACAATTGATGCTGTTTCTTTCCACTTTATTAACCAATCGCCATCATGCTCACTTGATCAAATCAGCTTTTAAGGTGACTGACTTCCTAATCCAGGTTGAAAGTGTAACTTGCGTGCCACTCATATCATTTCCTTCTTGCTAAAATCCGGAGTCCGGGTTGTATCGAATGCTTTTCTCACCACCAAATGCCTACTGGATTCCATTCTTCTAGCGACTTGCCTTTCCACCTCTTCCTTAGGAGTTTGTCACTAGTTCTCATTCACTTCTTAAAAGGATTGAAGCGGCGGAGTGTCACTGTTGTGAGGAGGTGCCATTTTAAGAACCATCGGATGCGACTGCTGCCGCAGCTCGGATGACGGTAGAGCGGCCATGTTCTCTTCGTATTTCGTCTGACTCCTCTGTGGCTGTCCCTGATATATAGCGATGCATAGGAGAACAACATCAGCACCAATCACCGCCGGAATGAAGCTGGCACCTCTGTTACCTAGCGACATACCTAGGACATGGCCGGAAGGTCCCAAGCAAACATCGACCAGACTCTTGTTCAGCAGGTAGCCCGAACTAACAGGAATGTTTTTTGAAGTCCTTTCCCAAAGCTGCGCTCGAAAGCTTTTCAGTCCAGTAAAGACAACTTCGCTAATCGAACTCAGTGTCTTCCCGTCCCTCTATATTAGGTAGACGAATTTCGGCAGAGTCTAAAGAGGCAAAATCCACAGCGCAGAGAGCGAAACTTATGAAGGGGAAGGAGTATTGAGACTTAATCGAGCGTTGGACTAAAACTAGACCAAGGCACCGAGAATCAAGCGATGAGCCCTTTAACGAATGCAATCTTAACATGTCAAGGTACTTAGAGAACACTACCTCACCGGCTCGTACACGAGAATAGTCAAGAGAATACAGGTGTTTCCAAAGTTTTCAGGGAATATTTCCTATCTAGGAGTGGGAGCCGTTCCATCCACCCTGGTGTGCGCCCATCCCCGAGGCTTCCTGGACACACTAATTAGGACAAGTATTTTCCTTGCATTAACAAGTTGCTTGGGTCGAGGAGCGTTAACGCGACGACTTACACATACCTACATGCCTAGTAACTACTTTGGGTCATCGATACTTTACTAGGCTCGCGAGTCGAGGCGGTTGCCTTCTGTCAAGGAAATCTTGCCAATGGCTGCATCCAAAGGACTGCACCACCGATGACCCCCTTTGAAGGCCTTCTTCTTTAACGCACGCGCAAACGTAAGCCTGAGACCAATCACATAGTTGTTACAGCTGTATGACGAACTCTAAAAGTCACGGTACAAGCACACTGTAGCCCTTATATTCATCTTCGCTCTGTTTACTTTCTTGTTCGTGGCCGCCTCAGAAGACGTCACACCTTCGCCCTTGGATATCTAGCTAGACTCTTCGATGATAAAGCACCTCATCGCAAAGATCGAGAATCCCAAGGGGCAAATAGTACTCAGCATGCCGTCGTTCACCTGCCCATGTACTACGTGGAATTCCCAGCGATTGAACACGGAAAGGCTCACCAACGCCCCCTAAGTGTGATGTTTTTTTTTCTTTGAGAGGCTCTCGAGACTCCTCAGAAACCTGGTAACAGCATCATCGTTGCAGCTGCACAGCCTTCGCGGGTAACTTGCACGACATATGCGATACAGCGCAAGTCCTTTACTATTCGGCAAGTAGAGAAAGTAGCGGTAGACAAGCCACAAGCCTGCGGTCGCATCTCTTGAGCAGCCTCTCTCACGTCTTTGAGAAAACATTGCGTAGTTTAGACCTTGAAGCGAAGGATTTGTTATAAATCACAAAGCCGTTAACGAGCCTTGCGATTCCGAAACCGCGTCACGTTAGCTCAAGACCTTCTACGACCGAGGCAAGACTAATGACAATGGAGGCTAGTCAGGTTTAACAGTCGCTAAGAGAAACCTCATATTAGGTACCACGAAGTGGAACATCAATCGCTGCTTTTGTTTACGATATCCGCCCTGTGGGAGGACTGGAAGTGCTTTGTATTGTCGCCCTGCCGTAGGACCTCCTTATAAAGACTTATCAGAAGTGCCTCAAGCTTAGATATGGCTCCTCTCAATGAGAGAACTTAGTGTGTTGCATCTACTGCGGTTGTCACGCATTGCATCTTGACTCTTGAGACTCGCTCATTTAAACTTTGTTTTAATCAAGTTTTGCATCGTACCTTATTGACCCCTCTACCTTTGCGCCCTTGGCCGAAGCTATCAAGGCTAGAGGGGGAGGTCTGTTGCAAGCGCATGCCTTAAGGTCTAAGATCAGTGCTTTATAAATTGGTTTACTTACTGGGAAAAGGTTATTGTGTTTTATGATACTGGGTATAGTACCTTATGAGGCATTTTATTGTGTATTATTTACTGTGCTGCTTTTTTTTATCTAAGATATTGAGGAAGGTGGATTTAAAACTAAACAATAACTATGATTCCCGGCATCTAAAACGTGGGGGAGGCTGCTCCAGTGTCGCCAGCAGCGGCCGACCGAGGGGCATCATGGGTAGCTCTCAGTTCTTCTCATGAGAAGTCCTGAGAGGCTTTAGATCTCGGAGGGTTCGACTAGAGGGAAGAGATGCTTGTCAAGATGAACTTATCCGTACCCTGTTGGGTAAGTACTTAGAGTCGAACTCAAAGTGAAATCGATTGATATAAAAACGTAGATCCTACCATTTTCTTTCTCCGAAGCTGCCTTTTAAATTCGCCTACCTCCCCCTTTCTTTGCCAAGTCTCTTTCCATACTACAATCGCTTTCCCACCTTACACGTTCGTTCCCTTCACTCCGAAACCATATAACCTTCAAAAGCGCAGAAACTCGCCTGGAAACGACACACCAGTCACCGAACCATGGATCCGTTCAACAAGCTCTCCCAGGATCTCCGCCTCCGACTCATCGTCTCGCTCGATGGCTTCAAAGAAGCGGTCCGATTCACCCACGCATCCCCAACCCTGTTTCGTCAGCGTCGTGAATACAGAATTCCCATCATTCGCCATTACTACAAGAAGGACCTCGACGATGACCTTGTCCAAGATTGCATGGCCGTCATCCTTTTCCCGAACGTGGATCGCGACACCATGAGCTTAGAGAGGCAGAAGGCCGTTGTTGATGAGCATCTTTGTAAATGGGAACAAAGGATCTAGAAAACCCGTTTGAACCAGCAACATTCGACTTTCCTAGGATCATTGCCCTCGATTCGCTTTGTGCTCGACTCTGGCTCTACATCGAGGATTATCTCTCCAAAGCGACGAGCGCCGAGTTGCCCTTTGCTTACCGCTGCCTCCCCAAATGGTCTCATCCTCACTTTGTTGACCGTCGCTATCGAAAATGGCCGGGAAACTCATGTAACGAACGCTTCAAACTCGATTGTTTGAACGCAGACGAGCGACGCCAGATTCTGCAGGCGTTTTTACGATACGAACTTCTCTGCAAGGTATATGGCCCCATAGGAGGCGAGTTGAACCCGAGCGATGATCACCGCGATTATAGACGCGGTAAGGAGGACGAGCATGATGGATATCAATTTGATCCAAAGAATCCATTCCGGTACTGGGATTGGAGGCTACTATTCAAATACGAGGAAGAGAGCCACGACCAGCAGAGCTTCAGCTACTCCCCTGTGTGCGTGAGTACGTTCTCACTCTCTACGGAGCTTTGATTGCAGATCAAGTACTGGACATGTGGCCCGTAAGGAGACACTCTTGCTTTATCGAGAATGCGCCCTCAAGCGGAGCAGGTAGGTTTCCGGATTACTGTTCGGACTCTTATCTCTACCCGGAATGGCGTTGGCCAGACCTACATCGTCTAGGTGGCACAGGCTGGAGCGATCTGATCGTATCCCTGATGGCATCGGCAGGCTTTGATCTTCTTACGAACACACTCTTATCGAGCGAATTCGAGTTCCGAAGGTTCATAGTCGCCTTCCACGGGGAGGTTCTACTTAGTCCTCCCATCACCGACGCCACCAACGTAAACCTGCCCATCAGCGCTCCGAGCCGATGGCGGCGGATTTCTTGGCACTGCAATGACTTTGTTCGTCTCTACCGGCAGCGTGCGTGGGCTCTGCTCAAGGATGATCGCCATGGCCCGTGGACTCTAGGAGGTGCCGTCGATGGCTGTCGTTTCCGCCGGCTTCCCACAGTTGATGAGTATCGCGCGTCGTGTGGTGCTGGACCTGTTGGCGGCTTGGTAGGATGGGGCTTGGATATGGACGACACGAGGAATGAACGGATCTGCCACGGTCAAGGATTTCAGTCATATCCTTCACTATCATCCAAGATGGTACCACTTTGGAAGACATCTGACATACTAAAGTATACTTATATAAGCTAAAAGGTCACCCACAAACAGCAGAATTATCACTCAAACAGACAATGCAAACATCAGCTAAGCAATGCTATCCCCGTGGACATGTTTCAGTAAGCCCTACCTTAAATATAGTATAATACCTGACACCTAACCTCATCCTCAACACCTAACCCGTCCTTAGAACTTAACCTCGTCCCTAATGTCTAACATAAGACAACACTAACACCATTTGGAGTCGACATAGTCGGCGGGCGTGAACCAGTATTCAGCCACCTTATCGTGACGAGACCGAGACACGAGTCGTACCCATATGGGTAACGCGCGTGGAAATTTGCCCAACCCCAGGCCATTCTGAGCAGGCATGTAAGTCGACTGAAATAAAGCCTTACAGTATAATGGAGTAGGGAACATACTGCAAGGTGGCCTGCCTCGCCTCCTCCGCGATGGTAATGGCATCGAGGATCGCCCCCGGCTGAACCCCCTACCCCAACGTCTTCTCGAACGCCTCGACCGAGAACAGCCGGAACCGAGAGCCACTGCCATCTTCTGCCATAAGGCGTCTGCACAGCGGCGCCACCGAGCGTTCCCCATGCCTGGGGCGCAGACGGCGGCCAAGAAGGTACAGGCCATCGAGTTGGCTTCCTCCGTTGCATGATGGTACATGGTGAACCTCCAGCAACGGTCGGCCGCTGCTTGACGGCTCCGGAGGAGCTTCTGCGTCTCCCGGTCAGGGTGTCGGATTGCTCCGACGGAGGCGGCGTGCCGTGCGGCGCTGTGCTGTGCTTGGCTTGGGCCACGTGCTGCCACTGGTAGTCCTCCTCGGTGATGCCACCGAGCACCGGCACCACAACCTGGTCCGCATCAGATTGGTTAACCATTCTTGTTATAAAATAACGAATCTTTCACTAATGTTAGCTGCCGGCTAGATGTCTATTGGAAGGGAAAGTGGCAAATACTGTTCGTATCAATACAGTGAAGGATGGTCCGGCGATGATATAGTGAATGACCTCCCCCGTTGATGTGCAGCGCAGAGGGCTGCTGGCATATCTTGACCGCAGTTTGACCGGAGGATCTCTGTATCACCGTTTGTGGTCCGGTTGGTGATGTAGAGAAGAAGTCGTCCTCTATGGAAGCTACCTGGGTCGGGAAGTTGTAATGGCACCCGCTCCGTTCCTTCCATCCTCTCTTACCTCCTTCCTCCCTTCTTCCTCCCTCTCCCCGGGAAATTTGTATGTTAGCCAGTACAGTCAATGATTCTGACTCTCTTCGCCATCATGGACGAGCAAACTCGCAACCGCACTGGCGCATTTCTCGACACTTTTTCTGACTGCCTCGTTCCGCTAACAGGCACTATCATCGCTTTACACTCCCTCTATATAAATTGTGTTAATAACGCTAAAGATCCAGAATAAGTGTTAGTGATTATAAACATAATAATAGTAGGCTCAGGTTTGTTTAGGGTCTTATGTTAGGCATCAGGCATTAGGCATTAAGGTTAGAGGCTAGAGGTTAGGAGTTAGTGGTGAGAGATTGAGGATTGAGGATTAGAGGTTAAAGGGGTAATAATAGCTGAGTATTTAACTTTGTATAGTCTTGCCAACTGTTAAATAAGATTGATTTTCTTAGAAACTCTTTACAGTACTGCTATTAGTGTTCTTCTATGCTATAGTAGAGCTATTTATTTCCTTAGAGTCAGCAATCTAGGTTGCTAGATCAGATATTGAGATTTGCGAGAGTAAAAGTGAGTAATAGCCGGGCTGGGTTTACAAAGCTCGAGTAGCTAGCGCGCTCTAGTACCTTAACAGAGGGACCGGCTGAATCTAGCTCTCTATTTGTAGCTTGAAATAGTTCGTGGGAAAATTGAGGTATATTCTCGGTTTGTAGTATCTGTTGGGTAGGGTTGCCTTTACGCCTCTGGCGGGTTGTCCAAGCAATAAACACCAAGTTCGGCAAGCCATTGTGTGTCCTTCACTCATTAGTTCAGGTTCAGGTTCATTGGCGAAAGTTGAAAGTTCTTACAGTGCTCAATAAAATTGGTCGCTATCGGCCATGCGTTGTCTTAGTCAAAGGATTCGGGAAAATAGGCCCATTCTTCGTCTTTCTCGTCCCAGTGTCGGAATTGCTGCTTGACTTGGTCCCACTCCCAGTAATTCTCAGCGTCCACTTCACTATCGTCGGATAACTCAATATCCGGCACAGGGAGAGTTTCCCCAGATTTGTATTTCTGTTCGATGGATTTTTTGTGTTCCCCATCGTTCCCTGGCTCATCCCGGTCAGTAATTACCATTAACGATACCTCCCTTTCGATCTCGTTCAAATATGTCCTCATGGCCTCTTCTTCCTCCAGTGGCGGTGGAACCTCCTTGGTTTGTGTGCGAGGAATTGCATCCGTAGTCGGGTCCTCGGCTAGATCCAATGGAGTGACTTCCCTTCGGCCAGTGGCTTCTAGTTCCGTGGTCCAAATTCCACGTGCTTGTAGTCCATTAGGATTGCGCTGCTGTGATCCTTGCAGGCTTGGCCTGTTGATCCTTCTCGGCATCGTCTTCCTGGGACATCTCCTGGGCAAGATGCATTTTCCCGAACAAGCGCTTCTGGTTCCATGCTTACAAGACCATTGTCGTCGCCTGTATCCTGCCTTGAGAGGACTGCCTGATCTTGTAGCTCGGTAGGTAGATACGGGAGATAAGCTGGCCTTTCTTTCATCCAAAATATGGCCTGGAACACACAAACCCTGAGATTTGGCCTTGGGCTCAGCCAGCTTACGGTCCAACATTGATGCGGCCCAACTACCTCGAATCTTTAGAGTCGAAGTGTTTCTGCTAATACAGAAGCTCTCGCGTTGGGTTCGGAGGGCGCCTCTCAGCCAGTTAGGACTGGCAATGAGATGCACCCAATCACGGGCTTCTTCAAGTTTAGTGCCACATTGGCTGCTGCAGCCGAGCCTCGTTGTGTTACCGGAAGGTGGGCTGTTGAGGGACTTTGCGGCGTCCGTTTCTACCAAACAGAGCATCGCTCCAAAGTGTTAGATGAGTGGATATAATTGGAAATTGGTCAACATACTGGCGTGCAAACAAGGTGTGGTTTACATAGGGAATTGCGCCAAAAGCATGTGCTTCGTAGAGCCGGAGTTGAAGCAGCTGATAGTGCTCTAGAGTATCTCCTGGTGATCCTCCACAACTAACAACCTCGAGAGAACCGAACACTACACTGATATAGGGATGGCATATGCTAGGACAGCCTCACTCGGTACAGACCTCGGCTCTTATCAAAGAGCCTCACTTGGATTCTTGAAAACAGGGCGCTCGGGCGCAAGATAACGAGTCGGGCCTTGCCAAAGCTAGAGGCGGTAATCGGGTACTTGACACTGAAGAACTTGTCATCCGAATTGTTTTGGCCCTACTGATTGTTTTCGCATCTGAAAGAGAGGAAAGGGGAAAGAGAAACTGTAACATCGCAATGGTAAACGGGCGTACCCCCACGTCAGTAGTGCCATCGCAACCATGGCCATTGGTAAGGCAACCTGCAGGAAGAAGTTGTCCGAGACAGAGATATCAGCTGAGCTCCTCGGCCAGCGCAATTCACAAAGAGCTTTACAAAAGCGGCATCCGCCCCGCATTGCGGGCGAGGCATTTCCCCAAAATACGCATATCCTGTTCGGATTTGCACTTCTGAGCGGAGACAACGAGGCTCAGAGGTAAGCACCATCAACAGTGCCTTCAGTCAGGCCAGTTACTGCCCCTTTGCCTTACCAAGTCGCCTGGTTTTGGCGTTACGCTGTCGAATGAGAGCAGAGAATCCTGAGGGGATGAAGGAGCAACGAGATTGCAACTGTGGCGGTCCCAAAACCACACTGCCTGCTTTGAAATACTGATATCAGGCGCCAACTTCCCTCATAGAGAAGTAACGGGCCCCAGCAAAGAAACATGCATCAATCTCATCCCCAAGAACAACCTCAGCTACATTCACGTCGTCTGCTGCTGCTCCATTTGTGAATTGGAGGGCCGCCTCGTTAATCAGGATGAGGCAACTATTAGTCTGTCGCCTTGAAATGACAAAACCGCGGCCTCAAAACTCCGACTGACGAGTATATGTGCGCTACCCAATGCTCATTCCCAGACAAAATCAATTATCATTACTTTCAGTTCTGACTGACAAGTACTAGGTCAGGCTCTGTCGTTTGTAAGTTTCTTATGTGACCACCTTGCTGGGACGCATTCTCAACCTGTGACACAGTACTAGCTGGGTAGTTTGGGAACCTTAGGAGGTAGGGTGCCTTATGGGAGTCAGCAAGCAACGGAATCCGGAAAAGTCTTCTGACAATGACACCATCCGAGTTCCGAAGCAGCGCCCGGTCGGAAAGTCAGACTCAATGAAGCCGCCTCTTTTTTCCATTGGCATGGTTGGACAGAGCCGAGATGCATCTCGAACCCTCTTTGTGAAGCCGGATGGCCCGTCGAAGCCAAGGCCAAGGGCTCCGCCGAAATTGGACAGACCATTGGCAAGCATAAACTCTAGTAACATGCTGATTCCAGGTGCGAGCGGTCAGTCTAATTTATTAGCACCTACGATTGTCCGAATCACCGACAATGGCGAACATGGTTCGTACCGCAAGTGCGACGGCGGCGCTGCTGCTGTTGCCGGGAACCTTGCATCTCGTCTCGGCTCTCAGATTGTTCCTGAACCGTTCGACTTCGGCTTTAGGCCGACTGTGAATGCAGTCCCGCAAGGGCAGCCAAGCTCGAGTCAGTATAGCTTTAGCATGCCGACGAAGTTTTACGTTTTCGACGGACGGGTCATTCGCATCAACTTGAGTGATCAGAATGGAAAGCCCTATTCCTTTTTGGCGAAATGCTGCCCGAACCGTCACTGCAGTCTCGCCGATTTCGCAATCCTCGACTGCATGTTGGTAGAACACCGCCCCATACCGCTCCAACGGCGCGGAAACCAAACCATGGGAGAGGTTGCAAAGCAATTTTGCTCCCTCAACGTCGTAGACGTGGAGTGTATTGGTCCCGTTGATCGACGACTCAGCATGCCACTCGGCCGAGTCAGGGACACGAACGTGGGTGTCATGATCGAGCTGGGACCCGATGCCATGGCGAAGCTCGGCTTGGTCGACATAGCTGGGGTTTCACAAGGCAAGTGATGGTTCTGTGAATAGGTACTCGACATGTTAAAGCTACCCGGGCGCTAACCGAGTCTCACCCCGCTATCTAGACGCGCACATGCACCAAGCAGAACCGCCAGGGCCTATTTCTGTCGGCCTAGAAACCTCGGCCGAAGGCAGGCTGGGTGCATTCTCTTATCTATCGCCATTGTCAAGTCATCCCGCGCCTACGCTAGCAGGCAGTTTCAATTCGAATAGGGGCTCGTCCGATGACTGCAAGCTCGAGCCACAGACTCCCCGCTCCATCTCAGGTGCCTCAAGTGTATCATACGCTTACCCATCTACGATTGAAGGCATGGGGCACTTCAACCAAGACGTATAGGTCTGGTCCACCGCAGACCGAACGACAGGTGTTCCCACATACAGCCTTCCAGCACTCGGCGAGGAGACCCAGAACTCCCGTTTGCTTATTTAGTTTTTTTCGTCTTTTGTATCCACGTCATGGAACATTGCTTTCCAGGTCCGAGTCCTACAACTTAGCTATGGAAGTACCACAAATACGTTTACATGAATTGAGCACCGGACACGACTAGTTTATTACAGGTCACTGAGTGGGAGCCTTGGAGGCGACGAAGCCGAAGGGTTGGCTTGTGAAGATGACCTTCAGCTTTCACGCCCTTGGATTCCTTACCGTTGCCACCCTCCCACTTCACGAGGGTTTGGCATTTGGCCGGGTGCTCGTGATACATACAAATATACCTTCCTGGCGCACTATTAGCCCAGGCGCCGAAAAGCTGGGGAGGGAGCTGGGGAACTGGCATGTGAAAGACGCTAGAAATGTGGCTAAAGGCGCCAAGACTGGGGCAAAAAGATGCCTCGGTCGGCGCAACTCCCCAGCTGACATCAGCGGGTCTCTCCAGGGAGCCTTCGTCTTCGACACTCGGTCAACCTCGCTTTGTATCCACCACATCCGAGGTCTACCAGACTCCCTGTACCCCAAGTTGTTATATGACCGACTGCATATCACCCTCTGCAGCTTCTGGACCTCCATTGTCCTGTTCCCCATTTCTTCATATCGCCCTCCATCTCTTGTCCTGAATCCTCCAGCACCCACGCATTCATCCCTCTTGGAACCGAACCGACCATCTCCTTAGACTCGACATCATGGGTGGTATGTGTGCCTCCCTCCGCCTCCCACGCGCGCCTCGACCTTCGTGAAGTGTTCTATACTGACCTCCCTCTTTTCTCCAGCCATGGACCGAATCTCTCAAATCGGCGGCCAGATTTCTGGTAACCCGACCGCCGGCGGTCGCGACAAGATCCTAGAGAAGCACCCTGATGATGTAAGAAGTTCTCCGCCTCTGTGTGCCTTGGCTTGTGTCTGACCAGTCTCTCCTCCAATAGATCGTCGTCACCGCGTGCTGCCGAAGCGCCTTCACAAAGGGAGGCAAGGGCGGTTTCAAGGATACTCAAGCCTCCGACCTCCTAGCCGGTGTCCTCAAGGCCATCATCGACCGCTCTAAGATCAACCCTGCCCTCGTCGAGGATCTGTGCGTCGGTACTGTGCTGGCTGCCGGTGGTGGCGCAACCGAGATGCGTGCAGCATCTCTGGTCGCTGGTTTCCCTGAGACCACCGCTGTGCGAACCCTCAACCGACAGTGCTCCTCCGGACTACAGGCCTGCGTCGATGTGGCGAATCAGATCAAGGTCGGCATGATCGACGTCGGTATCGGTGCTGGTGTCGAGAGCATGAGCTTGTCATATGGGTGAGTGACCACTGAAGTTCTAAGTGGTGTACATGGTGCTGACTACTTACAGACCCAATGCCGTGACTGAGTTCTCAGAGCTGCTCGAGAACTACACCGAGGCTGCCAACTGCAAGGTCTCCATGGGTGTCTTGTCAGAGCAGATGGCCAAGGACCTCGGCGTCACCCGAGTTGCCCAGGACACATTCGCTGCAGCGTCATACCAGAAGGCCCTCAAGGCCCAGCAAGAGGGTCTCTTCGATCAAGAGATTGTCCCCCTCACTGTCAAGTTTGAGGACCCCAAGAGCGGTGAGACCAAAGAAGTCACGGTTTCCAAGGATGACGGCGTTCGTCCCGGAATCACCGCCGAGTCCCTAGGAAAGGTCCGCCCCGCTTTCGACAAGAAGAACGGTTCCATCCACGCCGGCAACGCCAGCCAAATCTCCGATGGCGCCGCTGCTGTACTCCTGATGAAGCGCTCCACCGCTGAGAAGCTCGGACAGACCATCATCGGCAAGTACGTCTGCGCCTCGATCGTGGGCGTCAAGCCCCTCCTCATGGGTCAGGGTCCCTGGAAGGCCATCCCCAAGGCTCTCGACCTTGCCGGCATCTCCAAAGAGGATGTGGACATCTACGAGATCAACGAGGCATTTGCCAGTCAATGCTTGTGGTGTGCCAATGAGCTGGGTATTCCTCAAGAAAAGATCAACCCCAAGGGTGGTGCCATTGCTTTTGGTCACCCCCTGGGATGCACCGGTGCTCGGCAGGTTTCCACTCTTTTGTATGAGCTGAAGCGGACGGGCAAGAAAGTTGGCAGCACTTCTATGTGCATAGGCACTGGTATGGGAATGGCGGCGGTTTGGGTGGCTGAGTAAGAGAAGGGAGCTGATCGCATGGGTGATAAATTGTACAATTAGAATGCCGTCGACTGACAACTGCTTTGGACATCAGGAATACTATTTCGTCCACCCTTAAATTGTGTGTATATGCTTTACCTTGAACTGTTGACCCAAAATCAAGCTCTCCAACATCTCGCCCACGAGGCGCCAACACTAGACGATTAGAATCCTTCGACATCTGTACCAATATTCTTCTCCTTAGCAACCTTCATCAGATGTGTCCCCACCACTAGGTCCATCAGGCCCAGTCCGACACTCTTGTAGACGACAGTTCCATCTCTCAGCCACAACGAAAGACCGTGCTCTTTCCTCTTCTTGTCCGTATCCGACGAACTATTGGAGTTCTTACGGAAGTGGAATGTAGAACTGCTCTTGCGAGAATCCGACCCGATCGATCCCGTAGGACTGCTGGGCCGCAACGAGTTGGAACTACTGTTGAATGCGGACGTCATGGAAGGGTTTCTATTGTCGAGGTCCAGGTTGTCCATTCCAGAAGAAATGGATGCCTGGCTGCTCGCGAGTTCGGCATCGGATTCTTCAAGAGCTAGACGATGCAGCATGACGAGCTCTCCGAGTCTTTGAGCGCGTCAGTAAATACTTTGTCAGATGTTGGTGGGCAGCAACTTACTCGACTAGATGATGAGGGTCAACCTTGCCCATTATAATCTCTCCTGCATCTTTGAGAACGCCCTCGAGGTTATCGACGACAATGACACCGCCGTCTATTGCATGCTTGTGGAAGTGCCGATGTGACTTCTCATGAACCTTTACGGCCATCTGGATGAGATCGTCCGGTAGCTCCCTCATGTGAGGCCCATGGCTCCCCACAGCAACAATCAGACGGCCCTTTTTCCGCCCCTCGTGAGACGTGAGGATCGATCCGTCAAAGAGACCCTCCTCGGACGGAGTGCAGCAATAGATTACGTCCGCATCACGGATATGCTCCCTGACCAGGCGGGGGTACTCGTGGAACGTCGGGGTCAGGAGGCCGAAATGGGCTTCGGTCCAGCCCTCGCGCTGCTTGATGCTGGAGGGGATGACAGCGAACCGCTGGAGTAAGCCGGTCGCGTTGCTGGAGAAGCTGCGGTTGATGACGTTGACGTGCTTGATGGTGTTGCCGCGCATCATCAGCGCGAGCCGGACGTGCCAGTACGCCTGCATGCCGCTCCCGAAGACGGTGATGGTCTTGACATGGTTGCGCCGGTTGAGGAGACAGCCTGACGCCAGCGCGGTGCGAAAAGCTGTCAGGGCGCTGGGGTGGACGAGGCCGACGGGCGATCCGTCTGGGTCGAACAGACTTAGCAATCCGCTGGGTTTGATAGCTTTCACATGCTGGTCCTTTGTGTGAGCGGGGTTCAGACGTGACACCACTAGGACGAGTCAGTATTCCATTCAACCATGGGCAGCAGATCCTCACCTTTGCAGCCCATTCCGCAAGGGCCGCAGGAGGGTATATACGACGTCTTGACTTGGGTATCTGGGTGAATCGTCGAAACGCTATGTGGCTGCTGGAACTCCCCGGGAGCCTTGATGTTGGTGGAGAATTCGTGGAGGGCCGAGGAAAGAACCTTCCGAAACTCATCCAGCTCATCCGGGCTGAGATTCTCGAAGACGGTGTTCACCTGCTCGTCCGAGAGGATGGTGAGCGTCATGCTGCCGGTTGCTTGTGTCGACAAAGCCCCGCAAAGTTGACGGTCAGTGTCGTACCCGTATTTCGGGGGTACGTACGGAGGATGAAGGATGATGGAGGAGGATGGTAGGCGGCAGTGGTATGAGGAGTGAATGTCCCTCGGGAGCTGCGAGGACAGTTATACCCGGTCCCTGGTCTTGATAATCTTTATTTGGTAAGCTTAAAAGCAATGCTGCATGCTGCAAGCTACTCAGGCAGGGCTAGCCCGCTTGGTTTGAGTGCGGTGGTGAAGAATGATGTAATTGTTCGCCGTTGTTACATACTAGTAGTTCCAACTTCTTCTCGCTGGGACCGGCGGCGCTATCTCTGCATGCGCTAGGGAGTTGTCAGTGGACTCCTCGGGACCTGTTCTTAACTTAGGCTGATTGCCCGGGGGTGCTGTGGGAGATGGTACGCTCGTTCAAGGTTGCAGTGAAGATTCAGGCGCGGACGGAGCATGGTATCTTGCGAAGGGAAGCCCGATATCGCCGTGCGAAGGTGAGTTTAAGTCGCATGTCAAATTGATTTGGCCATGTAAGTATTCAGCGAAGCCATCTGTGTTGGGTGACTTAGGGGGAGGGGAAATTGATTTACCAGCTTCCTATAATTAAATGTTAGCCCAATCTGGCTTTCAACTACGGACAACCATCGTCAAAAGCTCCGTGAGCCTCAATATCGCGTCTCCCTTATAGACTGGATATCGCCAAGCCCGTTGATGGAGCAAGCCAAGAATGTTAAGCTTGTATGTAGGGTAAGTTGCAGCTTGGCGAGCCATGGCATCTTTGGGCTGCGGGTTGCCGTCGCCAAGGAGTACGAAATATTCGTACTTGGTCTGGGAGGCTTGGGTGTCATGCCGCGTACGCCCGTACGTCACTCGGTTGGGGCCAAAGAGAGCTGCCTACAGGCTCCAGCAATAAATGGCGATATAACAAGCTACTATCAGTCCCGAATACGGCACAGCGAGGTTAGATATACCCTCCTCCGCTCGACAGCATAAATCGACACAAAGCAGACCGTTGTCACCGGGGTCCCTGAATCGCATATCTAGGTATCTACCTACGTAGATTACCTACCGACCAAAACCTCAAACGTCAAGCGCTCAGCTGCACCCTGTCCCACTAATTAATTACCTTCTCGGCAAGACGGCGTCGGGCCTGTGTCTCATCTTGATAAACCAACCATCAGCACCAGCTTCAGTGGACTAGCTCCCTTTCTCTAGGCCCTGGATCCCCTAGAGCTCGTGCCATCCCTAGAGCGCCGACCAAAGGGCCCAATCAGAGCCCTGTATCCAGGCCGTCGTCTACCTTCAAGTTTGGCAGAGGGTCCTGTTAGTGGACGGTCGCCCCCCGACCAGCCCTGCGCCAGCCTCAATAAGGCGTCGGATGCTCTTTCGCGAAGAGGCTACGTGCATCCTTTCTACGACGTAATCATCTTGGACCTCGTCCTTTGTCCACCATCGCCGGCGCAACCACATCGACTCGAAGCATCGAATTTCACTCATCGATACCCCCTCGCACTCGATCTGACTCCCTCGTCCGCACTGTTTGCCGTGCGCGACGCCTCCTTGAATTAGCAATCCCATCCCAAACCCGATTACGAAGCCTCGACGTAAACTGTCAACATGACGCTCAAGGAGGAGTTCCAGACCAGAAACTTCAGTATGTGGCTGCCGAGATGTCGCGCGCTGGCACGATGGTGATACTGACCGACTCAATAGGCATCTACGGACAATGGTAAGCTCGCTCTGATTACCCCGGTTTCCCTGAAGCTCTCATGATGCTCGCGCTTGCAAGACCCGAGCAGTCCTCGCCCGACGGAGCCGGTATCCTGACCCGACGACGACGACGACGACTACTACTACGCAATTGCGCTTCTATTCTATCGCTAACCAAATGATCCCTTGCAGGCTGGGTATCTTATCCATGATCATTTGTCTGGCGACAGGAATCTCTAGTATCTTCAGTCTAAAGCCGACTCGAATCATCTTCTGCGCCCTCGCCATGTGCGTATCCCCTGTACCCCTGCGCTCCCCCGTGTCGACACGGCGAACCAACGGACTTCCCTCTTACTAAAATTACCTGTGCAGCGCATCGGCCTTTGTTATCCTCTTCGTCGAGGTCCCGCTCCTCCTTCGAATCTGTCCGACCTCGAGCAAGTTCGATGCGGCGATTCGCCAGATCTCGACCAACTACATGCGCGCGGCCGCGTATGCTGTCATGGGTGCCCTCCAGTTCATCAGCATCCTCACCGGCGCGAGCAGCTTGATTGCTGCTGGTGTCTTCCTGCTCCTGACAGCGGTCTGCTATGGCCTCGCTGGCATTAAGGGACAGGCCTTCGTTGGCAGCAAGACCCTTGGTGGTCAGGGCGTTGCTCAGATGATAGTGTAGAACTGCGCAGGGCCAGACTACTGTTAAAAAGCCGAGGACAAAGCGACATTTGAGCAAGCAACAAACAGGAATTGACGGGAGTTGCGCCAATAGTAGGATTGATGACGGCGACGGAGTTTCCAGGTGAAAGAGAGACGACGATGATAACAAACACTGTGGGAGCATGTATAAGGAGGGTGTCTGCCAACGGAGCAAGCCCTTCCAACTCACATGAAGTTACGGCCTTTGCTGGAGAGCACTGGCTTGCATACCCGGATCGGGATTCGGCGTCTGGGACGAGGAACGGCTTTTACGTTTTTGACTTGGAAGTAGCTGATTTGTATTGACGAGTTTATCGGCGGGAGACTCCAAGCTACGCATGTAGTTATTCCTACCGCCTTGATCGGAAATAGAGCATTATCATCATCATATCATCGTTCGTGATGACCACTGCAATGTCCCCTGCGTGTTGCCAATGGTGCTCGGAATGTTATCATGATTATGCCAACTAGCGAGATGTTTCCCGAAGACGAAGCAGGGCATAAGCGCCTAGATAGATACCTTCGTAATGGAAGGAAGAGCTTCTACACTTATCATGTGTCAAAAGAGAAGCCATCGCGAATACCCCACTTTCGCCAGCTGCTTTGGTATTCAGCCAGGTGCACAATTCCGGGGACACAGCTAATTATGAGTGTAATTAGGAGGGTTGACAGGCAAAGATCGGTCGGAGGTTAGGCTCAGTCTTACTGGAGGAAGCAAGAAGCAATGGATAACCTATCTAAGCCATTTACAGTTGCACCTACAGCAACTCTGCTCATGGATGGAACGCAACTTTTGTCGTTTAAGATGTGGTGTCCTCGGAGACAGCGGAATCAGATGACCGTTTCAGATGCAGTTGGCCCGACTCGTCCATTGGCGGCGTCAAGCACCAGACCGGCCAAGAATAGCTGGAGGGGCGGTGGCTCCTCGTGATGCGCTGAGACCTCGCAAGCCCTCCACAAGAGGGATAGTGAGATGGACACCGATCCGATAGTCTGCAGCGGCACACTGTGCGCCGTAGTTACTAAGTATGTAACACACGATAGCACCTAACTAGGTAAGTATGTATTGCACATGGTTGCCAGTAGTTTACTGGACATGCAATGTAATTGTCCAGTCATGCTGACCCGAGGCACAATGGCACCGCTGAGAGGGTGGAATGAGGCGGGGATGAGGGGCTAACACGGGATAGGAGAGGGTGGAGGGGATGGAATGGAAACGAGCTTCTCGACCATCGTCTTCTGCGGCGTTGTAATTACATTTGGGAATTACACTTATTACACTTCCCATGTTGATGGTGGTGGTGGTGGAGGGCCGTAGAAAGGGCCGGACCGGCATTGGGTCAAGAATTTGCGCTCCAGGGGCGGCCCCTCCTTTCGGAGCACTGGAGCCTTTTTCCCATTGTGCATGGCGTCATGGTGCCATGTTTTCATGTCTGCGGAAGAACCAAACGTCGTGGGGATGCGTGTCCCTCTTGGTGGCATCATGTGCTCGCCCGGTGACAGGCTCGGGCTTGGGGGGAGCGGGACGGAGGCTGCATCTGATCGCCGGGGCATTTCTGGCCAGGGGAACAGAGTTTTTTTCTCCCTGTCTTCGAGAGAGGATCAACACGGGTTTGCTACGCTGCACTGGCAGTTTTAGGTCGTTTTGTCTAGCCTTAGTTCGTTGGGACTTTGAAGTCATACTTGAAGCACCCGGGACTCTGGAGTCTTTTGCGGTCGGTGACCGGGCCAGCGCCGGCTAGCTATCTCCCCAACTTACAGGTAGGTTGCTGAGCAGCAGCTGATGCTAAGAGTCAAAGTTGGGGTTGACTTGGTATTCCGTGCTCCGTCCGGGTATTGTCAAGAAGGTAACCTAGACGTCTAGCTGCTTTGTTGCTGTTGTTGGGGTCATGCGACTTGCAAGCTCGGGCTCGTTCGCCTGGAACCAGTAGGACACCGGCGAGTAAGCGTCATTACCTGGAATCCCATGGCGCAGCGACACCGCCTGGCATCTCCTAGCTCGAAAGCACCAGCAGCCTTTCGTGCGATCGGTGGGGATGCGGCGCTGCAGACGGGTCCCCGCCATGTGGGAAGTACCTGTATGTGAGCTTGCAGCCATTGGATGGTCGGTGAGAGCGACGAAAAGGGACCCGAGGTGTAGATACAGGCCCGGTTCCTTACACGCATGCCTAGGTGCGAAGTACTCTGTACTTGACTTTCGACGGTGTGTGTTCTTGACGATTTGGTACCGTCACAAGCTCTTCCCAACGAGGCCATCGACGGGGCTTTTAGATATCCCGTCAGGTGCTCACTGCTCGCTCTCCAAGGCTCCTCGAGACAAGGCCAGGATCGTTCCTAGCTTCACGGACTATTGGATAGTTGCATTGACGGGGGATTCCGTCCTGGTTTCTGTTCTGTCTCGAAAACATTACGAGGTGATGACCAGCTTGTCTGGGTTTGCTGCCTTCTAAAACACCTTACTACCATGTAACAACGGACTGACACTGGACAGGGGGTGGAGAGAGACTTGGCCGTTTCCGTCCAGGCACTTGTGCGTGTACTTGGAGTTTTGGGTGGTGGCATCATGCGGGGTGTCGCACTGTGTCTGGACCTCCCGTAGCACTGACGCCGCCTAGGGCGTCCGTGGTCACGCTGCGAGTCCCAGGGCAAGCCGTTGGATGATGAGAAGGCCGTGGGAAAAGCGGCCAATTTGTGCAGTCAGATGTCGGCCGTTGGACTGAGGCGTCAAACAATTTCAAAAATACATAGGGGAGACGGCCCTGACGATAGTGACGAGCCTTGAACCGGAGGATGCACGCGTCGAGAGCGACTTCCTGGACGAGGGTATGACAGAAGTTGATTGGCCCATCGACGGCCCGGCTACAGTGCGTGATCGGCCACGTCTCACACAGTGAGCTTGGCGCCATTCTCATCCTTGTTTTCGCCAGCAAGTGACGACGAACGGGCCAACAAGGCCGCTCAGCTTTCATTATAGCATGGCCATGGTAAAGTGGCACTGACCGTCACCTGGATGTCGCCGGGGTGGATGCTTGCCGGAACATATAAAGTGACAATTGGGACCGCCCGCGATCGACCCGAGCCCACGAAGCAACAGCTCTGTTGCAATCACCCGCTGTGTTGAAAGCAAAACCCACCACCAACCGAAGCCATCACCACCTCGTTACTTTCCACCTCGACGTGTGAATGACACAGTAACATCGCCATCGCCCATCGGGGGATTCTCATACCAATCACTACAACCCCATTGGTGAGTTCTCGTCCCCTCAGGTGGGTGTGCAGCGGGCGCAGTGTGTGTGCCATGGTATCCCTCTATCTTGGATAGCGCCATGAACCATATCCAGTGGGCGCGATAAGCCATGGCCTTGAGCAAACCGTCTAAAGCCGGCCTGTCAGAGTCATGCAGTTCCCGCTGAAGCACGCTGAAGTGATGCTCTTCCCCCCTGTCCCGCCCCTCCCCGCCCAATTCGGCCCTTGGGCTGCTGCTGTCGTCGTACAAAACTTTATGCTGACCGCCGGCTTCTTGTTGGTGTCTCCAGGAGTCTAGGCGCCCCGGCGTTCGCTAGTATACAAGACCACGACGCCCCTTCCCGCTCCCTCGTCTATTCATCGTCCCTTACACCCACTCTAGCTCGCCCCGAGCAACCGAAAGAACACAACGATGACCGCCACAACCATGCAACAAACGCCTGCCATTCCTCCCCGACCCGTTCGGAACCAGGATCAGGACGATTCGGCGGCCTCTGTCCCCAAGATTCCTCCTCGTCCCGCCTCCAAGCGCCTGGCCGACCGCTCAATATCTCCCAATCCCGACCGCTTCGCCCCCTCGCCCCTCAACGATGGCATCCCCCAGAAGAGTTCCAAGTCCCTCCGCTTTAGCCCGAACCATGCTGTCCACGAGCACTCCAATGAGCCAATCGATCGTCCCGGCAGCGTCGCCATGCCTGCCCTAGGCGAGGAGGGCGCCGAATACAGCGCCGTGACCGAGGAAGCCGACGCAGAGAAGATGGAAAGGCAGCAGCAGCAGCATCGGGCGTCCTCGCCCGAGCAGACCCGCACCATTGGCGAGGATCTCAAGCTCCATGCCCCGAAACCCTCGCTGCCCGCCCAGAGCGCCAAGCAGCGAGTCCAGACCGTCACCCGCACCGACTCCGACAAGGCCGCCACCTTTGGCATTGGCCGACCTGCTTCTGGCGATGGTCTTAAGAAGAAGGCCAGCACGGTCTGCTCCGCCACCGAGAGCCAGCCGGACGTGGATGACGACGAGGGTATCCCCGAGATTGGACAGCGCGTGCCTATGAACCGCCATCTGGGTGATGTTCAGGCTCCGTCCCCTGCCCCGGGCCCTGAGGACTCCAAGAAGCACCACCATCGCAGGCACAGCTCCCGTGGTGGTCCTCCTGGCAGCTACGGAATGCATGGCCATGGCGTTGCGCCCCAAGACAAGCTCGACAAGGCTTATTACGAAAAGAACCCTCAACTCTTCGACCGGGAGCACAAGACGCCTATTCACGACCGTCAGAACGATTTCGCCATGAGCAGCGACGACCTGAACAAGCTTGTTCGTGATACTGTCAGCCGCGGAGCCGGCCTGGGTAAGTGCTGAACGCTTCCGATTTCACGCAATCGACTAACGCATGGGTGCGCAGCAACTTCCTCAGAATACCACTCTACTCCTACCGAGGAGGTGGGCTTCCAGGCCAGCGAGGAGTTTGCCTCACGCATCTCTTCGCCGCGTCCCGCCTCGACTGGCGGCGACAAGATTGGGACAGTGCCATTCAAGTCTGAAATTATCGGTCCAGATGGCGAGAGGACAGTCCACGTTGACGACCCTAAGCACCCGCAATATCGGTCTCCCGGCGATATCGAGCACATCCTTGACCACGAGGAGAACGAATACACCGCCCCCATCCTTGCCCCGGATCAAGTCGGCAAGGATAAGGCGCCGTACCAGCAGCAACCGGCAGTCCACCCCCGCCCTGACCGCCGTAGAAGCTCGAATGACATGGAGGACTCCTCCAGCCGACCCTCCAGCCGACCTACGAGTATCTACAAGGAGAATCCTTCCCAGGATTTCGGATCCACACCCCTTGACGACGTGCAAGAGTACGAGCCGCTGTTCCCTGAGGAGGCCAAGAAGGAGGCGGAAAAGTCAGCTGCGTCTGAGGCCAAGGCCCGACATTACTTCCCCAGCAAGGATGTCTGGGAAGATGCACCTAGCAGTGTTCACTACACAGCTGAGGTCTCGACGCCAGATGTGACTGAGAAGGAGAGGACATTGTCATCTGGAGCAGCTGGCCGAGATCGTCCCATAACCCCTGCCCACGCGTTTGCTCAAAAACAGGAAGAACTGGCAGAGAAGGAGGTTAACGGCCCTGCTGATGTAAAACCGTACCGCAATCAGGAAAAACCAACCTGGAACGAGCCTAAGAGGGATTCTGAATCTTTCCTACCCCCGAAGAGGACTACAGCTACCCAGCGTTTCCCCAGCCGGGATATCTGGGAAGATGTTCCGGAGAGTCAGCTACATGAGGCAACAGTCTCCGGATCCTCAGAGGAAGAGAACAAACCCGATATTCCATCTCGGCCTGTCAAGAACACGCCCGACACTTCAGAACGGCCTGCTATTCCTGAACGTCCCAAGCCTAAGCAGACTCTCAGCGATGAGAACCAAAAGGCTCGGCCGCCTGTTTCAGACAAGCCCAAACCTCAGATCCCACCTAGACCAGCCAAGAGCTCGCCCGGGGATTCAAAGGACGATGAGTTCTCTAAGCCCAAGCCACCGGTGCCTAGCAGGCCCGTGGGCAACAAACCAGTGGGTAGCAAGATTGCGGCCTTGCAGGCAGGTTTTATGAGCGATCTGAACAAGCGCCTACAACTGGGACCTCAGGCTCCCAAGAAGGAGGAGCCTCAGCCTCAGGAGGACCTTACCGAGGAGAAGGAGAAGGCTCCGCTCTCCGACGCCCGGAAGAGTCGCGCCCGGGGCCCCCAGCGCCGTGCTCCGGCTAAGAGCCCCGCCGCTTCAGAACCCGCGAAGGCGTCCGCACCGACCTTGTCGTTCTCAATGCCGCAGACGTTCTGGTCCGTTGACCCGGATCATGGCAGCCTGGCTGTCGCTGGCGAGGAGGCGCCCGTTTCAGTCGTGGAGGAGCAGGAGAAGGAACAAGAAGAGGAGGAAGTGGTAGATAAGACCGAGGAAGTCCCTGAGACGTCGGTCACGGAGGAGCCTGTCGAAGACGCTGAGGATACTAAATTAGAGGACCCCGAGGAGTCTAAACCGGCGACTGAGGAACAGGTGGAGGAGCCTGAAAAGGAGATCAAGACACTCGCTGCTAACACGGCGGGGGAGAGTATCCTCGAGACCACCGTTGAGAAGAAGGATGACGGGAACGAAGTTGAGCCTGTCGAAGTTTCTGACGAGGTCAAGCCTTGAAAAGGAGCATATAGATGGTTCATCTGTGCAAGGGTCTTTGCGGACTATTGTCCCTTTCACCGGTAGAATCTGGCAGATTGGCATTATTGCTTGTAGTGTTAAAGCATGTGGTATTTTCTGTCAATTTTTTAATCTCAGTAGTGTACCCTTGCAATCATATGCCCTTAGGTACGCGTTGCTTCCTAAGCCACAGTTCTCAAGATTCAGAATGAGCGACTATTCTTGGAAATCCTTGAATGGTTCATAATTGTCCAGGCTCAATAATATACATTCACAAGATAAGCTGCGAGCCCAATGATATACAGTCAGATAGTAACTATGCATATCAACATGTTCCACATCCTACTTGCTTCCCCACTGCCGGCTTTGGTCATTGCCCCGCCTCTCTCGCTCCAGCAACTGATCAAACTCCCTCTGCGCCTGCGCCTTAGCTGAGGAGCCCTCCTCATCCGCACTGCCGTAAGAATAACTATCCTTTGACCCACCCCACTCAGAGTTCGTGCTGGCGCCTTCGCCCCATGTAGGCTGAGACTGAGAACCATACGGTAACTGAGAACGACCGGCGTCAGCCCACCCGCCTTGAGCTTCGGGTTCAGGTTGTTGTTGTTGTGGTTGCCGCTGCTTAGGCTGGGCCTGCCGTCGGAGGCGGTCCCAAGAGCCCCCGGAAGCTGGGGGGGTGCCCGACTGGTTTGTAGAGGTGGAAGCGACAGGAGAGGCGTCGTCATCGTCGAGGACGCTCCAGTCACTGCCGGTCGACGGGGTCTGAGAGGGCGACGTTTCTCTGTCCTTTACTTCGTTCCATGGTATGCGGCTCCAGGTAGATGAGCTCTTAGGCTTGCCAAACTCATCCACGTCGTCCGTGTTGCCCTGCTCATCTGAGCTGCCTTGCTTCCTTTGCCCTCGCTGATTTTGTGCTGGACCCGCAGGACCTTCCTGCATGACCTCCTTGACCCGAGAATTGGCTTCCTTGATGAATTGCTTCAGTCGTGGATCCTGGACCATGATTGACTCACTCCGGACGAAGCTGATGGTGCGGAGGACGGGCTCCACCATGAGCATTGTCACGGCGGCATAGGCAGTGAAGCGGAGAGTGTGCCAGGTGAGACGCGGGTAAGGGCCGCGGATCTTCTTGTTGGTGAAGATGCTGGTAGCCTCGTTGGGGTTGAATCTGCCGCCTAGCTTGGGCTTATAGAACGGAAACTGCCAAGTCTTGCGGCCACGATATGTCATATAGGCGGCTAGCGCGATCGTCGCCCATTTAAGCGACGCATTGAGGTGGATGTTGTCGAGGGTGTGTTCGGCGATGGCTTGGGTCTCTACGTCCTCCAGGTCCCGGCCGAGGGTGGACGCATAGCCCGAGATCCTCGAGGTGACGACGAAGAGGTTCTTCTCGCGGCCGAAGCCGATGACCGAGGCGTACCAGGGGGGAGAGTATTCCTGGAAGCTCCGGGTGATTTGGGCCTTGACCCGATCCTCATACTGGTTGCGGTTGGCGAGGGCCTGTTGGCGCCATTCATTCATGGTCTGCTGGTAGGCCTGGCGCTGAGGCCCGCTAGTTGGTCCGTTCATTGTGGTCGCGAGCAGCTCGTAGCCAATTGGGATATTCAATTGGCTAGGAGGGATGGTTCGCGGTGTTGGTGAATCCCAGAGCAGAGGACCCGGAGACAAAAGAGAGAGGATATCGGATGGCGGGGACGAAGCCGGACGCAGTGACGCAAGTGGACGATGGGATGGATGACATCGATCGGCAGGCTTGCAAGGAGCTTTATCGATAAGACAGTAATGTCACGTGACTGCTGTGATTCTTTGACAGAAAGCGGCGCGTGTTGCTGTATTAGCGGGGTGGGGTCGCGACGCGGTCCAGGCCAGGCCATTAAACGCGTCCCCATCGCGGTTGCTCCCTGGGATACTTACTACCTATAATCTACCTAGTTAGTGGGCCAATTCCTTGAACGGCCGTCTCCATCTCGCACTCATGGACAAGGCTTGTGAATCTCTCATGTCTGCTCGTCATCATTGAGCACAATGCCTCTCCAGAAGTCATATTCTGACTATGTTGGCGTTTCCAAGGTAAGCGTTGTCACCTGCGCCTAGTTGACAAAAACTCCCAGCACGTTCGCTAATCACGGTTGGATAGAATCGCTCGCCGTGGCAGCGATCCAAGAGCAACCCCATCTACCAAACACCGAAGGCACGAGCCCTACGTCCGGTATCAGAGGTCACGAAGAGCAAACTGAACCAATTCCAATATCAACCACGTCCTGGTGACAAGGACGACTCGAACGACGGAGAAAATGCTGCGGGTGCTCAGCAGCTGTCGCCATTGAACGGCTCCAAGGACGACAGCACCGTGACACCGCTGACTCGACTAACATGGCGAGACCTCCTCGAACCGACTAGTGCCACCGAAGATGAAGCCCACATATCCCCCAATGACCGAGTGCTTTGGGACAACAGGCAGGACACCCTCTACACTGCGGCTCTGTCGCCCATGATGCTCCGCAAGGGGAGGAAGCGGGCTAGGAGCTCGTCACCGATATCTTCTCCCGCAGGAGACAAGCCGAACCCCCCCTCGGTCAACTTTAAAAAGCTCGCTCAGGCATTAAAGTCACCTCACGCCGACCCGACCCTCGAGTTGTGGGATCGGTACTCGCTAAACGGATCCCAAGATGCAAGCAAGGCTCTGGGCATTGCGAACCCGGCATTGGCCCAGCTGATGGTCTCATCGTCACCGAGACCCGCGAAAGGACCGACAGCACAACTCGCCGATGGGAACCTTCGGCGAGCGATCAGTTGCGGATTGAGCTTCCCCAAGAGGAGAAAGATTGAGAGATCAGCATCAGGCGGCCGGGCGACGGGAGAGAGGGAAGAAAGGGAGGCTGTATCCAAGTCTTCGCTTGTTACGGCTCTGCTAGACACGGTGACGAGCAGCATCAACGGCCAGGGCGAGGTTGAAGTTGAGGATCTGACTGCCGAGTCTCCGTCTCCTAAGAAAAGGCGGATATGTGCTACATCCGCTGGGTCACCGTGCCCAGTAAAACGCCAGGCTTCCCCAGGACCGACTTCCTCAAATTATGGCGACGACGACTTCGACGACTTTGACGACGATGCTATGCTGGAACTTGAAGCAAGCATCAACGCAACACAGCTTGAGACTCCGGCGGCTAACAGCGACGTTGCGAATGCTACGGGACAGCAGCAAGATGAGATCAAACCTTTGGTGACTGAAGAGTTCGAGGACTTGGACGACGATATATTTGACGAGGCCGAGGAACTCATCACCACCGCGCAGTCACAGCAAACCTCAGATGCCCCAGCCTCAGCCAAGTTCCTCACACCTACCGCTCAAAAACCTATCACTATACCGGACGATGACCTGGGAGACCTGGATGACGAATTTGGCGATGCCTTTGCCGGTGACTTTGATTTCGAGGCCGTGGAACTTGCAGCAACTCAGGCAGCCCAGCAGAACCACGCCACCCCCGGAGACGTACGTTAAAGGAACGCGATCGAGGCAACATTCACTAAGTAACTGGTAGAGCAACCGCAAGCCTAGGACAATCCAGCGATACTTGGTGACGAATGTGCTAGAGGGCGAGTACGTCAACCAATATGGGCATGCATGTCCCGAGAAGGTTAGTAAAAAATGAAGAACGTACAGCACGCTCGCTAATACTATATCAGATTCTCCTTATCCAGGCCGACAACACCAAAGATGTGAGAACTGTGCTCCTGAGGGCCTCCTGGTACGATACGCCAGCCCATGCACAGTCTTATGTCCACATTATCGGAGAGTTTTCCTCCAAGGGGCAATGCATTATTGATGATGCTGAAAACCTTCTCATCTTGCACCCCGACCAACTGATTTCGGCCACCGTGGTAGCCGATTCCTTTAGCTGCATGCGGCGAGCTGTGCTCCAAGACCGTGTCAAGGCTACAAGCGAGCCAACACCACCCTTGGTATATGGAACGATGCTGCACGAGATTTTCCAGGAGGCATTGCTCGCCAATCAATGGGATCTTCGATATCTTTCCACGGTGATTGAACGGATTACGGAAAAGCATGTGGAAGACCTCTACACGATCAAAGTCGGAATGGCCGTAGCGAGAGAGCACTTGCAGTCAAAGATGACGGAACTCAGTTACTGGGCCAAGGCTTTCGTATCGTCTCAACCAAAGGTATGTGGCGTTCATCTGTGTCACAGGGTCGTGCCTAATTACTTGTAGCCCAACGCCATTGTCAATGACCGAAACGGCAAGAAGGGCACCATGGCTGTCACCAAACTCCTGGATGTCGAGGAGCATGTTTGGTCTCCCATGTATGGATTGAAAGGTAACATTGATGCAACCGTTGAAGTCGCTATGCAAGATGGCAAGCAGAGTCGAACCTTGACCGTTCCCTTCGAAGTCAAGACCGGCAAGCATGAAAACATGAACCACATGGTGCAGACGGCCCTCTACACACTCTTACTATCAGACCGATACGACATCGAAATCACCTATGGCATCTTATATTACATGGAATCTTCGAAGACGATACGGATCCCCGCAATTCGACAGGAACTCCGGCACATGATTATGCAACGCAACCAGTTGGCATCTTATATCCGAGAAAGAAGTGTCCAGCTGCCTCCAATGCTAAAGAGTAAGCATATGTGTGGCAAATGCTATGCAAAGACATCGTGCTTCATCTACCATCGACTAGCAGACGACGGCGATGGAGAAACTAGTGAGATGAACGAGAAGTTTGACGAACTGGTCAAACATCTCACTCCCAGGCACAAGGACTTCTTCGTCAACTGGGAGAACCTTCTCACCAAGGAAGAAAAGGAGAGCCAGAAGAACAAACGAGAACTCTGGACGATGACAAGCGCCGAGCGAGAAAAGAAGTCTCGGTGTTTCGCAGACGTCATAATTGAAGAGGGCTCAGCATCCATCGACACTAACAACCCGAGAATCAATCGCTATCATTATACCTTTGTCAAACGGAGCCACCTGCCTGGCTTCTCATTTCTCGAGTCCGAACTGTCTGTGGGAGAGCCAATTGTTGTTTCAGATGAGGAAGGACATTTCGCCCTGGCAATTGGCTACGTGACAGCAGTGAAGAGGCAACGGATTAGCGTGGCGGTTGACAGGAGACTTCATAACGCTCGAATTCGACAACCAGGATTTGATGAGGTCGACAACCAGGTCTTCACCAGCATCATGGACGTTGCCCAGAAGGGTGCCACTCCAGATCAAACTAGCGACAAGAGCAACGAGCCACCGATCCGATACCGGCTGGATCAAGACGAGTTCAGCAACGGCATGGCAACTGTGAGGAACAATCTGGTCCAAATCATGGCTGATGATGTGCCTGGAGCTCGAAAGATTCGAAACTTGATCGTCGACCTCGTAGCTCCGAGGTTCAAATCTGCTCCAACCCAGTACACGATCTCGGATCGAGACAATCTGAACGTCGACCAACGGAAGGCCATTGAGAAGGTCATGAGCGCCGAGGACTATGCGTTGGTTCTGGGCATGCCCGGTACGGGCAAGACTACGACCATCGCCCACATCATTCGAGCGCTTGTCTCTCAAGGCAAGAGTGTGCTACTGACGTCTCACACTCACACCGCCGTCGATAATATTCTGCTAAAGCTCAAGCAAGACAAGACACCCATTCTTCGCCTGGGGGCCCCTGCAAAGGTTCATCCAAATGTCCAAGAATTTGCCATCCTTGCCGGACAACCGATGAAGTCCTTTGACGAAATCAAGGAAGCATGGCATGGGACCCCTATCGTCGCGACAACCTGTCTCGGCATCAACCATGCAATCTTCCACGAGCGTTCATTCGACTATTGCATCGTGGATGAGGCATCGCAGATCACCTTACCAATTTGTGCTGGTCCTATCAGGATGGCACGAACGTTTGTTCTCGTCGGCGACCACAATCAACTACCTCCTGTGGTGAGAAACGAAGAAGCCCGCCAAGGTGGCCTTGACGTGAGCTTGTTCAAGCTCCTTTCGGATACCCATCCCCAGTCGGTTGTCAATCTGGAACATCAGTACCGAATGTGCGAAGATATCATGACACTTAGCAACACGCTGATATACGAAGGAAAGCTTCGCTGTGGCACGGAGGAGCTCCGAAGGCGGAAGCTTGATATCCCAAGAATGGATGCTCTCAGACAACGACATCATGATGCTTCGACCCTTCTCCACGCGGGCAGTCAATCTTTTTGTCCAGGCCCCGTGCCATCCAGATGCTGGCTGTATGATATTTTGGACAGCGAGGCTCGCGTCCGCTTCATTAATACGGATACCATCCAGCCGCTTGTCCGCGAGGAAGCTCAAGGCAAACGCATCGTCAACTCTGCGGAGGCCCGTATCGTCTCTCAGCTTGTCGACTCACTCCTCACAGTGGGAGTTCCGGACTCCGAGATTGGCGTTATGACGCATTACCGAGCACAGTTGTCCTTGTTGAAGGACAAACTCAAGTGCTTTCCGGGTGTAGAGATGCACACGACGGATCGCTTTCAGGGACGAGACAAGGAGGTCATTGTCTTGAGTCTCGTACGAAGCAACGAGGCCTGCAACATTGGCGATCTGCTGAAGGATTGGAGGAGAATCAATGTCGCTTTTACTCGCGCAAAGACCAAGTTGGTTGTGATAGGAAGTAGAAGCACATTGAAGAAGAGCGGCGACGAGAATATGCTGAGCAAGTTTATATCACTCATGGAGAATCGCGACTGGGTCTACGACCTGCCAGCGGACGCTCTTGAGAATCACTATTTTGAGGACTTGGGAACTCAGATGACCACAGGCCTAACACCACAGAAAACTAGATCACCAAAGAAGATTATGAAGGGCAAGGCGCAGCCAGTACTGACAGGAAAGGAAAACCGCAAACCGTCGCCAAAGAGAGCGATTATCGGAGCAAGGGCGTTACTAAAGGGAAGGTCGATTACTAGGGACATCTTGAATGAAATGACCAACGGCGCATATTAACGTGGGTTGTTTTGGCCGGATCAAAGCCAGGGAGTATAATAGACATAGAATACAAGCAGTATGTCGTTTTTTAGGGTATCAACCAATGCAAATGAACTCACGCAATGTCCTGTAGATTGCACTATTTGACTCATTGTTCCTCTGATCAAGGCATGGGTAGGTAGACAAATACTCATGACACGGCACTTGACCCGTATAAAGGGAGTTTTAGAGAGGATCAGTCTGAGAACAAGAAGTTCAGACCTCAGCTTGTGTACAAGATTTTGAGGTGTTTATTAACCACAACGGCGGTAGCAGAAGTTATTGTAACCCACTTTTAACGACTTCTTGCAATAATGGGATCGACGAGGACTGAGAAACGAAGATCGAGGGATTAAGTACTGTTAAAGGACGAAGACTAAAGGATAAGGATAAGGACTGGGGCATGATATCATCAGCTCTTTTCGTTAGGCGGCGTATCTGTTTCTTCGTCAGAGTCTTCTACGTCCTTGAAGTTGCCCTCAAAGCTAGTGTGAAGTTAGAATACGATTCACAACCGGTATCGGATGGGAAGAGCAAGGGTCACTTACGCCTTTTCGCCCACGATAACCTTGGTGAACTTTTCCAAATCCTCAAGCTGGGCGACGCAGCCTGTGAGACTCTCGTTGTATGAATAACTGTATATGTCGCTCCACGTTTTCTGCCTCGCGAGTCCGCGGTACTCGACATTCTCGACCATCTCCTTGGCGACCTCGGCGGCTTTCAGGAGGAGTTTCTTTCGGGCGGCTGCAGCACTGGGGAGGTAACGCTGGGAGAGGTTAACACTTGGAACTAAGAGCAGAGCTGCGGTTACAGTGACGAGGACCCGGATGTAGGCCCGGAGAACCCATATGTGAAGATTGCTGCAACTTACAGGGACTTTCCGCTGAGATCGCAGGGCACCAGCTAGTATGTACAGGTTTCCCAGGATCGAAGCCACAGCATCCCGGCGACAGCTAAGAAGCTTTTCAGCAGCAACGGGGTTGTCGCGAATGTAGTTCGGGTTGTAGAATAGCGCAGATTGCCGAACGGCAATGAGGTACTCGAAGAACCGTTCGCAAGCGCCGGCCAGGGCAGAGTACGGCAGAGGATCAAAGGGAGCTCGGAGGCGGAGTTCATGACGGGTCATAACCTGAATGTTACTGTAAGTGTGATGTCTGAATGGTGCGAGGCGGGAGGGGAGCGTACAAGCAGCTGCCGCACTCTTGTGAAACCTTCACGCATCCTGGACTCCAGTTGCTCTGATCTTGTAATGTCATCAGGGGTTGGATCTTCACCTTCGTCAAAATATACATAGTTTGCGACAACATCTACCATGCGTTAGCGAAATACTAGCTTAGACATGAGAATCAACTCACTTCTGTATATGACGCTCATGAAGAAGAGCATGGACGAAAGGGCAAAGCGAAGTTCGTGCCTTGGCGAGAAGGGCCATAGTATCCAGTTCAAAATGATGGCGGCAGATGTTGGTATGAAGAATATCAAGCCCTTGTGCACTACGAGAAGAGTAGTAGAAGAGTCGTCATTATGAGTCCGAAGACCGAGAGATATGACTGCGAAGGAAAGGCAGCCGACTAAGCCTGAGCGCTGTAGCCAAGAGTTAGCATGAGCCTGTCAGTAGGACTGGATGGGGGCATACCGGATGGGAGCTGAGCGTGAAGCGGTACAGCATTGGAATCATGTATATAGCGGCAAAGGCTGCCATGACAAAGGGGTTGCCGTTCCCGGCGGCATAGGCAGCACCACTCCAGACGGCACCGAGGATGGCTGCCAAAGCTCGCATCACGAGATCCTGCACGTTGCCTCCGACTCGCGGATGCATCATGATCCAACCCATGCACACAGCCCACCAGGCCTCGTAGCGATCCCACCACTGCGAGTCGCCGGCTGTCCACGCTGGGATGGACAGGACCGATATCAAGATGGCGACCTTGAGGGCGTACCTGCTCTCGAACCCTTGCATCCGGTGGAGGATCATCCAGATCCTGTATCCAAGCTTATCTCTCCGGGAGGCCGGGTGCCCTCTGATGCTGGGCTCCGTCGTATGGGCCATGCTGTCGACCATGGTGACGGCCTCGTAACTCCGCCTCGGTCCGGAATGGCTTTCCTTGGTCTTCATATCCTCGAGCATGTCCGAGATTTCTGCAAAGGTCGCCTGATACATGCCGGCAGTGACACCGCCGCGGTCGTGTCTGACCTGGGCGTTGATGCGGTAGACGGCTTTCCGCGGTGGATAGGTCGGCCAGTTCACCCCCATGCGGCCAGAGCCGAGGTGCATTTCGTGCACCTTGGCCATGAGGCCGACGATGGTCTCTGCGGCTTGTCGAACGTGGCGGCTGAAGATGAACAGCTCCACGGTCTCAGACTGCTCGGCGTAGGATTCAGGGATGTCGCCGGAGACTAGCAAGCTTGACTCGGCGGTGTCGAACGCAGCTAAGGCGTGCTTCATCCGTGCCTCTATTGAAGCAATGTCTGATGAAACGTCTTCACGAGGGCCGAAGTAGCTGCGACATCCAGATAGATCCATCAAGGCGGCGTGGCACCTCTTCATACCTTCTGCCATGCACGCGAGGACTTCCTTCGTGGGGCTCGACAGGGCGTTGGCTACCTTTCGAGACACGTCTTCTGAATCGGATAGTGACTGGGTGCCGTCTTCTGATGAGTCCAGGGGTCCGCCGTCCGGGCCGCCAACAGTGATCTCGACCGGTTGGTCTCCCATCTCCCAGTCCTCGAATAGCAGGGTTTCCGTATTCATTGAAAGGAGCGCCCTCACGACACCCTGGACGAGGTTACGCAGCTCTCGCACATCTACAGGGCGGAACCGGGTGACGGTGATTTCGAGTCTCATATCGCGATACGCCAGTGACATGTCCATGAAAGTTTTGGCAAGACGTCTTCTCAATCTTCTATTCTTGGGGCGAGGGATAATGAGAGCTTCCTGTGGGATCTTAGCAGGGGGGCGAGATTGACGAGTAGAGCGCAGACGAGTAGAGCGCAGACGCACCTGCATAGTCCTGAACGACTTGTCAAGAGCCGCAGTAAGCGGGCGGTTCCCAGCATCAGGAAACACCAAAACGTTGACAACAAGAGCAAGAGCCTGCCCCAAGACGAACGGCACGGCATAGCTTCGTAACTTGGCGAATTCAATTCCTCGGCCACTTGTTTCTGCGAGGGTAGTGAAGGCTATGGCGATTCCGGCAGCTAAAGCAGCCTGGTAGGAACGCAGCCAACAGCTTCGAACGACGGCGACGCTGGCCATGAACACAGCGAGGAAGATGGTCAGGATACCGCCATGACCGGCACTCGCAGACAGCGTCGATCTGGAGAGCAGAAGACCGATGACACCCCAGGCCAGCCCAGAAGCGGAGCCAATAATGGTCAAGATAGTTCCATCCACTTGCGACCCAAATGTGCGGGCCGGATGGTTGAGAATGACGGATATCACCATGATATAGTCATAGCGACCTAACCAGTTGCGTACCGCGGGGATGAGGCATAGAAAATATGCCACGAGAACAGCCATCGAGGCTCTGAGTAGCTTGATACCAGCCCTCGTGGTCGTCACACGCCGTACCACCGACCGCAGCTCGTGCAGCTGGCGAGGGAAGAAGGCCTTTGGCGAGAGAGGATGACTCTTATCAAACTCCCTCGGCATCGCCGCCTTGGACCTCTCGATGACCTCGCCGGGAGCGAGAGGCGAGGGCTTCAGGAACAAGGCGTCGAAGAAGCCATCGCGCATCTCGGACACACCATAAGTGTCCATGTTGATGCGGTCGTCCGAGATCATCTGGTCGATCTGAGCGACGCTCACCACGGAACTACGCCGAGAGCCGATGGCAGGCCGGGAGGCAGCGGCTCCCCCAAAAGACACGGAGGGCGGCGAGGCGGATCGGGGAGCCATCGGGTTGGTTAGCCTACTCGGGTCTAGTCGTTGCGCCTCGGAAGCCATCGAGCCCATCGCTGACGTCTTTTCGGCCTCGAAGGAGGTTTCCCCGTGGGGATCTTGACGACCTGGCTGGCTGGATCTAGGGCCGTCTGGTACCCCAGAAGGTTCGCAAGCCATCGCGATTATAGATTAAGTAGATAGGTAGATAGATAGCCAAATAGGCAGTTATCTAGGAAAGTACTAGGTTGTCGGTCTAGATTCAAGTCCAGCCGGGCAGACGGAGTGAATTAGTGAGTGCAGGTCGTTGCATATCCAACTCCATCGAGAAATAAGGCTGTCAATAGCCAAGAAACGTCCGTTTCGGGCTCTTTCGATACTGTATTGAAGGTGGCGACTGTTGTTGGCAATGACCGATGACGGGAATGATGATGAGTCTTGAATTGACTCTTAGCTTAGACGGTTTGTAGCCGGAATGCACCTTTGTAAGAGTTCAGTTAGCCGAATTCTCAAGTCAAGGATGAAACAATCACAACCGTCGGCCAAGAGACTGCACAGCACTCACCGCGAATGCTTTTAGAACTGCAGAACAGATTTTCAGAGAAACATCTTCCAGACTAGTCACTTATTAGAGAATGTACTTAAATGCTGAAATGTTCAACTTGGGCCGCAAGCTAATCACACGGGCCCAACTTGCAGGTACCCAAAGTAGACGGAGCATGCAGACATGCCAAATGATACGAATTCAAAAAGCAAAACACTCGTCAGTTTTAAGAACGACTTCCGTAGTTCAGTGATTCATCTACTCTAATACTGACAGTTCAATACAACTGGTTAATGCATCTGGGAGGCATACTACGGATCAAAGGAGAGGGGTGTGCGTTAGCCCGCCTTGCTGAGGCGTGGTCATATGACCCCCCCTTCGATCACGTGAACTAGAGTCCGATTCGCTTTCGACCTCAACCAGCAAACGTCTAGTCTTCAAGCCGCCTTCACGCCTCTCTATCAACTCCCAGCCATTGAGGCACCGCACGACCTCCCGCACCGCCGAATTCCCTCGATTCCCCGACGAACAATGGCCCTCATCCGCCACGCCGTCGCGCCCCTGCGTGCGGTCCGCTGCGCCCGCCAGCCCATCTCCGCCAGAACCTTCTCCGCGACCGCCCGCCGACGAGGCGGCCACGGCGAGTCCCAGTTCGAGCCCCCGACCGGCTGGCTCTGGGGCGTCAAGCCCGGCGAGAAGGCTGAGGCCGAGGGTTGGGAGTGGCCCATGTACCTCTTCTTCGGCAGCCTCGCCGCTACCGGCCTTGCCCTGGCCTTCAAGCCCGACACGACGTGAGTTGCGCGCAATATTTCCGTTCCCGGACCGACCGCCGAGCGTTGCCGCCTGGTGCAAGACCGTCATGTGCACTCGTTGGGATGCAGGCTGGGCCTCAATGGCGAGCTACAGCGGTGCGGCATTTTGCCAGGACAACCCGATGCTAACTGGTGCCTGCAGTGTCTCGACCTGGGCTCTTGAGGAGGCACGAAGGAGGTTAGAGGAGGAGGGCATCCTGCCCGATCCTACGAAGCAAGAGAAGAAGGACTGATTTTGCAATGGATGAGTCGACGCAAGAAGCGAAGAAGGGGGAACTGGTCGTGATAGGGCGAGGGCAGACTCCTCGTCTGGCTATCAAACCTGTACATGTTATCTGCATTTTTTGGAAGACAACTTCCTGCAATGGTTCGAATCATTAGACTGGTTGTTTGGGTCCCTACAGATTTCTACAGGTTTCCGCGGGTTTGTAGTCTCGGGTGTGAGTGCATGCAACTGGACATCTGTGAGTCAGCACTTGCAAGTCAACTACCCAATATGGACTCGATACAACAACAAATGCGGCACCTCGACTTCAACGCTGCGGAAGTAAGCTGGTGTCGGAACTCTCCTTTCTTCTATGCAACCAAAGCAGCTCTAAATGCCGTCTGACAACGCCAATACATACAAGTGTCGATGTCTTTTTCTTTTACTTGGTCGCGACGTAACTCCACTCGTGCGGCTCATCGCCGTACTGAATAGCCTCGATCCACTCCTTCATCTGCAGGGCAATCTCACCAGATTCCTCGTGCTCGGCCAGACCGCAGTTGACGAGCTCGCCTTTCCATGAGATGGAGCGGATTGGGCTGACAATGGCAGCAGTGCCGGCGCCAAAGGCCTCGAGTAGCCGACCGTCCCCGGACGCCTCGGCTAGCTCCTTCATGGTGTACTTTCGCTCACTGATCTTCCAGCCTTTGGGCTCAAGTCGCTCACGTGCTAGAGCAAGCACAGAGTCGCGGGTCACACCCTCGAGGATGGTACCGTCAAGGGGAGCAGTGACGAGCTCCTTCTGACCAGTCTCCTTGTTCTCGAGGGCCACGAACATGTTCATGGTGCCCACCTCGGTGACGTACTCCTCCTCGCCGAAAAGCCACAGGTTCTGCTGGAAGCCGCGGCTGGCAGCCTGCAGCTGGGGGAGAATGCAGGGCGCATAGTTGGCGCCTAGCTTCTTGTCGCCGACACCTCCGGGCCAAGCTCGGACGGCGTAGTCAGTAGCCTCGAGCGAGATGGCCTTGAAGCCGGTGGGGTAGTAGGGGCCGACGGGCGACGCGATAACATACAGCAGAGCAGATCCAGGGGGCCCAACGCCAAGGGTCTTCTGGGTTCCGATCATGGTGGGGCGGAGATACAACGAGTATCCGCGCTTGTCAGGGATGAAGCGCGAGTCGAGCTGGACGAATTTGGAGATGAGGTCGATGAAGCTCTGGGGCTCAAAGGTGGGTAGGGCGATACGGGCAGACGATTTGTTCAGGCGAGCCGTGTTCTTGTCGGGTCGGAAGAGCCGCACCTGGCCCTGCTTATCCTTGTAGGCCTTCATTCCCTCGAAGCACTCGAACGCATAGTGGAAGACGCACGTCGCGGGGTCCAGGGACAGGTTCTGGTAGGGGGTGATCTTGGGCTCCGACCATCCATCCTCCTTAGTCCATTCGATCGTAAGCATATGATCTGACAGTCGCATGTTAGCAGAGGTTGCGAGCCAGTTCTGGTCAGGGAGGAAGAGGCATGCCGGTGAACTCGCGACCGAAAACGAGGTCCTCGGCCTTGCTCAGGGCCTTGGGCTTGGTCGTCTCGGTGATGGAGAGCTTGGAGACATCTAGAGCCTGAGCCTTGGCGCTGTAGAGACGCGCGGTTTGGCAGAGCGGCAACAACCTCGAGCTGGACCCTCTGGTTGCGCTCCGGAGAGCGGCGCGGGAGACAAGCAAGGGCCTCATTGCGAACGTGGTTTTGGCTATCGTATCAAGGTTTTCGAGCTCGAAGGAGGGGTAGCGAAGGTCCAATTGACGTAGAAGAGGTTTGCGCGACACCCGTAACAGGCTCAGATGTCAGTGTATCAAGTAAGGTCGACGAGGACGATGGCATAGAGAGGGTGTCGGGGGTTTTATGAACGGTGAGAGAGGATTACTACATACTAGTAGTACAGTCACGGCGGCTTCGGAGTTGGATCGGAACTCAGAGTGGAACGTCGACTCGTCTGGATTGGAAATCGCCCGATAGGCTGACGACCACCAAAATTCCCAAATCCGAGGTACCTGGGAGGGACATGCCGCTGCCAGCCGCTACTGCCGTCTCCTGCCGCAAACAGGTGGAACCGAACGTATCCATTGAGTCTTGATTAGGTCTTAGAAGGCTTAGAAGGATGCTCTCGCATCGAAAGAGCCCTGAAAGGCAGCGCGGGCGCCTGGGTACCTCATCTTGCGCAGTGAGTGCGCCTGCGGGCCAGGTACCTGGACGCCCCGACTGCGCAGCACCTTATCGCAGCGCATCAACGCAGCACCCAACTAGGTCTATCTAGATAGGTGCGTGCCTCCACTTATTTAAGGATTATTTGTCAACTCGACACGCTTTGTCGCTGTCGCCGTCGTCGCAACCAAACATCCCACGTCATCCTAGCTACACCTTGACCATTCCCACCATCTCACGATCCCGCCATCTCGCGACCCCACGCTCGTTTCGACTCCAACCGCATCGCCCGTGTAATCGCCGGATCCGTATCCTGGGGTGGCTGCGAATCTCTCGGCCGAAGTGCGCGCAAAGCACTTAAGCGACTCCCCTGAACACCCCTGGCATCTCGACATGATCGCAATAGCTGCCCAACCGCTCCCCGCGTAGACGCACCATGTTCTCCTCGGCGTTCAAGTCCATCTCCGCCACCAACATCACCGGAAACTACTCCATCTCATCCACTCCGACTTCGACGGCTGGTCCCTGGAGGATCTACGACGCCAAGAAGAAATCCACTAGCAAGCCCTACAGTGTCTTCGTCTTCGACCGGAAGTCCCTCGACTCCCATGGCAACTCCCTAGGGCGCTCCGGTGCCGCTTCGTTCAAGAAGACGGTTGAGGAGGTTATCGAGCGGTTGAAGAAGGAGGCCTCGAGCTTGGCCAAGTTGCGCCATCCCAGCATCCTCGAGCTGGTTGAACCGGTAGAGGAGACGAGGGGTGGAGGCCTGCAGTTTGTAACCGAGCCGGTAACAGCCTCACTCTCGAGCGTGCTTCAGGACAAGGACGAACAAGAACGCGCTGGAGGCCCTGGTGGAAGGTCCAGTCGATTCGTCACCGAAGATGCTGGCGGCGTAAAGAGGCGGAGGGAGCTGGAGATTGATGAGCTGGAGATCCAAAAGGGTTTGCTACAAATCAGCAAGGCTCTAGAGTTTTTGCATGAGAACGCAGGTCTTGTCCATGGAAACATCACCCCTGATGCTGTCCTTATCAATGCCAAGGTGCGTCAATTCTCCAAGTCATCGCCCGCTTCCGAGATTTGTTAACACTAAGACAGTCTGACTGGAAACTCAGCGGCCTGGCCTTTTGCAGTCCTCCAGAGGGCTCCGATAAGCCAACGTCCATCCAAGGAATCAGTCTTTACGAAGTGCTCAACATGGATCCCCGTCTGCCCAAGGCTGTTCAACTCAACCTCGACTACACCTCGCCCGACTACGTCGTAGACAGCAATATCAACACATCTGCCGACATGTTTTCTCTTGGTCTATTGTCGGTAGCTTTGTACAACTCGCCCCACGGATCCCCCTTGGAATGCAACGGCAGCCTCTCCACGTACAAGCGGCTCTTCCAAACCTCATCCAACATACCCTCAACCAACAACAATTACCTCTCGTCTCGACCGCTCCCCAAAGAGCTTTCATATCAGGTTCTTCCGCGGCTCATAACAAGGCGCCCGGCCCAGAGGATGACGGCCCGGGAGTTTCAAGAAAGCGAGTACTTTGACAACATTCTTGTTTCGACGATACGGTTTCTTGATTCATTCCCAGCCAAGACTCCAAAGGAGAAGTCCCAGTTCATGCGGGGACTTCTCAAGGTGTTGCCGTCCTTCCCCAAGTCAGTCATGGAAAAGAAGGTCCTGCCTGCGCTCCTAGATGAGCTCAAAGATCGCGATCTTCTGTCTCTTATTCTCCAGAACATCTTTAAAATCATTGAACTGCTTCCCTCAGCGCGACGTGCATTTGGGGATAATGTCCGACCAGCACTGCGGGAAATCTTCGTCGCCAACGCGAAGCAAGCTCAGGAGAAAGATCCGGCTAGAGACGCCGGGTTAATGGTAATTCTAGAAAACCTTTCCCCAATAGCTAGCAATTGTTCTGGAAAGGAGTTCAAGGATGGTAAGTGGTCCCATGAGTTTCCAACACATTGGATGTTACTCCCAAGTTATCGATCATTAACCTCGTCTTTAGATATGCTACCAGTGATTATGGCCGCTATTGAATGTCCCACTCACTCCATCGTCGATGCAGCACTACGAAGCTTGCCTGTAGTATTGCCAGTGCTCGACTTTAGCACCATTAAAAATGAGCTGTTCCCCGTGATTGCGGCCGTCTTCAGTAAGACCAACAGCCTCGCCATCAAAGTCCGCGGTTTACGGGCCTTTGTGATTCTTTGCGGCGGGACAAACGAGGATGAAGGCAAGGACGATGGTTTGAACGGGCTTGCCTCGACCAACAAGAAGACATCTTCTTCAAGTGCCCTCGACAAGTACACAATGCAGGAGAAGATTGTCCCGCTCGTCAAGGTGATCAAGACCAAAGAGCCTGCAGTCATGATAGCGGCCTTGAATGTGCTTCGAATTGTGGGCCAGGTCGCTGATGCTGACTTCGTGGCTATGGACATTCTACCTATTCTCTGGAATATGAGCCTGGGGCCTCTGCTCAACCTGAAGCAGTTTCAGTCGTTCATGGAGCTCATCAAGACCCTGTCAAAAAGAGTCGAGGACGAGCAGACGAGGAAACTCCAGGAACTCTCAGGAACCTCCAACGGCGGCACGGCTGCTCCCAACGAAGACTTCATGGCATTTGGAGGCGTCACTGGCACCACGTTTGATCAGGGCAGTGGCGGAACGGAAGACGATTTCGAAGCTCTCGTCAAGGGACGAGCAATGGCCAGCCCCAGGTCGAGCAATGCAGCAGGCGGCGGTGGTTGGGACGCTATGTCGTCGGCAACTGCATCTGCCAACAGGTCTGCCTCAAGCACTCCGCAGGCACCAGCCTTCTCGTGGTCAACTCCGCCTCCTCCAGGACACCCGACGAAGCCCCCAAGCCTGCCTGCCGCCAAGTCCCAACCCAGCTTCCGCACTGTGACGCCAGATCTGGGTCGCTTCGAAACGCTTACGCCCAGCTCAACGCAGTTCAGCCAGCCTCTGCAACCTACACAGTCGAGCTTCTCCCCTCCTCCTCCTCAACAGCAGCAACTAAAACCCCAGCCCGCCGCGCCGTCTGTCAACTGGGCGTCTGCCGTCGCGCCGTCAAACCCGTGGGGCGCGGCATCTTCGACGCCGTCTAGCTCCGGATTCGGAGGCAGCATGAACTCGTCCATGGCCAACATGTCGCTCCGGCAAGCGGCTCCGACCACTTCTCGGACTTCATCATTCACGCTGCCGCCGCCGCCGTCGGGCGGAGCCACCCCGTCTGCCGCTTCTCCTTTCTCCGTTGCGCCGCCTCCTGCCAACCCGCAAACGAGTATGTGGGGGTCCGGCTCTGCGAACACGGGAATGGGAAACGTGCGAGGTGGACTTCCGGGCTCTTCCAGCATAGGCAGCATGATGAACCAGGGAGCGAGCAACACAAACACAATGGGAGGCGGGCAGCAGAAGTCGGGCCTGGATAAGTACGAGAGTCTGATTTAGACAAGAGGCGTTTTTTTGCAGGTAGCAAGGGAGGAAGAGGGCATTGCAGCGTCTATGGATAGGAATAGCATTTGTGTAAGGATAGAATCGGGCTTTTGCAAGCCTCGTGAACATTATGTGACTATGCTGTAGCACAGATTTACACATGTATGGTGTTCAACGAAGCCGGCAACTTCGCATCTTGATATTGATCAACCTTTATCAGCTAAGGATACTATTGTATGAACATCTCTGCCTCAGATGGACGTGAAACGGAACAAACCCAGAACAGGTGCCTCGGGACGAAGTAATTATTAGATGCAGATCTGCCTAGAAATGGTGGCTTCCACGCCTCCTCGCTAGTGCCATGAATCCTCAATCATCACTCCATCATTCGTTCGCTTTCTCCAAAGTACCCAACTGCCTTTTTAAGTCGGGCCGCCTTCTGCGCCACACCGTCCGTTTCTCTCCTCTGAACTGGCGGCAACTCAACAACTTCCCCCCTTCATCACATGCTTCCCCCCCCCCTTCCCCTTAGGTTACTTAGCTCTCAGCTAAGGCAGAGCCAACCCTGCCCGGCCACTCACGCGGCGCCTTTTTTATTATATTTTGTGCGTATGTGTGTGTGTGTGTGTGTGTGTGTGTGTGAGTGTGAGTGTGTGTCTTGCTCAGGTCTCCACACTGTCGGTGAGTGATGAGACTTTTGCGGGAGAGAGCGGGGGACGGAGAAGGAGGGTTTATGGTCTGCGCGAGGGTTTTTATTTATTTCTTCACGCTGGTGGGAATTTGGGTGTGAGTGTGGCGAGGGTTTGCGATAGCTGTGATGTTTCTTTTTTTTCTTTTTTTCTTCATCCTTCCTCGGGGAGGGCTTCGTTCGCGGCGTAGATTAGATAGGTGGGAGATGATTAACGGGGATAACTCGGACAGACTGTAACAGAGATACATTGTACGCTTCAAGGCAAACTGAGTAGTCGTAGAGATACGTTATCAATGCCATCAACGACAGAAAGAGCCTAGATTCCGAAAATCGGTAAATATCCTCTCTGCCCTTCTCCCGTCGCATCGAGGGAAAAAGAGAAAGGGCACTACTCTCTCGCCGACCGAAACGTCGGGTCGCTACCTACACTCTTCGCTGCCTATTTTCGTCTCACAAGTTGTTGCTGTCGTTGACCCCATGATACATCGGGTCACATCGCATCACATCGCATCATTTCCGCGTCTACACCCTGGTCTGCACCCCCACGCCCCCCTGTTCAGCTGGGTGATGGCCGAAACAAGCATGTATCCTGAAGAACAGAACGATCAGTAAGTAATATTAACATCCAGCTTGTAAGGTTAAGAGGACAAAAAAGACATCAACCACACCAGGATGGATGGTTAGAACCAAAGCTCCATCCCTCAATGACATATACGCCCGTACGCCGGTTTCGTCCGTCCGTCTGTCTGCCCATCTGTCCCGCCCCGTGACGCCTTGCCGCCCGCCGTGATGAGAAGCAAGATTGGAGCAAAAACAATAAGAAGAAAAACAAGCCAAATCAGCCGCGAAATAATAAGGACAAGGGAAAGAAGACGAAAAAAAGACCCCTGTTGACCAATCTCTGCCATGAAGAATCTCGCTTTTTGGAACCCGCGCATCATGCGCACAAGCTGTTACCGTAATCCCTCCACTGCCATTTTACCATAATGTAACCAACGCCGTTGTCTACCAAGACATTCCAACTATCGCGCCATCTCTCAAGGGTCGGTTTTGGCGCCCCGGACCTCGAAGCTGTGGCGGCTCTTGTAGCCCTCTTCGGTGTGCGTGTCGATCTTCTGGCCCTTGGGGACCATCTCGTGCTTGAAGGGCCAGCTCAGGCGGCGGCACAGCTCGGTGACGACGACGTCGCAGTCGCCGAGCAGGTCGATGTCGAAGTTGATGTGGGAGACGGCCTGGCGCGAGATGTAGATCTGCGGGACGTGCGAGGGCAGCCAGCTGACGATCTCGGATACGGGCGTCACCTTGAGCGAGGTGCCGATGACGACGACCAGGTCGACCTTGTCGCGGTCGTTCTCCGTCAGGCGCTTGGAGAACTCGTCGGGCAGCGCCTCGCCGAAGAAGGTGATGTCGGGCTTCATGACGCCGGCCGTGGGCATGTCGTACTCGGACTCGTCGGAGCTGTCGTCGGCGCTCCAACGGCGGCGCTTCTTCTCGACGCCCGCGGACCGCTTGCGCTTGACGGTGCCGCCGGCCGCGCGCAGCGTCTGGACGCACCGCGGGCACCGCGGGATCTTGTCGGCCTTGATCTCCGGGAAGATCTTCTCGCCGGCCATCTGGTAGCCGCACTGCACGCACGTGGCCGTGCCGAAGGAGCCGTGGCACTGGATGAGCTTCTCCTTGGGGACGCCGGCCTTGACCTCGAGGTTGTCGATGTTCTGCGAGTAGTTGGTCAAGAGCTTGCCACGTTGGTGGAGCATGGCGATAAACTTGTGCGTGGGCGTGTAGCGGTCGGTGCTGGGCAGGATGTCCTTGGCGACCGAGTAGAAGATGGTGGGATCTTGCCTGAATACATCAATGTCGAAGACCTCCTGGGGGTCGCTGAGGCCCAGATGCTCAAGCTTGGAGTAGAGACCGGTGCCCTTGGAGCGGAAGTCGGGGATGCCCAGCGAGGTCGAGATGCCCGCGCCCGTCAGGAGGATGATGTTCTTGCTGTTCTGAATCAGGTCCACGGCGTCCTCGATGGAGTTGTACTTGGACAACTTGGCGCGCTTGGACAACTCGCGGGTGATGGCGAGCGACAGTAAGCTGAAGTAAGCCTCGTCATCCTCGCCCTCGAGGAAGCTCGGGGCGCGGATGCCAAAGGCGCTGAGAAGCTTCTTGGCTGTGTAGCGGCCAGCATCAACAGTGCGTTCACAGAAGACGGCGGGGCCCTGTTCTCGGAGTTCCCGACGAAGCCTGCTAGCCTCCTCGGGCGTGCAGATGTCTGGACCTAAAAGGATCGACCGTTAGCAGATGGTTGCCACATGGAAAATACGAATGTTCAGACGCCATGAGGTGTAGAAATTGCCTCGAGTCCACTTGGATTCGAGGTGGTCATGAGCAAGGAAAGAGAATGGGAATGACGTGGTCGCTGGTAATAGGATGGGAGGGGGCGGACTGAGGAGGAATGAAAGCGGATAACTGCAGAAAGACAGAAGAAAAAAACAAGAGCAACGAGAACAAAGGGGGAAAGGAAAACTCACCATCAGCGGCGCCGGCGTCAGCGTTCGCGCTCAGTTCCTCAAAGGCATCCTCAAAGAGCGAATCCGTCTCCCATGAATCGCGGACGTCGGCAACCCTCTCCTCGAGCTCAGCGAGGGCGACGTTTGCAGCGGCGCTCTTCAGCTCAGTCTCGGTAGGGGTTTTGCTCAGCTTGTCAAACGCGTTTGCCTGGGCTTTGCGCTTGGCCAGCGTGACGCCCTTGGCGGCAGCTCTTTTGGTGTTCATCTGAGGCGAGGAGTTGGTTGTTGTGAGAAGTCAAAAGCGTGTGTTAGTTTGCTTAGGAGACTCGAAGCCAGCAAGGGGAGAGGGGGGGGTGGAATAAAGAAACCACAGAGAGGGACCGATGATAATCGGGGGAACGGAATGGGAGAAATAGTTGGTTGCAATGGAGGCGTGGTTGTTGTTTGGGATGCGTGGCGATGGTGCGAATTTACCCGCGGCAGTCAGCAGTAAATTAGGTACCTATGTAAGAAAGCCGGTGAGTGTCCAGGAGATTTCCGTGTCTCGGGTTTTCTGGGCGATAGGCGATAGGGCGACCGGGGGGGGGGGGGGAAACCAAGTGGGCCTTTTTTTTTGGGGGGGATNNGCTAAGGCCAAGAAGGCTCCTGTCTCGGCCCTTGCTCGTGCCGATGACAAGGAAACCAAGTTGGCCTTTTTTTTTAGGGTGGTAGGAGGGGAAGGGAAGGGAAGGGAAGGGAAGGGAAAGGATCGAAGCGTGGTTTGTAAGAGGATAAGAAGGTTGAAAAGAGGAAGAATAGAGAGGGAATAGTATAGAGGAATAGAGGGTGACAAGATGCAGAAGAAGCGGGTCAGCGACACGAGGACGGCATCTAAAATTAAATAAATCGAAAAAGGGCCAACAAGTGCAAGGTGCGCAGTGTGTGTGTGTGTGTGCGTGTGAGCGTCCTCCAGTCCCGTCCTTTCTGTGACGGTGTCTTGTCTTATGTGTACGTGCGTGCGTGCGTGCGTGTGTGTGTCCTTGCTAGGGAAGGGTCTCGAAAGTACTAGATAATGCGCGCGGTGGTCGCCTCCTCTGTCTGTCTCTCTATCTCTCTCTCTCTCTCTCAAGGTTTGTTTGTTTTTTTGGATGGACGAAGCAGGAAAGGGGAGAGAAAACGGGTGAGAGTGCGCGAGTACGTAAGTTCGTGTAAGAAAAGGGCAAAGGTCCGGGTTGAAAAGAGGCCAAAAGCTTGCGGCCTATTTCAGGCGGGAAGGAAATGGCAGCAGGCAAGGTTGGTAGGCAGGCAACAACGCAATGCAGAGCAGATGTGAGAAGGGCGGGAGAGACGGAACAGGTATATCGATCGTCTCGGTCTCACCGTCAAGTGCGGGTCGCCGTGAGTGAACAGCCGACAAAGCCGGCAAGTCGCAGCGAAGAGTGAGTTGACTGAGTGAGAAAGAGAGAGAGGATATACTAGGTAGGCTTCGATCCGTTGGCCTGTTTTGCTCCGCCTCCTGGGTTGTAAAACCTGCAACTTCCCGATTGACAAGCCAAGCCACGCGGGTTTGGGTAGGCAGGTAGCAAGCGTGGGATGATGTGCGTATACTGTGTGTATACGAGCGCGGTCGCGAAACGCGTTGGAACTGTAGATGCTGCGGTGGGGGGCCGGAAAAGAGGCAACGCTGGCTTGCTTTTGGGGGGGGGGAGGTTGAAAGAAGTAAGTTCCAAGCAAGGGAAGGGGAATTTGGACCAAGAGAGGGATTGGAATGGGTGGGCTGGTTTTGAAAGGGCAGATGGATGAATGGATGGATGAATGGATGGATGGGCTGGGTTAGTTGCACTGGGCTGGCTGGCTGACTGGCTAGCTAGCTGAAAGGGTGAGAGAGAGGGAGAAAGTGACTGACTGACTGACTGTAATAAGTGACGGGCAAAGCAAAACCAGACGAGTCGCAAAACCAGGGGGCCCGGTGGGAAAAGCGCGGGAGGTCCATGAATCATTCTCTGAATTACGAATATTATTACTCCTAAGAAGACGAACGCGACCATGGCATGTGACCCACGTGGATACATACCTACCTACCTGGAGTATTGCCATTTCCCATATATCCTGTCTTCCCTTGTCTTGTCTTTTCTTCTCTTCTCTATCCAATCTTCACGGTCTCCGTTGTCTAACAATTAGGTAGGCGATATATCCCAGCCAGCCAGCCAGCCAGCCTAATTCAGCTCAGTTCAGTCCAGTCCAGCCAGTCCAGCCAGTCCAGTTCAGCCAAGTCGAACCGAGCCCATCCCATTTCGCCGCCGCAGACGCCGACGCCAGCCAAGCCCGAGCTCAAGCTCAAGCCCAGCGGGGGTTCTGTTTTCTCGTCCCCGGTCTCGTTTACGTTCCCGTTCCCGTTCCCATCTAATTGCTACGCGCCATCAGAGTTTCCATTACGGCCGCCCGATCTGGCCCCCCATCCAGCTGCGCTTTAGACAGCGCAAACTACGGATATCTACGGGAAACCTATCATTCAATAGTCCGTCCGCCTCCCCCCAGCTGTTCGCCTTGCTTCCTTCCTTTTACTTTTCTCTTCGTTTTATTCTCGTCGCATACAAAAAGCGGAGTGTACGTCGGACCGCATGTTGTGTGTGTGTGTGTGTGTGTGTGTGGGTGGTGGTGGTGTTGTTGATGCATGATGTGATCCATCGGCTTTTTCTTATGCTCTCTTCTCCTTCACCTGTCGCTCACACTTTGCACGACGTGTTCGCGTTCCGTCTGATTCAACTCTTCGTCGACCTTATTCCTCGCAGCGACGGTCTACTTTCTTTCATGACAAGAGTCCCGCTCCCAGCCTTGTCTCGGTCTCTCGAATTTGATGACATGCTCTTCCGCCAGCTGAACGAAAACAGGGCCCTAGCTGATTGGCTGCCTGGCTAGGCTACTATCCAAGCACACAAAACACAGACTGACGGCTTGGTTTCATTTAGCCTTTCCGCCACCTCGGGCCAAAAAACCCTTCTCTCGCCTCTATTAACCAGCGGTGACTGAACAATTGTCATCATCATCATCATCATCATCATCATCATCATCAATGCTTAAGATCGTCTCATACCGAGATCCATTCCCAGGCATAAAATTCAAATAATCATCCAGACTACGCGACAACTACCAAGAGTAATTAGGCAAGTCTCCCGTAGTTCCCTCATTAGTTGCCACTCACTCTCCCCCCCTCTCCCCTTTCCCTTCATCTCCCGCGTCCTCCCGACAACCCGGCCACGCCAGGTAGATTAAGACACCACGGATGATTGGCAGCCAACGCCGTGTCCCAGTCCAGTGAACCTACGCTATCGTTTTTTTTTCCTCTCCAGCCCTCTCTTCCCCCGGGCCGTGTACCCCGGCAACCTTGGTTGCACAGCATCGCGATGAGTTGACAACCGGCACAATGACAAAAACAAACTTGGCCCATCTCGCCCGCCTCTATCAATGCCGTCGTCCGTCGTCCGTCTTCTCGGATGTCGATAAGCTTCGCAGGTCAAAGTGTCCGAGAAACTGTAGCACAAGCCAAAGCCCCCCCTCAAGCCGCAGAACTCTATGCTACCTAGCTCGCATACTCTTAGTAACAGTACTGGCATTCCACGGCGCAATCTAATCATTCATCACCCCCTCTGCTCGCCCAAACCGCCCCCAGCTCGTCGTAATACGAGTCGCGTTTCCGTCTCGCTCTGCTTGACAGATAGTAGGCCTATGACCTTATCACGAATTGACAACCCCATCCTAGTCGTCCCGCCCGTAACAACTTACCAACACTAACATCGAAGGGGCACCTGACAACTTGCCCTGCCTCGCTGCACAGCTTCAGCCCACAGTAGGTTCTAGCACGTTGTGCCCCCATCATGTGCAAGTCCGGGCTAACCCACCGCCCAGCGTCACAGTCATCAGGTAACTAAATGAGTCCTTGGAGACTGGAAGCCTGGCCTGAAACGAAACGAGGCCTTGATGACCCCCAAGGCGAGGCGTTGGGTTGTTTCGCAAATGCCCGTCTCAATGAAACTTGGCGAAACTTGGCCGCGCGTTCCACAGGCAGTGCGGCGCTTGCGAAACATTCCCCCTCAAAATGTCACCATCTTCCAAACCATATCGACACTCGAGACGCGCCGGATTTCCGACATACATTCACAGGCAAAGCGTCAGAGACGCAAAGCATCCAAGGCCAATGAACAGTGTAATTATGTTATGTATACGCTGGTACTTAGAACGATTCTTTTCTATCCATAGTTGTAACCCAATGAGCAAGGAAAAAACAATTAACAATACTCGATCCAGGTCTAGTAGCCTCCCATATGGTACAGCCGAATTACTCCTTATTTGTGCGCCTCGCTATCCTGTGTCCCATTACCCTGAGTCTCTCCGTCCATCGCTGGCCGCGTCATGGGTTGCCACCCTGCTGCCACTCCGGCCGCGATGATGCCCGCCATGACTGTGGGCGCACCCAGCGCTGAATTGGAGCGCGACCGGTTGGATCCTCGCCTCCTCTGGGAGTTAGGAGTCGCCACTGGCGATCCCACAACATCCTCCTGCACCGGTGTCTGTGGCACGTTGATCGAGTTGGATCGGGAGTGTGAGGGACTTCTCGATCGCTGCAACGTGATGGCTTCCTTGGGGTGCTGGATCGCAAATTTCAGGTTGTTCAGGCGTCCTCCCTTCATCCGCCTGAGGAAGTTGAGTTCGTCTCGAACATCTGCCAACGGCTCGGGATACATGTCCATCTCCTCGTCCGAGATCGTCAGTCCAGGAACCTTGTTGGCCCGGTTTTTGAGGAACTGGGGGATTATGGCAAGGAAGATCTTGTCGGGGATGAGACGGATGATGATACCGACTGGAATCGAAATGAAGCCAAGAACAACAGCGATGGCCCAAAGGACACCGCTCTGGCCATCGTCGGCAATTTCAAAAGCGTCGCCACCAACGAATATTATCAGAATCTGGCCGCCGCACATAAGGGCACTGATACCGATGAAGAACCAGTTCTTCGTCAGGCCTTCGAAGATGTTGAACTTGTTGTCGAGACGACGGTTGCTGAATGTATTGTTAGCATAACTTGCCATGTTCAGAATTGCAATAAGGAACTCAGGACTACTTACTTCCACTGATTGAAGATTTGCATCCAGACAAAGGTGTTAAAGACTAGAGTGGCAACCTCGTCCGACTTGGGGATGCGGTCGTTGGAGAGAGGCAGGATGCCCTTGGGAGCTCCATAGTACAAAATGAAAGTAATGACAAGCTGGTAAACCGACTGCCCCATAATCATCTTCCACATGGTGGGCGATATGATGGCAGAGCCCTTTGGCTCCGGCTTCCGATCCAGCACGCTGTCATGAGGGGGGTCTGTGGCCAGGGCCAGGGCAGCCAAGGTGTCCATGATCAGATTGACCCAAAGCAGCTGGACAGCAGTCAGGACAGCCGTCTCCTCGTCACTAGACACGGCAGTGACAAAGGTTAGCATGACAGCAGTAACGTTGACCGTAAGCTGGAACTGGAGGAATCGTTTCACAGCATCGTTGACAGCACGACCCCACTTCAGAGCCTTGACAATGCTTGCGAAGTTGTCGTCCATGAGAATGATAGCAGATGCTTCCTTGGCAACCTCAGTACCGGAGATGCCCATGGAGAAACCCACGTCGGCCATCTTGAGGGCAGGTGCGTCATTGGTGCCATCACCAGTGACAGCAACTGTCTCGCCTTTATCCTTGAGGCGCTTAACCAGGATTCGCTTGTCCTCGGGACTGGATCGGGCCAGCACATGGAGTCTGGGGATGATTGCCTCCTGCTCGAACTTGGACAGGTTGCGGAACTCGGGTCCCTCCATGACCAGACTGTTAGCCTGAAGGATTCCACATTCCCTAGCGATAGACTCGGCAGTGATTTTGTTGTCGCCAGTGACCATTCGGACAACGACACCTGCCTTCTGGCAGAGGCGGACGGCCTCCGGAACACCTTCTCGCAGAGGATCCTGGATTCCGACCATGCTGAGGAAAGACATGTTGTAGAATAGGTCATCAAAGACAACCTCGTTGTTACCACCTTCGACAAAGCGAACAGCCTTAGGGGGCCAGGATTCAAACTCCTTGTAGCAGATGCCGATGGTTCGTAGAGATCGCCTGGCGTAGCTCTCAATGAGCTGGTTGACCGTGTCAATGTTGTCTTGCGACATGGGAGCAACTGAGCTATCCGTAGCAGGGTCGCGGAGAACTTGGCTACACTTTGCCAGAATGATTTCGGAAGCGCCTTTGATGTAGAGTCTGGCCCCGCCATTGGGAAGGGCGACCACGATACCCATGCATTTGCGGCCAGAGTCGAAGGGAATAAGCTGGAGAGGCCTGGCATTCTCTCGTTCCTCGCTCACGGGCCCCATACCCAGATGGGTACGAGCAAAGATGAGGAGCGCGGTTTCAGTCTTGGATCCAATGAAAGTGTTCTCTCCGTCAACCTCTCCCTCAAAAGCAGTGGAGTTGATGGAGATGGACTTGAGCAGCAGCTCCTTGACTGGTGCGCTAAGCATCGAAGCAAACTCGGATGCCGAGATGTCGCCGCTAGTATCAATGGGTGTGGATTCGCCGTCGCTGCCCTGTGTTCCAGGACGAGCACCGCCAAATCTGTGGCTGGTTCCGATGGTTCCCGAGACGACTTGCATCTTATTCTGGGTCAGGGTGCCAGTTTTGTCTGAGCAGATTGTTGTCGCGTTGCCCATGACTTCACAAGCCTTCAGGTGTCGTACCAAATTGGCGTCACGAAGCATGCGGGTGGTTGCAAACGCCAGAGCCAGGGTGACAGCGAGGGGAAGACCTTCAGGTACGGCAACCACAATAATGGTCACAACCATAATGAAGATGTTGAGGAACATCTGGCCCTTCTCGGCGGGGGAAACGTCGTCGGGTTGTTTAGGTAGACGAACGAGGAATTCGATGAAGAGAACGATGAACAAGAGCAGACCGGCGGCACCACCAAGCTTGGCAATGTAGGTAGCAATGACGTTGAGTTTCATTTGCAGAGGTGTCATCTCGGGGTCGTCGTTCAAAGCCATGAGGGTCTTTCCGTACGAGGAGTAGATGCCCGTGGAAGTGCACATGAAAGTACCAACACCTTCCATAATTCGAGCGCCAGACTGGATAAAGGGATCCATCTTCTTGAGGTCCTCATGGTTTTCCATGGCGGCGTAAACTTCTTCGGCGGGCCGTTTGCGAATGATGTCAGACTCGCCGGTTGTTTGAGATTCATCGCACTTCACATTGAAGCCTTCGATCAGGATTCCATCGACAGGAACTAAGTCTCCGGGTTCAAGATGTAGAACGTCGCCGACCAAAATATCGTGAACAGACAGTTCCATTATCTTTCCGGAGCGTACAACATTGACGTCGCGATCCTGCTTCTTTTGATTCAACTTGGCGAACTGGCGTTCCTTTTGAAAATCGTTGAGAGATCCGACGATGACGACGATGACGATGGCGGCGATGATGGCCACACCTTCAATCCATTCCACTTTGGGCTCGCCTGGTTTGTGCTCACCACCAAAGGTTTGGTAAAGTCCGACAGCCAAGCTGATAACTGCGGCAACAGACAGCAGAATCAGCACCTTATCATTGTAGGTAATCCACATAAGCTGCCACAGGCTCTTGCCCTTCTTCACCGGCAGTCGGTTGTCCTTGAATACGCGGAGTCGGTCCGCGAATTTGTCGCCGCCACTACCGGGTGAGTGTGCAGGGGTGGCGGGGGATACATCTTCGTTTTCCAATTTGTAGTTCTTGGCAGTAGCTTCCTCGAAAGATATCCGCCCATCCAAACTGGTCTCCTCGAGGCTCAGTCCAGCTTTTCGATCAGTTCGTAGTCCCCTCTCGAGGCCGTCCATGCCACCAAGCTGATAGAACGCGCCAAGATTCTTGGGGTTGAACATCTTGTTCATCTGGCCAGGGGTGAACGCAAAGGGGTTGTTTTCGACCTCGAAGTCTGCCTCAGTGCCGACATCTGCTTTCAAGGCCTTCTCGTCGTGAATAATTTTCTGAGTGGTCATGTCGGACGACTTATACTTTTCCGTCTGGGTAGAGTTGGATCCCACAACAGTCGTCTCCCCGTGGGAAGAGACAGAGCGGGACATGTCTTCGGAATCGACCGAGTTCTGTCGTGATCGTAGGGGATCCGGTACCGCCAGGAAAGCGGCACCACGGTCACCAGATCGCGAGGTCACCGGGCTCGACACATTGTGGGGGCTTGTTGGCCGGCTGTCTCTGCTCTCGAAGGATACGGCCGTGTTCAAGTCGGGCCGCGAGTTCCCGCCTTGACGCTGGGATACCCAGCTCGTGGATAAGGGATCGAGAGTAGTCGTGGGGCTCACAGCATCGTCCTTCGGGGAGATGGGAGGGTTGGACAGCTGTTGCGAACCGGGTGCCATTTCGGGGACGGTTGAGCTAGAATTGACGTCCGTAGTGTCAATGGTGATGGTGGGCCTAGAGACGGAAACCAGGTCAGCAAGGCACGGGGCTGGAAGATGGATATATGCATCGGGATGCCTCCCGCCCAACAAAACAGGATTGACATACGCTCGTCGCCTCATAGGCGGATTTCGCGCCGAGTCATCGTGGTCAGCCATGTCAGGCAGCCAGCCAGTGGTGGGGAGCGAGGATGCGACCCGACACTCTGGGAGGTGGCCAACGGTGATGGAGGCAAAGCAACGAGGCTATGCAAAGGCCAAGATGGCTAGAGTGGTGACGAAGATGGTCTCGACAAAGGAAGCTGAGTTAGGAAGATGGAGACGGCGTAGAGCCAAGAGGGCCAGCATGGGCGATGTGGTTAGTTATGAAGGAGAGGGAAAACTGGGACGAATGACCCGGTGTGGCGTGAACGGTAAGTCTCATGAAGAAGAGAAAGGGCACAAATGTGACATGAGGAGGAGTGTAGGAAGGATTGACTCGAAGTTGGGAGAGGAGTCTGTTTTGCCGCTTCCTGCCAAGAGCGCGCCGATGAGGCTGTGCAATTGTAGTGATTGGCTGTGGCCACCACCCGGTTCGGTAAGTGGCCAAGCGGGTGCATGCACCCTGTCTAGAGGAGCCCGTGGGCCGTGGATGCAGGGCAACCAGGGGACCAAGGCACCTACCCGGTTAGGTAGGGTACCTCCATACCATAGTGCCCCAGGCCTGGCCCAAGGTACCTGGCCCCCGTTATTAGGCTCAGGAGTTGCTGCACAGTGAGGCATCAGAGCTTCCAGTGGACGTGGGTCCCCCGAAGTCAAGCGCTAAACGTTGCGCAAATCAAGTCTGCCGAAGGAGTCTTCAGCGCCCTCTAGCTAGCCTTCTGGGCCCTTTGGTCGTACGTGGGTACAGATAACCGTAATCTAGCACGGAAGTGACCTGATGGACCTTGGTCCATCGCGACCGACTTCCCCTGTTGCGCTACGTAGGCAGGCAGTGCGATTATATTGGAAGGGCACTGTCTTTGTCTTTCCCGAGGTACTTATGTACCGCATAATCTACTACTAGTGATTTAGTAGCTCGTAGATCCCTTGTAGTTCCTCATTGCTGGTCATGTTGGTTGCCTTTCTGGTGTAAGCTGCATACCTTATGTGTTTTTTGAACTCCCATCATCCAGCCGAATGACAATTCCAATGCCTCTCTCTTAGTTCTCGGTTCTCAGGATAGACACTCACCGTCCGAAAACTTCTTCCCAGCTGCTCGAAATTCCCCACACTTCGAAGTCTATCGGATCTCAAGTGACTTCTGGCGGCCTCTCGCCGCGCACCAGCGAGGAGGCTGAGTCGGTTGGTTTTTTGCCATCCGCCACAAGTGATCTCCGAAGACGAATCGATGACCGCTTTGGCTTGCCTCATCCAGGCAGTCGGTCACTTGATGTTGAACGAACGCTGCGGTGAAGCCATCCGAGTCAAGGCGCTCGAATGGTATCTCTCTGGGCACCCCCCAGCGACAACCCAGCGACACCTCATTCGATGAGGCATACGGGGCGTACAGTGCGAATGGATACTGGCCGCAGATCTGGCAGATGGTGCGACTGGAAGCCAAGGCTCTAAGCGTCTAGCGGCGTGGTGGCCGTCGCAGCGCCAGTGAGTGGTACGACCGCATTGTCCTCCGCTATCCCACGATTCAGGAACGGATCCCATCATCTAATTATTAAGTATGCAGCGTCACTTGCTTCACGACCATAATCGCGAATGCCATTGCCTGAGAGATGATGTTTGTCTCCTTGTTTGGTGCCAGCAGGCTCAGGCCTTTCATGTTCCTCAACTTACTACTACGTATGTACGTAGTAAGACTGGCGAGAGTAGTCGTATTGGATGGAGTCACGCACCCACGCAATCAATAGCTTTGGTCCAGGATGCCATCCAGCACGGTACCTGGTGTTCCTCGCAATTTCGCACACAAGAATAGGTACCTCCGACACGTGCCACGCGTCCCGCGCTTCGTGATCCTTTCTAGAAGGCTTGAAGGAAGCGCGCAACCGTACAATGGATGTCCTTCCCCTAGGCTAGTTGGAGTCCTGGCATGACACCAGGCTGGGGCATTCCCGCCACTGACATTCAATCATTGTTGACACGACGGCGGCTGGGGCAGAAGGGGCAGAGCCGAGGCCCTGCGAGTCTCAAGGCCCCTAATAGGCCGAAGCAGGAATTCGTTCCCCGGAGAACCCCCAATCTCCACGCCGAGGGCGCCAGGGTGATGGCCGATGGGGGTTGAGCTGGCTTCCTGGTTAATCTACGGGTCCAATACGTACTCCTGCCGTGGCAATTTCCATCAAAACTGGGTCCATCCCTGGATGAAGACCTGGCCACATGGCTGAGCTTATTTGTCTTGCTGTGTTAGTGCATTCTGGGGCCGGAAATGAGGACATACATACTCCGTACATCGTCGCCAACCCATGGCACTAAGGGCATTGCGATAGATTGTTTATTATCGGGCATTCGCCACCTAAGTACGAATATCCGTGAGTGATCAGCTACCGGCCTAGCTACGGTTCTGAATAGGGCGGAGTTTATCTACCCGTAGATTATGTGTCCTCGGCCAGCCACGTATCTCGTGCAGCAGGCAGTGCTAGAGTGCTAGTGTAACTCGTTGCGGCTCCGGGTACGCTCGCCTCTCTCGCTCCGGGCTCAAGAGACGCTCAATACCAACGGATTAATGAATCTCGTCGGTCCGTCTGTACATATTCGGAATCCAAATGATTTAGAGGCTCCACAGCGCTATTCATTAAGCTATCGTGCTACTGTCCCGGACGTGTTAGGCGCCGGCCCCACCCCTGGTCATTGGACAAGGTTAGGCCAAGATTCATCATGTCCTTCTCCTCCCGTCCCCCCATGCACACTCTATCTCAGTCGCCCCTTGTCTCCATCGAGGATTTTAGGTGAACAGCACTGGCGGTCGGTTGGACCAACCTCGTGTCCCGAGTGACAGTCTGACGAATGTTTGCCTTACCCCGGGGGCGCAGCAGGCGTCCTTAGAGCAGGTTCTCGCAGGGACTTCGCGGCTTCGTTGACGTCTTTGCCACAGCTTTGACGGTGAGCGAGGCTTTCCTCGCGGCGGAGGGGTGCAGATCTCTGCCAGCGAGGCCTCTCGGACCAGAATTCCAGGAACCCGGCAGTCGAGAGCGGCGCCTCATACGCTGTGAGAGAGACTCAACAGTTTCGCTCGCGCCCGGCTTCAGAAAACTCCCGGTGGCGGACACAACCCTTTTTCCCAGCACAGCCTCTGGGAGGCCTGAAGCGACAGAATTGCCCGCACACACACACGCACGCACGCACGTACGCCTGACTACAGTGCACGATTGTCGTACCGAAAATCACGATCCGCACTGAGAACCCAGTGCATCGTTTCCCCCGATAAGGACGTAGTTCGTCGCCGGGAATTTCATCCATGACGTTTTCATGTCGACAAGTTGTTTGGTTCATGTGTCGTCAAAAAAAAGTTAGTGAGCCCGTTTGCCCAAGCAGCACGATACCACGCAACAGCCAATCAGAATCATGCCATCTCGTGGCTCGGACAGCCACCGACAACCTTCGCGCATATCGCGAACCCAGGACCAGGTTTCGGGTCCCCGAATCCCCCAATGTCCCTGGCAAAAGACCCCAGATCAGAGGCTTTGCTACCCAAAGGACTGACGTCTCGCGGGGTTTCACGCCCAAATGTCTGACTGCCTCCATGACCGCAGTGGCCACAAAGCACCACTTGTCGACCCTTCAACTCGCGCAGCTAATCCCTTTCGGGGACACACGGCGTGCTCAGCCTCAATCCGATCCAGCAGGTCTTTTGACTGGGAGCGAATCGACGCCGTTGATTGAGTGGGGCTGCGCGATCATACAGGCATCGGATTGTTCACCGCGACCAGAGGAGATGGTGAGCTGTTTGCTGTTTGCTGTTTGCTCAACAGTCGTGCTATTCGGGCTGTATGATACTTCTAGTCGGGCTGTATATCATGTGCCTATATCGGCTCTCACCCTTATACCTTTCCTTAGACATAGTCTTGCTACTAATATGTAATAGCAGAGCAATTAGGGCATCTAGGCATCAAGGTGTTGAGCGTTGAGAGTAAGCGCGTCAAGGCAGGACTGTGTCGAAGCGAATGACATCGCAAAAAGGGATGGTTTACAGCCCGAATATCACGACTCCTGCTCAAACGCCAGACACAGATATACACAGAAGACACAGGCTATGTTTCGGATACGCGATGAAACCTCATCCTAGGGATCAGCAACTCACGATCGGTATACTTCGGTCGCCCCTGTGTCACCCCAGTTTTAAGTCCGTAACCAAAATAACAGTTGTTTCGTTAAACTGCCGGCCAGCTAGCCAAATTAAACGAAAGTCTCTTGTTATCGGAGTCGATTCTGCAGCCAAGAAACTTAAGCAGTTTAACTACTCTTGCCCTCCACACCAGCGCCAAGATACCACCTAGAGATATCCACTCCCCGGCAGCCGGACTAAAGCCCCCTCCTTCCTGACTCTGACCTCGCAGATGAAGAACCTCGCACGTGCATACGATACCAAGATCGGGGCCCAAGCCGTGGCCGCATGACAACAGGCTTTCTCAAGCTAGTTTCCTAGATCGACCCAGAGGGCAGTGCTCCCGGTAAACTCATTTGCCGCCTATGCGTCTCACGGCTCTAGCCAATCGTCAAGACTCCGTGCTCAAACTTGACCTTCCGGAGCCAAGGCATTCCCATCTTGTTCCTGCGGAGTTGACGCTTGTTGTCTGTCTGCCTGCCTCTCGATGGAAAGGACGTGGGCATGGGACCTGTACCGGGCCATGAAGAGTGATGTAAGATGTGCGGGGCGACGTCTAAGCCACCGGGCGTATCTTGCGCGGCCGGGGCGAAGGCTGTGAGAAACCGGTACTGTCAAGTTCATACTTGGAGCAGCATCAGCCAGCCGTCACCTGGTGTTGGGCCGTACTCCTTCCAAGCCACCGCTCAGGTGATGCCGACGGTAGAAGAAGCTCCGGTGACATAACACCCTAGGAGAGCTCAAGACCTGCCAACTCCACCAGCGCTCCGTCGCCTCCTTTATTTAGCAAACCTCAACGAAGTTCGTCCTTCCGGGTTAACTCCACGCGGGGCTGGCACAGTCGCTCTCGCAGGCAGGACAGAATCTACCGCCACGATGAAGCCCCTAAGCCACTGCGCAAACGAGGAGTTTCCGATGTATGGCGAGGGCTTCCTAAGGCAAATGTCCTGTTTTTGTGGCTATAAAAGATGATCTGCAACGCTTCTGGTTGAGCAAGTATCGACAAGCTACGTCAGTTCCGTAGTTCGATGAGAGTGGTATCGTGATGATGGCAGTGCAGAGTCTCACTCACGCGTTCCTCACCTGTTGAACGCTATAATGCGGCCGCAATCAGTCATGGTCCCGAAGCGGTCCGTGAGATGCTACTGCGTCGTCTGTAGGGACACTCTTTGCGAATGCCTGCGTCGAGGCTCAAAGTCCGCTTACTAGCAAGGCCGACGGGAGACTGCGTTACACGGATTGAACAGCGATTAGAGACGCTCGATGCATGAAACGCCTTGACACGCTTACTCTAGAACGCTTGGGTCGACGAGCAAGGTGAAAGTAAAATGCCGCTGATCATTCTTTGCCAAGTATTAGCCTAGCACTAAGTAACATATGATGGTCCAGGAACACTCCCCTAATCAATACAACAGCCAAGATCAAGTCGCCGGGACAGACAACCTGCATTTGCCAACATGGATGCCGACAGTGCTCCTACGTCTGCCACGTACATACAAACATCCCTCTCGTTGCCCAGTTTGGATTCCTAGAATGCGTCGTCTAAGACCGCCGTATCGAAGCCCCGAGCAAACAGAAGGCCGACTGACACCAAGTACATCCACCACACTCCGGCAGCACTGCCTCGTAGACAGCACAAACATCGCTGTCCAACCCCCTCTTTTTCGCATCGGATCCCACATCATCCACCATAATCAAAGGTACTCAATCGATTGGTTCCGACCTTCCTGTCCAAGTCTTTGCACGCCCTCTCCACTCTCAACGTGGCTGTGCTGAATACCCCCCCGGGGAGCCAATCCACGGACCAATGCAACAAAGACCTTAACGCCTTCCGACAGTAATAATGCCATCCGTCAAACTGCGGTGCGGTCCCGCGCGTAAATGTCTTCTTCGGCCAAGGATGGCTCAAGCTTCGGGCGCAGGTGAAAAGTGTAAATACACCTCAGAGCCATGGTTCCTCATGTAGGGTAAGCAAGCGTCTTGGAAATCACAAGCACGGATGTCAGACACGCTCCTGCGAGGGAAATGAGGTGGGCTATGCAACAGCTGGTTGTGGGGGTTGAAGATCCACGCAACTGTGTCGGCATCGTCTCTTTGTCACTCCGCGTTATACGACCGCGGACAACTCGTTGCTGTGACTTTTCGGGGATGACAATGTGCTTTCCCTTCGGTTCTTTAATGCAAATAGATATCTTTTGGTAAACTTGACCGTCTCCGTCTGTGACCCGTATCCAATTGTAAATCGACCTACCCACCCTGTAGTCCTTCCTCCTTTTGCCAGCCGTGATACTCCCCAAACATTGTAGTAAGCCTCTACCCTCTGCCTAGATCAAGTCTCCTGACAGAAACCATATCCTCTGCGCCCTCTTGATCCTTCAACAGGCTCCCGTCGATGCCGAAGAATGGCGCAACCCCATGCCTCAAAACGCCCTTCCAGAAACCCGCCACAATCTCCTTCAAGTCCCCTCCGGTCTGCTTGAAGTCCGGGAATGCATTCACCTCGAGCAACCACGCAGTCCCTTCCGCATCGACGAGGAAATCCAGCCCAAACACCTCGAACGCGTTGGGCATCGTCTGGAAGTGAACGGGCATGGCCTTGGCCGCAGCCTCGACGACCTCACCGGTGAGCTCGCAGATCTGGCGGAAGATGTCGTCGCGTGTGGTCTCCGACAGTGGCAGGTCCCAGAAGCGCCGTACTGTATTCTCGTTCGGTGAGCCCTGCAGGCACGTGTTGGTGAGGAAGGCTTCGATGTCATCGGGGGCATCAGCCGGCGCAGCGTAGGGCTTCCCGGCAAAGAGGGCGAGCATGTGCTTGTAGACCCAGACGTTGACACTTCCGGTGCAAAGCACGTAGGTTCGGATGTGAAACTTGCGGTTATCGCCTTCTAGGAGGAGAGGCGGGTGGATGTACGGCTGGGCAACAAAGTGTCGAAGATGTGAAGTGGTGATGTAATCCCCGTCCTCTTCTTCAGCTGTCTTGGAGACACCATCGGTGCCCTCGTCGTCCTCGTCGTCACTGTCGGGCCGATTCTCCTCCCATCCGTCGAATATAGCCTGGAACTCTTCCATTGAGCTGAAGAGTCGGATACCTTGTCCTCGGTCACTCATGCCGGGCTTCAAGATCCACCACTCCTTTCCAGCAGACTCGTCTTCAGGCAACGCCTCGTTGCGGTCCATGCTCTCTAGGAGATCAAAGGCTTCGACCAAGGCATCGTCGAGGAACTCGGCGTAGTCAACCTCGAATGCTTCACTACGTTTGACGTGCAGCTTGAGAATGGATGAGGAGTTCTTCGCTACCCAATGGTCGATAGTTGTCGAGAGATAGTGCTTTCGTATCAGAGCTTTTCGAATCATGTAGCTGTTGATGAGCGAGGTCTTCCCGTGGCTAGCTGCGTACTCAAAGTCGATCGATTCGTAAGCAGATATCTGTAGCACCTTCCTGTTCGATGAGGGGAACATTCGCGTGACGACGGCTCCGTCATCAGACGGTGGCAACTCAGTGATGACATTAACAAGCTCCTCCGGGAAGAGTGAAGCCAGCGCAGAGAGAATCAGGGGCTGAACATATGGGTCTTCGTAGGACACGATAGCGTGAATAGGGGATTTCCCCGCTACATCTCCCTCGAGCCGCAAGGGAATCTTAACTTCCTTCTTGAAGCTATTCGCCTCCACTGACTGACCCGGACTGCGTGACCTTGGTAAGAAAGAGATATATTTTGGACAAGTGCTCTCTGCATAGAGTACAGGCAATAAAATCGTTCGTCGTCACTCATCACCTAGCCCGAGATGCCCCAACCAAATCGGCGCCAGCGAATTTGGGGATTTCACTCACAGTTCTAGCTCCTTCTGATCAAACTCGCCAGGGCCATGCATGAAGTTTGCCTTCAAGGGAGTGACGCTGGGAACAGTCAGTGGTTGGGTCTGGACATCCTTGAGGGGCCTTACCTTGTTTGTCCTTCCTTGACGGCCCATCCGTCATTGCCTGGCTTAGACTCGTCCACGCTCTTGTAGACGTCGGTAAACTTGGGAGCCCACTTGAAGTGCTTGTGAACATGCCCCTTTCTTGCAGTTTCTGCCTTGCCTCCGTCATTGACCTCGCCGTCCAAACCCTCACGTATCCTCTCCTCTTCTTCATTCTCGTCCCCGGATTCGCCTTCAATCTCCTGGAAGCAGCCTCCTTCTCGCCAGTAATTCTGCAGCACGTTCGTCCAAACCGTCTTGTGGCTCTCTATGCCTTCCACGAGGGGAACGTTGACGCTGTAGAGATCGGCGCTTCCATCTGCCGGCCACTGTTTGTAGAGGGCCTCGACAACTTTCACGCTGTGCCGACATGCGGCCTCGATGATGACGGGATCGTGGTTTCGAGAGAAGAAGGCAAAGCTCAGTGCGATAGACTTGTGCTGACACACGGCAGCTTCCAATGCCGCGCCCAGAGTTCCCGAGCTCAGGGCAAAAACGGCTGTGGTGTTTCGACCATAGTTGGGACCGCTGACGACGAGATCAATAGGGCCACGCTCTTGGAAGAAGTGGTGAAGGCCAATCTGAACACAAGAAGCCGGGGTTCCGTCGATAAGAATCCACTCCTCGATATCCCCCGAAGGTGAGGGCCGGTGGTGAGTCGTGCCCTCCGAGTCCTCACCATGGATATTGGCAGAGGGTCGGTAGTATAGAGGCTTGAGAGTCTGGCCAATCATATGCGCCTTGCCGATCCATGAACGCTGCGTATGAGGGAGACAGACAGACACGATGTGGCCGGCCTTCTGAAGCTTCTCAATGAGGCAATGCACGTAGGGCGAGGAGTGAGGCGAGGGCGGCCCATCGTCGTTGGTAACGAGAATATGCATCGTGGAAGGGGGGTGTCGAGTGTAGGGTACACTGGTGAGCTGTTTGGCAGGCGGAAAGAGTCAAGGTCTGGTAGAAGAGAAATACAATGGAAGCTTCAAGTTGGGCGGGTGGAATAGAAGAGATGTAGCTCGGCAGTGGCAACGTTGGGCTGTCGACGATAAATCGCTGGCGCAGCCGAGTCGGGATGTCAGTCGCGGGGCCGAAATGGTAGGTGAGGGGCGTGCTGCGTGGGGCAGCGAGAACCGGAAGGCGCCGCTAAGCACGCAAGCACGTCACGAATTGGCTCAGCAAAACATTCAATTCACTGATCAACATGTACTTGGTCATTGGTGGATGGATTTCTAACATGCGTGATTCAGACTAACTAGACACACGATAACTCGTCAACCCGATCTAACGGCATGCCTGCCATCCATTCACCATTCAGGTATCCATCCATCAGTCCATTTGTATGTCAGTCCATGTGTTCCATGCAGTCAGTTCCAGTCCCTTCACTCTCCCTTACTTGGTAGCAATCACTCGTTTCGTCAACGCAAAAGCCGGTCTGCTATTCAGACCATTACAGTTCCCAATCAACGCCATAAGCCAAATTCATGCTTGGTTTTCGTTCCCGGGGCTAAGGGAAAAACAAATCGACATCGAAAAGCGAATTCGAAGTTGGTCGACGAGACCTAGTGGCACTTCGCAGACTTGCTGTGCTGATCCACCGCTGAGGCCATGATACAACCGAAACAATTAAAAGGACCGTAAGAGAGCCACTTGTTTAAGTATTCAAAGAAACCAGACAACTCAAATGCGGGTGCGCTTGGCGTGTGCTGGGGTAAGGGAGTCGCCTTGTCGCTTTGGTGCGGATGCCGCTTTGTGCTCCTTTGTTCGGCGCCACGAATCGAATGGGCTTTTCCGGCCTGTGGGTTTGACTGGGGTTGACGGCTCCACCAACTTGTTGGCAGACCTTGTGGTCCGCCTGGTATCCGGAGGCGATACAGGAGCAAACTTGGGCGCCTCGGGGGTGCTTGCACGCTCGTGACGGGCCTTGGCGGGAGTTTGCGGTTCCTTGACAAGCTCATCAACAAGCTCGTCATCGACGTCGGTTGCGGCCTCCTCCTCCTCAATCATGGCTTCCGTCTTTTGAGTCTGGAATAGGAGACGGGGCTTGATAGACGAGCGGGTGAGAGGTCGAGCAAGACGTAACTCATCATTAATTTCCTCATCCTCCAGCTCTTCCAAGTCCTCGCTGTCGATTTCAGAGAACTTGCGGAAGAATTTCTTGCCACGACTAGAAAAATTGTTAGCTACCATGTGATTCTGAGTTGCGGGCAAAGGAGTAGACATACAAGACGTAGACCATTCCGTCCTCGCGACGAGAGGCCTCGTCGATAGTCTGGGCGCCTTCGCCAGGAATGTTAACATGCTTGCGCTTGCTTCGGCGCTTGGTCGGCTCTGTAGGCGCAGCGACGTCGCCAAAGAAAGGGTTGGACTGGCTCTGGTCCTTGGAGGGGATTCGGTCTTGTGAGTCGGTAAAGATCTCAATGGGTTCTTCGACCTCCTCAGCGGTAAAGCTCTCCATCGAGATTCCCGTGTACTTCTTGGCACGTCTCCTCTTAGGACTGGGCATGGCTTCGGCTTCAGACGGGAAGAGGTTCCGGGCAAAAGACTGGATGTTCGCGGCCGTCTTCTCGTTGGGCGGCTTCTGAGGAGTCTTGGACGGAGTAGGAAGCATTCCGGAGGCGCGAGTGATGGACAAGTTGGTAGGACGCTGAGCGGGCGCGTCCTCGAGGCCGAGGGCGGTAGCAGCTTGAGAACCCTCAGCCATCATGGAGCCAGAAGCGCGGCGGACGGAATCGAGAGCAGGCTGGCGCTTCTTCTGCGGCGAAAGCATCGAGGTCGCGATGGATGTGTTGCTGTGTTTGATAGACTTCTTCACGGTGCGTGGGGATCGGGGCTGTTGGCGATGTGAAGAGCTGGGCGAGGGAGTGCGAGTAAGAGCGCGCTGGGAAGAAATGCGAGCCGACTTGCGAGGGGTGAACGGCTCCCAGTTGTCGTGGTAGCCGAGACGGGGGGTTGGAGGAGTATGGATGCCCGTGGGCGGCGGAGGCGTAATTGAGCCATCGAAGGCAGCGGGCATCTTGAAGGGCAGAAGCAGCTGCGTACTGCGTCGAGCGTTTGATGAATGCGTCGTCCGGGAGGAAGCCTTCTGTTTAGGTGATGCGGCGTCGGGGATCAAGAAGTCAGATCACTGGTTTTGCCAGAAGCGACACTAGAGCGAGCAGAGTTGGCACAGCGGTGACAACAGGAATAGCAAAATGCGCGATTAGGGGTTGTCGTCGGGCTGTCAGTATAGTGCAGAGCTGAACGGAGCGGCGACGGAAACAAAAAAAAGTAGACGACGACGGGGGAATTGCGATGATGGATTCTTGGTGAAGATACTCGATGATGGGAGGTGCAGAGATGATGATTAGTAGGAACAGATGATTAGACTCGAAGGCGGAGGGAGGCGGAGAGAGGCTGGTGGCTGGGGCTAGTGGTGGAATGCCTGCCTAAGTACCTGACGATTTACCCTGGAGCCGTCACTGGGCACCGGCGCACTGGCCCCCAGCCACCTATTTTCTCCCTCCAGTTGCCCGCTGTTGTGGTCAAATTTCGGGCGAGACCCACTGCAAACCCCTTCAGCACAGCGCGTCAGGGCCCCGCTACAGCGCGTCCGTTTCGCGACAAGCCGCACCCAATCAAAGCAGCGCGTCCGCCAAGGTGGCCTGGGTTGCGCTGCAGGGCGGGTTGATCAATGGAGGCTGCTTGGCTGCCCCTCATCATCCAACACATCCACTTTCACAAACTAGAACCACTTCGCCAACCGGCAGCCGCACGGCACAGCATAACAAACAATCTTGCATGAAAGCCCACTTCTCACAACGTCACTGGTCGCTCACTTGTCACTCGACACGACACTCCCTCATAACATAGAATCTCCGCTCGTGTGTTCACTGGGCCGGTCCGCTGCCCTTTGTTGACTTTGACGCATCTAAGCGTCGTGTCTCTATCGTCCAAAACAAGGCCACTGCTGGCCAGGCCCCCTTAGGTACATCCACCTGCTCGCTCAGTCGATCTCGCCATGGCCGACGATACGAGCCAGTTCATTGAGTCCGACGTCTGGACCTCGCCCGCCCAAGACAAAGCCCCACCAATCTCGCGACCTCGAACCCCTAAGACCCCTAGAACTCCCAAGACTCCCTCGGCTCAGGACCGTCCCGCCGAGCCCATCGATCATGAGGCAGCCTTGCGCAAGGAGCTCGAGGGAGTCCGGGGTATCAACGTGGCCATAGAGGGCGTAATCACCTCCTTGGAGCGCGCCGGGGGTAACATGGATGTATGCGCCAGCCCGCGGCCCCTGGGTTCTCGAGATCCCTACTGACCGCTCTTCCAGACTGTATTTAGAACCGTAAACAATGCTTCCGTGCTTCTCAGCAGCTGGACACGGATATTATCCCAGACGGAGCACAATCAGCGATTAATTTTAGATCCTGGTTGGAAAGGCGCAACCGAGGACGTTGCCGAACAAGAGGCCGAGGCACTCCAGAAGCAGGTGGCTGCCCGGAGAAGAGCGGCCGAAGAAGAACAAAGGCGTGAGGAGCTCCGTCGCCGTCGAGAGGAAGAGGAACAAAGGCAGAGATTGACGCCAGCTGCTTCAACACGGGGTTCTCGGGGAGTCGGTGCTAGAGGGACGCGAGCAAGAGGTAGAGCCACTGGCCGGGGCGGGACCAGCACAAGCACCAGCTATTCGTCCGAGACATCGAGCCTGCCCAGCAGCCGTGGAAGATCCAAGATTGGTCGAGGACTTGGTGCCGGGAGAGGTCGACCTCGAGGCTCTTCTTGAGCCTGAGCCCAGGAGCTGGCGCCCACAGCTCATCTGACTGCATATCTTCCTCCGTAACGTCTTTCCACGACCAGATACCCAAAATACAGAGCTCCTCGTTTTCAGTTATTTCTTTTTGAAGAAGTCGCTCATCTTCTTCATACCCTTTGTGTTGACCTTTTGGAGATCTCGAACTCCTCGGCTTTGCGATGCTTTCTTCTTCTTATCCTCCTCGAGTTTCCTCTTCTTCTCAGCTCGAGCCTCGTCTTCCTCTTCGTCACGATCGTGCTTGCGTGAGTAGTCGCCTAGTGATCGGGATGCCATTGCGTCGACACGGAGCTTGGACAGTTTCGAGAGATACTCGTCTAAAGGAGAGAAGTCGACCAAGCTCGCGTCTGCTGTGACGAGGGATGCCTGGAGCTGGACTGCAAGAGGTGGCGCGACGTAGTTGGAGCAAATGAAGTTGAAAGCAACCCGAAGCCTTTGAAGCTGAACAATTTCAGGCGATGCCTCCATTGCACTTACAATGGTTTCAGACGTGACCAGCTCTTCCGAAAACGACGTGGCCGCAGTCGAAGGCTGCGATTCTGACGATACTACTGTCTCGGTTGAAGCGACAGTTGACTGCGACTCTGCAGATTCAGTTTGAGGAGTCGATACCTGTGAATCGGCATTGGAGGCAGTTGCAACAAGTTCGCCGCCCTTCATCTCCCGCTTTTGGACAAGAATCGGTGCCTCGAGCGCCTTCTTCACGAATTTCTCATCCATGCTGGGAGGAAGCCCCCCCTGACTCATTATTTTCGCCTTGTCTAGGATGACACTGGCAAGTTTTTGATCATTGAGTCGGAACATGCTTTCGTCACCCGCCTCAACCGTATCGCAGATCGCCCCTATCCGTTTCTCTATCAACGCGCGGGTCTTCGGGCAGCGCAAGATTTCCGACAGGTGCGAAGACTCCTCGGGAAGTTTCTCGAAGTGGTCGTCGCTTGTGAGGAACATGCGCTTTTGTTCATCTGACCCCTTGGATGTCTTTACCTCAGCCAAAGCTGGGAGAAACAAGAAGAGTGGATCGATTGCCGTGGCCAGGTAGAGCTCCTGGCCCGTGGACGTCTCCGCACCGAGTTGCGCGCCATCCTTGTCCACCGCGGTAGAAGCCGGCGTGGTTTCGATCAACCAACTTCGTGGTGTTGTTTTTGGTGCTGCGACCTTTGTGAACTCGTAGATGCCTGTCTCTGGGCAAACTAGGTATCGGGCAGGTCGCAAATGTCTAGGATTGGGGAGAGTGACGATTCGGGCGTCGGCGGTGGCTTTCGATGGGAGGATGAAGAGCTTGGGAGGGCTTTTAGACGGCTCAGCTAATGTGAATTTCGAGGAGGTGGACCTCGATTCTTTTGAAGCTTTGGAGCCAGCCGGTGCGGCCTTGGTGGACCTGGTCCTGGCCATGTGGACGTTCGGTATTCAGGGTGGCCGAGAGGAAGCGCACAGATCGTAACAAAGATGGGTGGATTTGAAGGGCAGGTATCTCAATGATCAGGTTGAGCTCGTGGAGAACTAGGACGCGTGATGCCAGACTTGAATGTTGGAAATTGGGTGTTGAACGCCGGAGTGCTGTCTGGGTATTAGCTAGAGGGGGGCTGTAGACAAGAACACGTCTAGACGCGTAAAGCTGTAGGCTACTTCGTAATAAAGCCTGTGCGCAGGTGATGGAGGTGGAGCGCGTCAGATGCTGATGCAGGGGCCACCTAAATCGAACGGTAGTTTCCAACCACCAACCACCAACCACCCAGCCCCCCACATCAACCAAGTCCCAGAATTCGGACCCAGACTGGACCCAGAAGAACCCAACTCATCAATGCAAGAGCTGGGACCATTCTCCAAAGGCTTGACGCCTCAAATATCTCTTCGCATAGACGCCAATCATCCCATTTTCGCCAAGCATCGCTTTTCCTGACGTCTATTGCATCCACTACAGCTCCAGCCCGCATCGTCCCCAGCTTCCGCCTGGATGGCTGTCGTTCTGTTCAAGCCAAACACTCCCTGGACTCGGGGCTGACTCGGGGCTTTGCGAATGCGACACCGGGGGCCGGCCATTTTTGTTGACCTTCTCCATACCGCCTGGGTCCAGTTTCTGTAGCCTTCTCGTCCAGATCCTGCTTCGTTGTCATGGCTCCCCGTAGGTTTACTACACTAAGCTTCTCTCTCGTATCGCTCACAAGACTGACAGCTTATCTAGCTCTCCCGGCGGATGACCGACAATGGCCTCCTCGATCTCCTCACGAAGCTATGGTCAGCACCCCAGGCGGCCGCGAACGATATCGGAAAATGCTAGACCAGACCTCGCCTTCTCCATCACCACGAAGGGGAGGGAATCGTAACCTGCCAGCGGTGAACCTTCTCCATGAGATGAACCAGGACGAAGATGAAGACGAAGAGGACGAAGATGAAGAGATACTACAGTTAAAACTGCAAGAGATCCAGGCTCGGCTAAGGCTAAAAAAGCTGAAAAGTGCCAAGTCAAAAAAGGCAGCCGAGGACGGAGTAGAGACCTTGGATGCCACCACTTCGGGGCTTGCAATTTCTAGCCAACCGCGAAGCCGTTTCTCACGAGCTACCACCCCTGGGGCAAACGACGATCAGCGGGCACCGTCGCAAGCTCAAGTCCAAGTACCTGCATCCCCCGTCCGGAAGCTCCAGGCCCCTCAGCTACCGAAGTCTCCGAGCAGAGTACTCCTAGGGATCGACAAAGGGTTGAAGGCCCGAGATATATCCTTGAAGCGGGCGCCCAGTTACAGAGATTCTCAGGTTGGCGGTGACTCGCTACAAACAGGGGGATATTTGAGGAGGTCGAGAACAACGTCAAACGCGACTGCCTCTTCGGAGCAATCGCGTCCGCTAACTTTCAATGAGCGACTAGCGTCCTCGAGGAATGATGAAGCTTCTCGTGCAGAGAGACAGAAAAAGATTGAGGGGATAAGATCAAACGCATTTGGAATTGGCAAGGATGAGATGGACACATACAAAAAGAACGCCGTTGACATCCCAGATGAACCCGTTCGGCCACCTGTTTTCTCGCGAGCAGAAATCATGTCGCAAGCCAAACCAGCACCAACCTCGGCGGGCCTACAACGAAGCAACACGATGCCAAGTCTTCGCACAATCTCGGACACGAACAGTTTCGCTTCGAGCTCAACTCCCAACAGCACTTCGACGGCGCCGCAGGGTGTCCTCGAAGGACAAGCATCTGCATTCGAGCCTTATTCGAGTTTTCATCTATCCAAGCGCATATTACCACATAGTGTTCTCGCCCGACATGTATCCGGCAAGAAAGTCCTTAACATTAAGGACCTTCTCAAAGTCGTCAAGTCCCCCGACTACGCCCTCCCGGACGTTGAGCAGGACGTTGTTATTTTTGCCATTCTTGCCAAGAAATCAGAACCACGCGCCCACAAGCCGACTGCAGCAAGAAACGGAGGCAAGGCGGAGGACCGAGGGAAATACATGGTGATGACCCTAGTTGATCTGGAATACGAGCTCGACTTGTTCTTATTCAACTCGGGATTCGAGCGATTTTGGAAGCTCACGGAAGGAACCGTGGTAGCAATTCTCAACCCTAACGTCATGCCACCCCCCCCTGGGCGACAGGACACCGGGCGTTTCAGTCTCGTTATTAACTCAGATGAAGATAGCATTGTGGAGATTGGCAACGCTCGCGATTTAGGTTCCTGCAAGTCAGTAAAAAAGACCGGAGAGGTTTGCGATTCCTGGATCAACAAGAAAAGAACGGAACATTGTGAATACCATTCCAACGAGGCAATCGGCAAGCAACGGGCGACCCGGATGGAGGTAAATGGAAGTGGCTTTGGTGCGAAAAAGAAGAAGAAGAAAAAGGGCAAGGAGTGGGTTGATTGGAGCAACAAGGACGACTACGACAACAACAAAGCAAAGGATTACGACTGGGAGTCAAGGACGCAGTGGTTCATCTCGCGCACGATGAGCTCAGCTGATCTGATCGATGGGAAGGATAGGGGTGCGAAAGACAGGCAAGACAGAGCCGAGTTCTTGAAAAGGAACCTGGAAGCAAAAGAGAAAGAGCGGGAGATGATGAAGAAACTCGGCAAGATTGGCAATGCGGCTGGCAAGGAATATATGCAACTTGCAGGATCTCGGGCCACAAATGGAGCGAGCTCCAGCAACTCGTCATCACAGGTGCCAAACTCTCAGGCATCTTCAAGCGAGGTACCTAGGCCGGACGCAAAGTCTCTGGGCTTGACGAAAAATTCCAATATCCACCTGAGCCCTGTCAAGCGCAAGCGCCCGGAGAGCTCACAAGCTGGTTCCTTGGCGAGCAGCGGGCGGTCGGCGCTTGGCTGGGGCACTAGCCTGAAGGATAAGTTGACGAAAATGAAGGATGGCGAGAAGCTGCGCAAGGAGGAGTTGCAGCCGGTACGGAAGAAGACTCGCTTTGTGACGGAGAAGGGCATCCGCGAGGCAGGGCGGGAGAGCCTGGGGAACGACCTCGTGGAGCGGCAGGTTACGCTCGAAGATGACGACGATGAACTGGTCATTGTAAAATAGTTTTTGGTTTCTGGATACCGGGCGCACTGGCATACTACTGGCTCAATTGGAGTTGAGGGGGTGGATCCGTACCGTACCTTACGGGTGGGCAGGCATGAGTTATGACAACAGCAGGCTCTTTGTTTGAATGGATTTTTGATATTTATTTGAGTCGAAAGCATTCGCAATCTCCATGCCAGAACTACACACGTATTACGTCACTCAATTTCGTGGGTGTTGGAGTCCGGGGAGCAAGCGACGGCTCACTCTTCTAATTTGGACTCCTTGAGAAGACTACGTGATGGCAGAGCGTCATCCTCCGGGTCAAAAGCTCGGCGACAAGACCGACTTCTTGAAAATTTCCTGGAATTGACAAGCGACACAGCTCTACTTGCCAACGAGGGGAATACTTACGCTGCTAGCTGAGCTGGCTTGCATGAAGGATGACGAGGCTACATCATCATGAGACGTTCCCCTCTCATCTCCCGTGCGCTTCACAGGATGTAAACGCAGCAAGAAACTCCACGCGGATGTTCAGCAGCTTCTCTCCACTCCACGCCCAGGATTTCCCCAGCGAGCCCACCCCCAAACATTTGTACGGCGGGGGTCTTGGGCCTCATTTTCCCCGCTTTCTTATTCTCCACTTCCGAGGGCTGAGCTCTGGATGCTAGAATGCCACCACATGCATACAATGATAGGATAGAGGGAGGATATCATGTGAAGTTGGACTGGTGATGTAGGTCCGGAAAACACCGGCATGGGGAGAAGGGGAACAACAGAAATGGGGACACCACATTGGCAAGGAGGAGAGCAGGTAGAAATTGACCCTTGGAGGAAGACGAGTGTGCGGTCTCAGATCTCTAGGCTCGGCAGAAGCCCGTGGTTGTGGCGCCAGGTTTCAACGAAGATGGTGGGGAAGGGGGAAGAGGACGGCTGGACGGGAACCAAGGTTGAGTTCTGACACGCCTCTAGCCGGATTAATGAAAACAGGGCGTAAGGATAGAAGTAAATGAGCGAATCTAAGGCGAAGGCAAAACAAGAGTGAAGGTATTATTCAGTATGAGTCTCTTTGAAATGGCTGTTGTCTATAAGTGTAGTCTATTCGTATGAAGTATCCCCAAACCCGAGCTTTGCTACCCTGCTTTTTGCTATATCTATTCGGTAGTAGATAGGACACACTAAGGACTCGTCATGACCAGGCACGTGATCGCAATTATCACCTCCCAGCAACTCGTTGGCTTAGGTATTGATTCTCTAAACCACTGCTCTGAAACCCTGATTTCCTGAACCAGCAATGCCTAAACGACCCACGAGAAGTCAGGCATCAATGTGCCGTAATGCTCGTCGTCATCGACCTCCTCTCACCTACGTACATTAACCAGCGCATAACTTGACCGGCCTGGATCCATCATGCGGTAGACAATGGAAACTACAACGTCAATGCGGGGAAAGACGGGTCATGGGGTCGAGTTTCTGACCACGGCCTCCTCAGCCTCATGCGCCTCGGCAGCTATTCCTCGAATTTGGGTATGGAGTGGAGTTCCCCGCGAAGGGCTACATCGTGGGGCCCCGGACGCGGCTGGGTCAATCGACAACAAAGCTCACCGTCGGCGCATGCAGCAAACCCGACATCATATGCGGCCCGATGCATATTGTTCACGCACGTGCGGTGAGCACATGGACGCGCGGAGCCACTCGCCATGAAGCCTGCAACCCTGGGCTCAAGTGCCTGACAGAGACAACTCGACGGAGGAAAACGTGGCCGGCGGAAGAGTCGTTGTGCTCTCATCGAGTTGGTTACACAAGGAGTAGGCACCTAAAACCTTGAACGGCCTCCAGCCAAGGTGACAGCCGCTTGATGTCACTTGCCGGTTCCTGGATAACAGTTGGATCCCCCCCAAGGATGTTGTTCAACTGGTGGCAAAGACGTCGTCATTCGTCAGGGCACCAGCCTTGGGCCGTCACAGTGCACCTCGTTTGATCTAGTTTAGGCTGGCTCATACACACCACGTGTTGGGTCAACCAAAGGGCGACGTGTCTCCTCAGAAGGTGGTCATTTGCCGCTCAGGTACGCGGCGATCATGATCCCGGTGCTGCAACCCGACTCCAGCTCCTCAATTCAATAATGACAAACTGGTACAACCTTCGAACCGCTTCACGCCAACCCCCACGACCCAGCCCACAGGTTGAACAACTCGGGCATTAACTCCCGACAGTCCAATGGATCCTCGACCTCGGATTCACATCAGTCTACAGTCTAGATGGTCTTCCTATGCTGCGCTGTATGATGGCCTCGATATGTTGCCACTTCCACTAGAAGAGCGCGTCAATGCTATGCTGATGCATGATGGCGGAGCGCTTGATCTTTTGCGCCAATCTTGCCCAATTCATTCTTTCTGACGGAAAAGCGTCCCTTGGTCTATTCCATTAATCGGATGATGAATGTTTTTCCAACCCCCTCTCCCATATTTGCTGGTCATGGACTGCCTTTGTCAATGCCCCCATCTAGCAGCGCATATGCCATGCGGCTTCTCCACACTATCGATACATCCGCCAAGACCCCCTGACCGCGAAGAAATGCCATGTGGAATAAGGTAACTAAGCTCGAGAAACTTGAAGGCGTCCCAAAGCAAATCCTTAGATTTCGAGCATTCAGGCATCCATATAAAACCACGTCTCCCCCTTGAGCTGTATTTGCGTTCATAACCATAACATAAAGCGGGCTTTATTCCCATCATCCCATACATTCCCAAAAGCATAAGAGCCCTTCACTTGGTTTCTGTCATTTCAACTCTTAAGCCAGCAAGAATCCCCATGGTCTTTTGTCCCAAGAGTGTACTAGATCCTAATCCGCACATAAACATGGCACCCCACAACGATGCACACTCTCCTTCTGGATCGTTCACAACACACTACAGAACTAGCTACTGGAACCCTTCTGGCACAATGCAGGACAGCTTCATCTCAACAGACGTTCCATCTTCACCCAGCAGTAGCTCCGTGGATGGCCACTCACCAGAATTGGGGTCCCACGTAGCGCGACCACTTCTGCCTGGCGTCTATGTCCCAACCATGTGCTTCTTCCAGCCGGAAACAGAGGAAATCGATACCGCTACTATTGCTCGCCATGCTGTGCGACTGGCACGCGCCGGTGTCACTGGCCTCGCTACCCAGGGCTCCAACGGGGAGGCCGTCCATCTGACTCACACTGAGCGGCAACTGGTCACCGCTACTACGAGGACGGCCCTGAGCGATAACAACTTCGATCATATGCCAGTGATTGTAGGCTGTGGGAGCCAGAGCACCCGCGAGACGATTGAGTACTGCCGAGAAGCTTGGCAAGCCGGCGGCGACTATGCGTTAGTGCTACCTCCGTCATACTACGCCACGTTGTTTGCCCCAGCTTCGGAAACCATCCTAGAATATTTCACAAGAGTGGCGGACAAATCGCCCATACCCATCATCATCTACAACTTCCCCGGCGCCGTGGCCGGACTGGATCTATCCTCTGACATCATCGTCTCGCTCGCCGGGCACCCCAATATCGTGGGCGTTAAGTTGACCTGTGGGAACACTGGAAAGCTCAACCGGGTGGTAGCGGCTACTCGCAAGCTTTCCAAGGTTCACGACCCAGAACGCCCAGAGTTCCTCGTCTTGGCTGGCTCGGCCGACTTTCTCATCCCATCACTGTCTGCTGGTGGCCACGGCATCCTAGCTGGCCTGGCCAACATTGCCCCGAAGGCCTGTACTCAAACCATGGTGCTCTACCGAGAGGGTCAAGTTGCAAAGGCGGGCGAAATGCAGGAGGTTGTCGCGCAAGGCGACTGGACTGCCATTCAGGGCGGTGTAGTTGGAGTCAAGGCCGGTCTGCAGGCGTGGATGGGTTACGGAGGCCACGCCCGAAGTCCACTGCCGAAGCCGACCGCGGAGCAGACGAAGCGGTGGATGGAGGGCTTCCGGGATGTGGTGTCGCTGGAACAGAACCTGTAAAGGTCACGAAGGTCACGTTGCACCGACTCGCTGCGGTGGCGTACGTATTCCCGGTCCTCGTGGGATTTTTGGGTCGGGTTCCGACTTGGGAGGGTAGGACAGAGGTTTTTGTTGACACTCTTAGGGCTATGTTCTGTTGCTGTGTGAGCAAGGCCTTCTTGTGGTCGCTGATGAGCTGACTCTGGAGGATGTGATATTGATGCTCACTAGTTGGCATGGCATGAGAGTGACGTCTGAGGAGGTCCACATGTCTGAGATTGAGATCTCCGAGACAATGACTTGTTACGTAGCGGTCGGGGGAAAAGCGTCTACGTACGCAACTTCGGGTACATGGGCGCTGTTGTGTAATTGAGAGACGTCGAAGGTGGGTGATGGAACCTGCTGTATGTACGGTGTATGATGATTGAAGGATTATCGGATTGACTAAACAAGCAATGTACATACAATGTGATTGTTCAGTTTGTAACAGGTTCATAAATTGAAGAGAATCCTCCATAATCGTATTTGCACCTTATCTCGACAGTCTGTTCATAACGTCTACATACGACTGCTCGATAACTAGATGACTACTACGTGGCGTGTAATGTAGAAGCAGGAGTGGCGAGAGACTGGCGTGGAAAGGAGATGAGAAGAACTTCGTATAGATTCAATAGACTAAGATACCAATGCAGGAACCGAAGCGTCCTACAAAGCAACATACTTCGTACGTACTAATATGCCAAGTACATGAGTTGGGCTGTAGATCGTCCTATCATGCGTCGCGCTCGGGTGAATCGATGCCGTCTAGCCGACGTAAATTCGGAGGGTTTAGGTTGCACAGATAATAATAACTACTTCACGGCTCACGCACCTCTTCCCGGGCTGTTAGAAAGTCGACGAAGACCTGTCTTGTCGATCCGGCCAAAGGAAAGGCGGTGGGGGGGAGCCAAGGGAACAGCGTCGATCCAACACAAGACGAGGACGAGGCAAGACAAGCCAAGACAGGCCGGGCGCCTAGGGGGGAGACTAGCAGCGTGGCTTTGTCTTACCGTGTCCAGCCGCGAGATCAGAAAGCGCCTATAAAGTATGTACAAAGTATTTACAAAAATGCAGAGTGCGTAGTAGATTATGTACTGTATTAATTCGAAGAGGGTGTTGTTTCTGTCAAACACTCGCGTGTTTGAACGTGATGGGGCACGTCCGCGATCTGGCTCCACCGGGAGAGCGATCATCTGCAAGGTACGGACATGGATCTTATATTGGGAAGATTGTACTTCGCACATGTCCTCGTATTCTAGAGAAAGAAAAGAAAAAAGGTGAGAACCCATGTCCTAAAAATACATGGCAACGAAAACAACGAAAACAACGGCAGCATGGCATCCCATCAAAATGCTACATGGTTTGATTAAGAACTCATTGTCGTCACTGTACTTCGGATGTCTTGGCCTTCCAGGTAACAAGGGCGGTGAGAAACATTGACCCAAACTTTTGGCCGCGAACCCCCCCGCTGTCCCGTCCGTTCCGTGGCCGCGGGTGCTACCACGCAATACAATAATAGCCCGGGCGCTTGCTTGCAGTTCGTGGTGTTTTCTGGCGGGTGTCTCTGAATACTGGGTGAATCATGGTGATCGCAATGGCGGGCCATGTCAATCACTCAAGGGGGTGGCTTGTGTGACAAACAATCCCGCTGTCGGTAGTCTCGTCAGTAACACCATCAAACCGACGACAATACCGAGGCAATGAAAGGAAGCACAGTCAGGTATCGGTAGTACTGTACGAAGTATTCACACGCGAATATGTAAGTAACAACAACATCCTTAGACAACTTCTAACTGGTACCTGGTAGGTAGGCTACCAAGTACTAACTTAAGCATACATGCGGCAGGTACCTACCTATTCAGGGATCCCCCATTCTGTGGGGAGTGTTTCAGCTTTCCCCAACCGCAGCTGCAAGCTCCCGAAGGATCATCCCTCACCACCACACATTCACACAACAACAGCGCACATCCACCCCGAGAATGGACTGCTGGACTACAGTGTATGTCGCGCCGAGACCTTGCAATTTGCGGGAACAGACCCCTGACTAATTAAAAATCAAAGCTACCTCTCAGAACTTCTCGCCCGGCTGTTGGCCGGTGATGCACTGAGCTGAGCGGGCCGTCGTTTCGAGTTCAACGCTCCTCCTGCGCTGTTCGCCGACCAGCATGGCGCCTGTCCCACAAACCAACCGTTGTCCGAGCGAACCCGGGCTGCAGCTGGTATCCAGGCTTTTTGTCTGCGCCTGAATTCTGTACTCGTGGCTGTGCCTGTGCCTGTACCTTGGGCCTAGGCTCAAGCCAGTGCCGGCCGATCCCTCATCCGAAGACTCCACGATGTGACCAGGCGGCCACTTTGCTCAACCAATGCTCAGGTTGCGAGGGCGTATCCGTACTATCCGGGCGTGCCAGGGAGATGCGATCCGGCGTCTCTTGTACTGTCTGAAGTACTGCGCTGTAATTATTCTTAGCCGTGAAGCGCGGCCCAACGATGAACAACGTCGATGCATGCATTCTTACGCACAACGCACCACACATCAGCACAGTACAACGCACGTCGTCGCCCGGGGCACCTGCATGTGGGCGGTACGAGGAAGCAAAAAGAAACGTGCGCGGCTTTGTGTCAAGTAAGCTCAAGCTAATAAGCCTACCTTGCATCGTGATTGAGAAACGGCGTGCGGTTGGTATAACACAGCAAACCCGCCCTTCATTCACACACCTCCTCCACTTCCTATCTTTCTCTCCTCGGATCCGGTTTGTTCTTCTCGTCCGCGCCGTCACACATTCGCTCTTGTTCACATACAGCAAAAAAGAAACACGCTCGTTTATTTTTACTCTCCCTTCTTAATCTCTTTCCGCCCTCGGGGACTCTTTGTTTTCATTGTATTCAAGAACCATGCTGCTTCGATCCTCCCTCGCGGCCTTGGCGCTGAGCGCTGCGTCCCTCGTGAGCGCCCAGGACCGCTATCCCATCACCGGCTTTTCCATATCAGAGGGCGACGCCGTTCCTGTGAGACAGGACATCAACGAGTTGCAGGCTGCTGGAGGTGCCCAATGGTATGCTGGATGCTGTGAATGTGTCCTTGAGTCTTTGCGCTAACAAGCTGACAGGGACCTCTACATCCGATCATTGGTTGATATGCACGGCAAAGATCCCGACGATCCCTTGTCTTTCTTCCAAGTAGCGGGTAAGCTGTCATGTCAAATTCTCCGTCTTGTTTGCATCTAACGCTGTCGAAAAGGGATTCACGGGAAGCCGTACATCGAGTGGAACAGCACCGGAGATAGGAACGGTAACGGATGGGGGGGCTACTGCCCCCACAATGTGAGCAGTTTTATATTTGCAACACCTGGTCCAACGATGCTGACACGGTTGTTAGGAAAGGCTCTTCTTGACATGGCACCGTCCTTATGTCGTTCTGTACGAGGTAAGTCATTTCTATCGAGGACTTAAAGAGGTCTCCTGACAGTTCCCAGCAAGTCTTAGTCGCTACCGCCAAACGCTTAGCCAACGAATATCCTCAGCGGTATCGCGCTCAGTACGTCCAAGCCGCCGAATCTCTCCGGGCGCCCTTTTGGGATTGGGGTTCCAGCGACATTCCCGAGGCAACAGTCCCTTCTAGAATGACCGTCAACGCCCCCGATGGTAGTGGCATCCGGAAGATCCAGGTCGACAACCCGCTTTCCGGCTACAAGTTCCCGGCTTCGGCACTCAATGGTACCTACGGGTCTTTCGATAGCGAAAACCGATCTCGTATCTACCGATGTCCCTCGCCGAAGAGCTTCCCCGACTCTGCGAACGAGCTCCTAGACGATCGCCCGTACAAGCAGTGGCTGGTGAGTACATATTGAGCGGCCGAGGTTCCAAGACGTGAGGCTAATATTGGTTGGTAGTATGATGCCTTCACACATACCAACACATTTGATGAGTTTGCGACTACTGGAAACGGTGGCACCAGTCTAGAACAAATCCATAATGGCATTCACTGGGACGGAGCCTGTGGTGGACAGTTCCTGTCGGCCGAGTTCTCCGCCTTTGATCCCCTGTTGTAAGTTGGTCCAGGTGAATCCGTCGAGTTGTAACTAATCGCCTTTGAAGCATGCTCCATCATTGCAACGTCGACCGACTGTGGGCTTACTGGCAGGCTATACGCCCCGACCAGGTTATGTTCAATCAGTCGTACTCTGGCGGTGCTCGCTGGATGTCGCCCGCCGGAACCACCATCACGCCCAAGTCCCCGCTGGCGCCCTTCTTCGCCGACTCGGACAACTTCCACACCTCCGACTCCGTCGAGAGCATCCAGACGTTCGGCTACACCTACGAGGGCCTGGAGTACTGGAAGAAGTCCGAGACCCAGATGCAGCAGGACGCAACCCGGCTCATCAACCGCCTGTACGGAGACGGAGAGACCAAAGCCCGTCGCGTGGTGCGCCGCGGCGACGGCAAGGACGTCGCCACCCGCTTCTTTGCTCGTGTCAAGCTCGACGTCCAAGAGGTCGAGCGCCCTTGCTCCGTGAACCTGTACTTGGGCGGGAAGAAGGTTGCTGGTCAGGTGGTGATGCAGCAGCCGACCCGCGGTACCATTCATGGCGAGTTCTCGCTCGACGCTGCAATCAACACCACCCAGGTGCTTGGTTATACTCGCGACTCCATGGTTGACACGATTCTTGCCGACCTCCAAGTCGAGATTGTCCAGGTATGTCCCTCCGCCGAAGCGCATTGTAAGATATCAGTTGTCGGAGCAGAGGACTAACGATCGCAGCACGACGGAACAAACATCCCTATCGAGTCCGTTCCCAGTCTAGACCTCGAGCTCGAGGACGTCGAGTTCACTCCTCCCGCCCGCGACTGCGAGCTTCCCACCTACGACAACGCCCGCCGGCGCACGGCACCTCCCGTCCAGAAGCAATGGTGCTATTGCCAGAGTTCCGACGCCCATGGCGGCAAGGAGCACCACGACGAGCACCACAACTAAGTCGATGACTGCGCCGAATCCAAGACAAGGCTGAGTATAGTGGTTATTGGAAGAATTAGACGCGTGGAGTGAGTGGGGGGGGTGCTTCAGCCAACCCGGCGCTTATGACTTAATGGCTTGGTTTTCTAGGTATATCTTAGAGATCCGGACTCCGTGATAGAAGGGACATAGAATCCGCAATGATAATAATGCTAGTCAGGCTCAGGTTCCGTATACACGAGCTTTTGTGTTTCGAAGATTACGTTCCAATAAACCAAATCTTCAGTGCCATGCCAAAGTCAGACTCGTTGAGCCAGCGAGTCAAACTTTCCAGAAAGAGGTAAGGGCAGCATGGTTCAGGAATTATGATAAAACGTTAAATAGCTTCTCGCGTTTGCTTATTCATTATTCGCTAAGCAAAAGGTGTTGTGGTTCACGAGATGACTTCAGTGCCTAGTACTTGATGAACCACATTCCTAGTCCAGGTGGACGCGCATCCAGCTCTTGTGTGGGCGGGTATGAAGAAAAGCCAGCTACCTTTTCGGGTCGCTTTCCTGGCCGAAGGTAGTAGTGCCCTCGACGTGAGGACTTCAAGAAGCCGAGCAGTTGTCGTTGATTTCAAGCTTAGATCACATGACTTATAATATGACTTATAATGGCCATTCTAGGTTTTTTTTAAATACCCTCGCCTTGTTTCTGGTTGGTCAATTTAACATTCCCACCACCGGGGCTCACTTACACTCGCTGGACATTTTGTCTACGCCTCGTCATGGCGTTCGACATCGTCGCACCCTCGGAGAATGACGTCGCGGGTGTGGCCAGCACGCACCTGGCTGCCATGGACGCGAACCTGCTGATGCACGCCCAATTCCCAAGTCCCGAGGCTCTTGAATATTTCCGGGGATATCTGTGCGAAGACACTCTGCATCACATGGCGGACGACGACAAGGGCGTGCTAATCGCGCGGGATACCGATACCGGAACGATAGCAGGCTTCGTCAAGTGGAACTTGCAGCGGCAGAGGCGGCTCGAGGACAAAGAGATGGGGGAGGAGGAGGAGCAGGAGGAGGTATTCCCGGAATCCTGCCGACGGGAGTACCTCGACTCGTACGCCGAACTCACCAAGGAGGCAAGGCGCAAGATTCTAGGCAACCGGGCACATTACCGTAAGTCACTCACTCATTCGCTGGTTCACTCACCGGGAGCGGGAGCGGCAGGTCGCGGTGGGTCTCGCACTGCGGCCAAGCCCAGCCGGACACTTCCCGCGTTGAGCTCATGCATGAGTTGTTAACTGTTGACGAGCTGCGGTTGGTCAACAGAACCTGTTTCCAGAGCCTAACTCGCATTAAAATAAACTCTTCGACACACTCCTGTTTTAGCCTTCAAGTTGCTGACAGCGAGGGGTTTTCAGACGTGACGTATCTCTGTACTCATCCCGAATGGACCGGTCGAGGAGTTGCGTCTTGGCTGTTGCGCAAGGTGCAGGCCAAGGCTGCCGCGAACGGAGCACCAGCCATACTAGAGGCCACGATGAACGCCGTTACGTTTTACGAGAGACTTGGCTTCGAAACTAGGCTGGAACTCACAATGATGCTGCCACCACGTGGGTCGAGCGAACCAACGAAGCACTATGCTGAAAGAACGATGGTCTGGACGCAGCCAGAGAGGCCCTAGTGGGCCATGCAGCAAGGCGTTTGTCAGAGCAGCCTGGGATTCAGCAGATATCCGATGGCGATGATGAATAAGAAGCAAGACTCAAGATACGAGTAAGTTGAGAGCCTAATTCGGGGATAAATGTCGTGGGATGCCGATAAAGATGCCGTCGCATCCCCACACTCACGTGGTATTGGCGAGGGATTTGAAGCACAGAAAGCTGGGGCTCCACAAACCAGGGTTAGGGAAGAAGACCTTCATCTAGGGTCTAGGTCTAATGGGAAGGCGAGGAATTTTTCGTTAGGACGGGACTCAAGGAGAGGCCGAGACGCTCGCTGCCAGAGAAAGAGCTTCACCGCTCCGAATTCTGGCCATGGATCGACGCTTAGCTGGGTGGAGGATGGAGCCCTACTATATGTCGGTGCCTCCTGCTTGTCTCATCCCATGCTGAGGACGTCGTAGGCCTATGTACAGCCTCAATCCGGAGCCCCGGACGAGCGAGCGACGACGCTCCGGAGTGGCCTCGCAGGGACCCAGTCTTGGCACGATGAGTCGGTCTGTGCAGGAGCATGGACCGCCTGGTCAAGGACCGCACACCCCGGTGCCCCCACGACGCAAGGCGGCTCGGTGCTTGCTGCTTGCTGGTCTTTGCTGGGCCAAGATTGCATCAGGGCGACGAATGAGGGTGATGGGTGTGGTAGAGGGTCTTGGGTGGGTAGACGCTGGTTCCAGTGGACCAGGGCCTCCACGATAGGCGCGCATGCGGGACGCACACACATGCGCTGGTAGCACAGCCGAGAGGACGTACGTCAGGGATATGGGACGTATTCGGATCACGTTTATCCAGTGGCAGGTTCTCCAGGAAGATGGAGCCGTTGAAGACCCAATCACAGTCAAGGTATTTGGTCGAGAGACGTGTGGAGGCTGTTGAAGTGGTTGATAACAATAAACTTTCTGGAACTCAGCGTATGGACGTTGCTGTCGTTGCTGTAATTACGGTGAGGCCAAACAGTTCTCTGAGTCGTGTCGTAAGGGGTGTTTGGATAAGAGACAAACCGACGAGGTTACGCTGTGGTCACGCATTGCGTTGCATCACACATTCGCTGTCCTATCGATTCATGACACAACAGGATGGATAGAGAAGCCTCCTGCCCGACCGGGAGTTAGTTGATGGTAATAGATGAGGTGGCTAGTGAGAGATTCTGCAGTCTCCATCCCATGCTTGGCGGCATCGGAGCATGTCGGGGCTTGAAGGCGTCGAGTTGAGGCCGGGGACCTACTCGGTGCGAAAGGAAAGGGGCCGGGGCGATGCCGAGAGCGGTGGGCGGCTCCGGACTGACGAGGGGCTGGAGATAGATCGTGGTGTGAAAAGCAGATGGATGTCAGCAGATTGCACAGAGAGCGTTGTATCGGTGATGTGGGATAGGAGGGAAAAGACGGGGTACTGGGAACTAGGGGTCATGATGGAGAATGGAGACGGGGTAGGTGTTGTTTCGCGCGTGCTGTTGAGTTGCTCCTCTAGGCTAGCTGGCGTGCTTTCTTGATCGTCTTTATCTCGTTTGATCCGAGATTGTTGCTAGAGGGAGGTGATTACGGATGCCGTGTAGTACTGGATATTGTATAGGTACTATATGCGTACATCGCATCGGTGTGATGAACTGAGCAGAAAGTTTGGAATTACTGTGTACGGAGTCGAGACTTGAAGTTTGGGTTCCAGCTGCCTGGGGCAGGAAGTGCCCTGCGTGTGCCCTGGTGAAAGGTTAATTAGCCGCCCTCATGCTGGGGTGATCCGTGCAGCAGGGTCCATTCCATCACTAATAAGTACCTAAGTATGGAAGACAGCACTACCGGTATAGAATATTTCCACCGGTAACTCATTTGGAGGTAATCATATCAGCAGTCTCCTCCTCTCTTCATCATTATTCTCACATATCTCTATCAAAGTTGTAGTGGGTGTGCAGCGATAAACCGGCGCTCTGTGGACGGGTCAGAAGCCACCGCGCCCCCCTCCCCCAAAGGATGACTCTAGGCCCCCCCCGGACGAGCCATTACGTTAGAGCAACTGCCGGACCATGCAGAAAGAGGGAAAAGACGGCCTTTCCATTTGGTAATCGGCGTCTCCCTGCGCCCTAGCCAAGCAGTGTCAGACGGCATTTCTGGGTACAACATACACCGGCTTTGTAAGGCTCCCCGCCGCATCTTCATGTCACGACGACCTCGAAGCCGTGAGTTTAGGTGCGAGTTGGAGGGAGGGGCTAGGTTTGAGATGGACGAGTTACGAGTGGTTACTTTTATGTGGTTCTGACTGAGGCGCGAGGTTTTTTTTTGTGGTGGTCCCTCGTTTGCTTTTCAGGGTGGTGATTAACTTATCTTTTGCCATTATGTATTTCTATCTCATATTTCTATCTCCTCTGCGCTTCTGGCCAGAGATAAGCTTGCTGCTTGCTTGCTGCGACTCGCGACGCCCATTTTCTGCTCGATACTGACCCTGCCTCTAGGCCCGCCTGCCGCCTTCCCCGCCTGCCGCCTAGGTCTACCACCTACTATGTACCTACGACCTACGGCCTACTACTCTCCAAAGACTTTATCCTCGGCTCCGGGGGGACTGCACACTGGTTGACTGGCACTCCGGCGGCTGGGGGACCTGGCCACCGGGGCCGCACAGCAGTCTTGCTTGACTGAGCAGTGAGAGAGCTATTGGGGCCTTGGATGAAGCTGAACCGACCCCAATTTGACAGGATGCGGTACGACGTCGTTGGCCGCGGCCGCCCGCGAAAATACTCTTTACCCGGGCGTCGTCCCATGCCAGGATCCATCCCCATATTCTCCCATCTGTGTGATGGATGGTTGATGGAAGCCCCCCCCCTTCTTCCCACCTTCTTCTCCCGAATACCAAACCGGCTCGGAGATTGAGCGAGGAGCCGGGAGGCTCTTCTTGCGCGGCTAGGGGCAAAGTGTTCGCTATTAAACCCCCCCAAGTGTTTTGGTGTCCCGAAGTCGATTGCACTAACACGATATGGTTCCCCTCAGTAGGTTTTCGCCATGTGGCGGTGGGGGGGTCCGTTTGCCTTGCTCGGCCTTTCTTGGCCCTTTTTTTGTTTCAATGGCGGAGTTACCCACCAAGCTTCCTGATACGCATATCATCGTCTTTCATCGGTTGGCTCCGCCCGCTGCCGAGAAGCTTGGATAGTATGCGAAAGATTGCATACATAGAGGGGAAAGCAGCAAAAGCCCTCCCCCCAGTAAGCCTCCCAAAAGCCCGAGGCCTGGGACTGGCTTGTAAGGACAAGCCAGGGGTAGGCATTGCGCTGTGCGGTGAGAGAGACAGAAGCATTCATCATCATGGACACTGGTCGGCCGTCCCGTCCCATGTCCATGACTCTTCCGCCTCACTCCCCATTCTGGGCAAAAAGGCGTACGTAGTTCCCCATTCCCGCTCTCATTCCCGTTCCCTATTCGCACGTCCTGCGCCTATTGGACACTGCTCCGTTTGGGGGGTGGGCTCTTGGGCTTGGGACTCGGGACTTGGGATTTGCAGACTGGCTCTGGGGTACCTCGGCGCTGGCCGGATAATGTGCGGTGGCGCAAGTATCCTGTCCACATGTCTGTCATTGCCTGCCTCGTTTCTCACTTTGGGTCCAGACAATTGCGTCCTTGGGGATTGTCGCTTTTCTTTTACGTCTTCGCTTGCCTCGACTCGGCCTTTCTTTTCTCTTTCTCTTTTTTCTTCTTCTCTCTTCTTTCTCCTCTTCCTCTTCCTTTTCGCCCTCTCCTTCTATTCCCCTTTAGCTGTCTCCGTCTGCTGCGACTCGGCTTTTTTTGCTGTGTCGTCCTGAGACGCGAACGCACGTATACGATACGTACGGCTGCTTACACGCCGCCCAGTCAGCGACATCGTGGCATTCTGCGGGCGATCTGGAGACATTTTAGCCCAGCAACCGTTCCCCAATGACGCCGATAAGTCTAGCTTATCTGGTCCTTGTCTCCATCGTTACCTGAAAGCAAGATCTCGTCTGCGCGCCTCTACCGATTCTCACCCCTCCCCCCCCGGGGCTACCAAACCTGAAGGGTCAAGAGAAGTTTCAAGTCATACGTACATATCTCTGGTATCTTATCTTGCCTATCAAATCAAGTGCACCAAAAGAGCCCAAACTTCCCAACTCTTCCAGAATTCACCCCCGGTTCCCCCAGGATCCCTCAAGACCCCAGGGCCACAGACTCCATCCCTTTTATTCTGGGCGCCCCTCTCCCATAAGACACGCACGCCAGTCATAGCACTCTGAATTACTGCATTGCACCGTACACCCCCCTCTAGGAGACGGAGCGCAGCAGCAAACAGCGAAGGAAACGGCAGCATCTCCAGCAGCGGGCGCACCGAGCCACGGTTCGCCCACTCCGGCTGCGTCCCTCTATCGCCGGCATCCCGCCTCGCATCTCAGGTCGCGGCGGGTGGCTGTCATCTGCTCAGCCATCTGCTTAGCGCACTACGGCGCAGTGTAACACAACCTACACAGCACAGCAACGCAAGGGCAACGGCAGCGCCACCCTTCATCGGCACCTCGCTACCTACCTATCTGGGAGGGGCTGGGCACTCGCAACGAGCAAAGTGCGGATTACAATTACATACGAGCTGCGGAAGCCAGTACAAATCCCTTTTTCGTTTGACTGACTGACAGCAAAGACATTATCCCCGTCTTAGTGGCTCTCCGCTTGCCCGCCTTATCAGCTAACCCCCCCGGTCTCCCGTCTGACGACGGTCCTCATCGGCGCCCATCTGCGCCCGCCAGCAAAGCTTCCTTGCCTTAGCATCCCGGCCGCTCGGATCCCACCCGTGGCCACCCACCATCCACCGTCTCATTCTCTCCCACAAACGCACAACAACCACTTACACTTACTTGCCTTCCTGGACTCACCTACACCAATCTTTCTCTTATCTTTTTTCTTCATCTCTCGCCTCCTCGCTTTCAGCATCAGGCATCCCCCCCCCCCCGGTCCCATCTCGTCGCATCCCTCTCCGCTTCCCCAGGTTCGTTATCTCGCACCAACCATTGTCCTTGTCCGAGCCGAGTCAGAAAGCCACAGGCACAAGGCACAGACACGGCTGTTCTCACCCTGCGATTGCCATTGCCCGGCCCCGTCAACCGTTTGCATAACGTAGCTGTATTAGCTATCGTGAACCGGCCACTCGCCGCTCACTAGTCGTAGCTCCAGGCACATTGCGTCACTGTCGCCGCCCCCGTTGGGCCTGTCAGTCATCGCTATCACGAACCCCGAGTCTATCGCCGGCCAACACATAGACTACATACCAACTAACGCCTAACCTGCCCGCGCAAGCTCACGGGGAGGCCCGTTGCGGCTCAAGCATCTCCGCGTCCGGGGCGTCCTGAGCCTGCCCGCGCCCGCCCTGAACGGCATCGCACACAACTCGGGCGACGCTTGAACTGCTTGACACTGCACCCTCCCTCCCGAGCCCACCACGCACAACCCTCCACACAAGCCCGCGCCGCTGCCCTGGCATTGGATTCCCCCTACCCTCGCGAAACCCGCCTGCCCTGAACTTGTGAACTTGCTGCATCATCCCGCCCGCACCCCCCCGCCATCATGTCCCAGGCCTCATCGGTGCATAGGACGGCGCCCATCGCCATTGCGCCCAAGCCGCCCCGGCTCGAGCCCGCTGCTTATCGTCAGGACAGCTTCCATAGGCTTGAGATGACCCAGGGGAGCTTGCCGGCCACCAGCTCGGCCTCGACAGAACCCACCTCCTTCAACGGCAATGGCTCCCCCGTCCCGCCCTGTCTCGCTTGCCGATACTCGCGTGCCACCTGCATCATGAGCGACGACGACGATGGATGCGTGCCGTGCCAAGTCACCAACTCCGAGTGCTCTCTCACCTGCAGCCCGCCGTCCCGCAAGAGGAAGCTTCACGGCCAGGGCACCTCAGACGACGTTATCGGCAAGAGAAGGTCAGTTTATCTATCTACTTATCCATCCATCCATCCATCCATCCACCCCATCCCGTCCGTTCCCTATCGCATTCCATGCCCGCCATGCCGCCGAGACTTATTTCCCCACGCGGGCCAGCCTGCTCGCTTGTTTGCTCGCTTGCTTGCTCTGCTCTGCTCTACTCGCATTGTCGTCTTATCAGATCGTCTCTATCCTATCGTATCTGCCCACTTCTTTGGCCTCCTCCTAGCCCACACCTCTTATGAACTTCTGTTTGTGCCTGCGCCTCTTCTCCCGCGCTTCTGCTTCTCCCGCCCGCGCTTCCCTCTCTCCAATCCCACGACACACTGCGCCTGAAAATCTCCGCCCTCCTCACAAACCCTGCCATGCATGTCCCCTTGCCTCTAAGCCTCCCGTCTGACATATGATTGGTCTCCTCCAGCTCTCCGGGTCTCGCATCCAGGCGACGAAACCACAACTCTAGTCTTTCAAGCACCGCCGCTAGCAGTTCCTTCTTGGAGGAGATGGCCAATGTTGGTGGCCCGACCATGCTCAAGCGGACGCTGGGACTCCAGGACGATCGTTTCAGCCAGTACATCGGTCCCACCACCGACTTTGAGCCTTCGCTCATCAACCTCTCCCCCTTCGACCCTCACGACGAGAGCCTCCTGTCCCGGGGCACCCTCCGCAAGGTCAGCGATCACGACACCTTCTTGATGCTGCCCGACCACAGCACCCCCGGGCACGAGCATGTGACGCAGGATGTCGACCACGTCGAGTCCATCGTGGGACCTCACGGCCGAAAGCTCATCGACATCTACTTCCGCGTCATCCACCCCGGCTTCCCCATTATACAGAAGCACGTCTTCCTGGAAAAATACGAGCGCTCCTATCGAGAATTCTCACCGCCCCTCCTAGCCGCCGTCTATATACTCGCCATCAATTGGTGGGACCAAAGCGATGAGCTCGCTCAACTACCCCGTCCCAACGTCAGAGAGCTTGAAAGCATCGTACGCGCCACCCTGGAAGATGCCTGCTTCCGACCTAAGCTCTCCACGATCCAGGCCGGCCTCCTGTTGTCGCAGCGGCCCGAAGGCGATCAGTGGGCCCCGACGGCCCAACTTGTTGCCCTGGGCCACGAGCTGGGACTACATCTAGACTGTTCACATTGGAAGATACCACCGTGGGAAAAGGGCCTTAGAAAGCGACTGGCATGGGCCCTATACATGCAGGATAAATGGGGCGCCCTCGTTCACGGGCGACCGTCACACATATTCTCTTCCAACTGGGGAGTTCAGGCCCTCACATCCAATGACTTTCCTGACGTCGAGTGGGACGAGAACGATCCCGACGAGAAACTGGACATCGAGAGAGGACGGCTGCTATTCACGCGAGTAGTGCAACTGTCGGGGATTCTGTCCGAGATTCTTGACACTTTCTACACGCTGCAGGCGATGCAGACGGTCACGAACGCGGGTCCTCAGGGCACGCAGCTTGTTCTGTCGCTGGCGAAGCCAATTCAGCTAAAGCTCAAGGAATGGTATGGGGGTTTGCCTCAACTAATCCGGCTGGATTCGTCATACTCATCTGGCAACCCTACATCCAGTAGGCTTTCCAGCATTGGATACCTGCATCTGGCTTATTTCGCGGCTGAAATCACACTACACCGACGCATTATCAGGTCTCTGGCCTCAGCGGCTTCGGCAGTTGATCCTTACGTCCAGCACATATGTCGCAGTGCTGCAAAAGCTCGCCTCATTTCCGCCATGGACTTTGTCAACCGCCTCACACCCAGCCATCTGCGTTCGTTCTGGTACTTTGCGTCCAAGACGAACTTTGCTCTCATTGGCACTTTTGGCTCTCTGCTGTGGGCTACGTCACCGGGACGCGAGGAGGCTGATTGGTATCGCCGACGTCTCGGGGAGTACCGCTGGACCCTCTCTGTGAGCTCAAAGCCCGGCGAGGGTACGGGCCTGACGGAGTTTGCAATGACAATGCTGGACATCTCGACGGGCTTGCTCAAGCAGCTTCCTGAAAAGCCATCCACGAGCCGAAACGGAAGCCTGGCTGAACTGTCAGCCTCAGCACCGCCAGCCTTTAGTGGGGGTGGAGTTCTTGACAGCTTGAGCAACCTGGCCAGCGCGGACGTCAGTGAGATGCATACTCCACACAGCGGAGAAGAAGACTACAGCAGCGATGATGATATGGAAGATGAGCCCTTGTAAATGTGATGAGGGCAAGGGCTGACAAAGCATGACGAGGGAGTGACGATGCGTGATCTTCATCCCGAGATTTGTGGTGTTTTGGGATCAAAAGACTTGGCCACGGCATGCATTATTCATGGCGTTTCTGTCGATGTTGCTGCATTGCGTTATGACACGGCAGGGGAGTTGTTCGGGCATGGTTGATTGTCATCTTTTTGGTTTCGTCTTTGTTTATATATGAGTTTCGAGGGTTTTTTTGAAGATGATTGATACCTTCTCGGCTGCGCCCCCCTGGGGGAGGGCCCCGAGGCATTTCGAGTTTTCAACTGGAGGGGATGGACGGCTTGGAACAGGAAGGATGGCAATGATCTAGGCTAATAAGGATTCGACTACGAAGGATGGACTTAGGATGCTTGGAATGCTATGAGACAATGTCTAAAAAAAAGCAGATGGTATCACTGCCATGATGATAGTAACGTATTGGTTGTGATACTTGAAGGTATCATATGCAAAGTGATCAACTATCTACGGAAACTCGTATCTATTGAATTCTGTGCAAATGCGGAAGTGTACACTCTTTTGCTCATAGTGGTTATAATCAGACATATGACGATACCCATGTCAGGAACAGCTTTTCAATGACGAGAAGCCCTGATTTCCTAATATATTTTAACGCTTCGAACGTATAAATGCGGCTGCAACCCGTTGGTGCATTGAGTAACCACCGGCGCAAGCCCACTCCACCCCTGCTCGCCACATCAGACCAGCACCCGCGCCGTCGGCCGAAAGCTCCGGAGCGCCGGCCCCACTAGCCCACTAACTGTCCCATGGTTTCAGGTCTGTTTCCGCCGTCTTTATAGACGTAGTCGGCTCTTATAAGGGTTCTTATATTGTGTGTAGATGAATGGATATTTGGATCAGTGTCCCCGGATGACAGGCTTAGGCGTTGTAGCCGATGCGGACTTATCGGGGTCTATGCCGAGCACACTACCACCTTCGTGCCCCTCCAGTGAGCTTAGCTAACTCTTTGACATCCCGACAAACTTATATTAGTGTTCGTCGTCATGGAACTCAGAGGAGATCCTCGTAGTGACTTCCCTTCAAGCGACTGTATTAATGCCGGCCCTTCTTAGCGCGGACCGACGCCAGACCGGCAGCGGATTTCCCTTTCCAAGGCAAGACGCCAACTCTATCCGCCGGGAAGTATACAATGCCCCGGCAAGTTTAACTCATATCAGAGTGGTAGAGCTGTTAACAATACGCAAGACATCTCGTGTAGCCAGCATTAGCCGTTAGAGTGTGAGCTGTAGGTGTAGAGGAATGGGAAGTGAGGGATGCCACGTGAGGATCGTGGGCTTGAATGTTTTGGTTGGGCCACAAGTGAAGTGATCCGGCGTAGAGAGGATGGTAGGGCCCGGGTAGGGGAGAGGAAATAGGTGAATTGAATGCTTGGATGATCAACGGATGACTGCGTTTCTGTTTAGCTGGGCAGAATGCTTAACATTGTGCTCGTGGTTTCGTGGATTGCCTCATGCTTACGGAGGATAGTCGGGTCAAGTACCTGCTTCAGTACCCACCAGGGACAGAAAGCTTGCTGGGTTGTTTTCTTCGTACACAGTCGTTCAGATAGAGTCACAATTTGACTCACGGAGCAAGCTACGGATCCTTGTTTCGTCAGGCTAGCCAGCACGGATTGCGGAAGTTTACCAGCCGTCGACCGATATTGAAGCCCAGGATAATGAGTGCAAGACGCTTCATTGGTGCGAAAAAAACAAGGTCGCCGTTTGACTCTCCGGTGCGGTTCGGGGCGTTTTCGGGCCCCTGCGCCGTGTTTCTGGCAGCTAAAGCCACACGCACTAGCCACCCGATAGAATCCTTCTTTAGTAGTAGTTAGCTCCACGTATGCCTTCGGAAATATCACGTCCACACCACGCTGAAACACGGACGAAATCAACGGAGCTTCAGGTGCGGGCCATTTGAAGACGTCGTGCCATTGCTATTCCGGTTCCGCAAATACTTCAACCTTTCTTCGTTTCCTTGTTCTTGCATATTCTCTTCGTTTGCCCTTGTACATACTTTGGAATATTTTCTCGGGCAGCTAACCACCAGCAAGCTGCAGCCATGGCACGAACGAAGAAGACCGCGGCGGCATCGTCCAAGGCGACTGGTGCGCCAGCCGGTCAAACGCCTCAGCGCTTCCAGAAGGAGCTCAAGAACCTCGCGGCCAAGGCCAAGAACGACAGCTGGAACAAGAGCTCTCTGGGACAAGCATCCCTCTTCCTCAAGACGGGCCTCGTGTTGGTCCTCCTCGGCGCCGCGTCGACCGCCTCTCAGCTTGCCCTCTCGCCCGTCTTCGGCTCCATTCCCGCGGGCGTCCCGCATGCGCCCATCCTCATGGCCGGCTGCTTCGTCGGCTGGGCTGGCAACTTGTTCCTGAACCGTGCCCTGCCCTTCCGCTCGGAGCTGGTTCTGCCGCTCCTGGCGCTGCACTTCCCCGTGGTGCACTTCCTCGTCAGCCAGCACAGCGAGAGGCTCGGCCCCTGGTGGGGTCCCTTTACCATCGAGGGCTTGACGCTGTTCCCGCTGGCCGTTGTGTCCGCGGCCGTCGTGGCTGATCATCTCGACCGCGCCGACTTCAGTGCCCTGCCGCAGTTTGTGGCCGACGCCGCGCCGGGCATCGGCTCCTGGGCGCTCTTCAGGCTAGCCGAGCGGGTCGCCAGCTCGCAGCTTCAGGCCGTTGTGGGACGGACGTTTCTTCTGACTCGCGTCGGCTTGCAGATGCTGCTGGCGGCGGCGTATGCCGTTCTCGCCCCGTCAAAGTATCTCCTGCTGGCTATCCCTGCTCTGCTGCACACGGCTATGCTCAACACCCACGCCATGACGCCCATGGCCACGGACCTGCTCAACAGCACGTTAGCGGCGGAGAATTGGACCATTTTGGACCGCCGAGAGTCGCTGACGGGCTATGTCTCCGTCTTGGAAGACCTTGACAAGGGGATCAGGGCCCTACGATGTGACCACAGTCTGCTGGGAGGCGAGTGGGTTCGCTACAAGGGACCTATCATCTCGGAGCCCATCTACGGTGTTTTTGTCATGCTTGAGGCTGTTCGCCTTGTTGAGCGGGAGGTTCCCATTCTCGACAGCGAGGCTAGCGCCCTCGTCGTGTAAGTGGTTCATACAATACCGAAGGTGCTGGATTTTCTAACACCTCTGATACAGCGGTCTTGGTATCGGAACTACGCCATCTTCTTTCGTCACTCATGGCATCAACACAACGGTTGTTGAGATTGACCCTGTCGTGCACGAATTTGCTGCCAAGCACTTTGACCTTCGGGAAAACAACCCGCCTGTCATTGCGGATGCAGTCAGTTATACGGCCAAGTTGGCCAATGAATCGACCACCAAGTTTGACTACATCGTCCACGATGTGTTTACCGGTGGTGCGGAGCCGGCCGATCTCTTCACGTTGGAGTTCTTCCAGGGCCTCGATGCTATACTCAAGGACGACGGTGTCATTGCCATTGTAAGTCTCCTCTCCCGAGGGATGAAACGCCCGAGTGATCTTCGACGCTGACCGTCTCCTAGAACTATGCCGGCGACTTTGGCGCCCCTACTCCCAAGATGATCATCCGGACTATCAAGCACGTCTTCCCGTCATGCCGCGTCTTCCGAGAGGCCCCCCGGGTGGAGGCCACCGTCGAGGCGTGGGGAAGCGACTTTATCAATATGGTCATTTTCTGCCAGAAGACGCCCGGAGATCTCACCTTCCGCCGACCGGTTCGGGGCGATTACCATGAGAGTCGTGCGCGACATGTGTTCCTGGAGCCGCGTCACGAAATCCCCGAGTCTGCATGGCTCGAGGGTGATGACAAGAGCATCCTCGCCAAGAACAACACTGCCAAGGTGACCAAGTTGCATCAAGAGAGTGCAGTGGGTCATTGGATAATCATGAGGACAGTCATTCCGGCCAAGATATGGGAGCTGTGGTGAACATGATGATTGTATCTCTTATTTCTAATCGAGAACCGTTGTATATATACTGTGCTAAGGGCCAGCATGGCTGATAGTTCGCCATTTAACTCGGATCATGATATCTGCAAAGCGCAGTTCTTCCTCTTAACCACTAGTGAACCTCTACCAAGACCCTATTGCTGGTCCTTTGCGGCGTCAAGGGACTGCTGCTTGTTGTCCCCGTTTAAGTCGTTGGCAAAGTCGGAGATGTAGCCGGGCACATTGACACGGTTATACGGGCTTGCCACTGGTTCGAGCATAGCCTGGTGGATGGGCAGGACGCCGGTCCAGACAGTGTCTCGAACAGCCTCATCATCCATGTCGTGCTTATCATCATGCGCCTGGCCGGCGCGGATCTTTGCGCTCCCGGATGCGATCCGGACCTTGAGAATGCCGGTGCTCTGGAGCTCAGCCTTGGTAGGCGGCAGACGGGTGTGGCGCCAGCGGTCAGGGACGACGCTGTTGGTGATGAGCTCCATGGCATACATCTTTTCCGCCTCGTCAGCGACAAGCGTGGCATGCCCGAACAGCACGGCCGAGCGATAGTTGTAGCTATGGGAGAAGGAGGAGATAGCAAGGACGAGGCCGTCGACGTGGGACGCGGCGACGCAGACGGCCATGCCCTTGGCCGCCTCGGAGCCGTCGCCCTCGGAGCCGGCCCGGCCGAGGTTCATGATGCGCGAGGAGACGTAGCCGTGGAGGTAGAGGTCGAGGGGATCTCCGGCGTCCGCGCTGGGGCGGTCGAAGGAGCCCATCTGGCCGATCATAGGCAGGATGACGGGGAAGGGCTGGGACGGCGTGGTGAAGGAGACGTGCAGGATCTGCGCGGAGTTGACGATGCGGTGGATTGATTCGAGGGCGTAGACGCCGCGGTCGTTGAGGCGCTTGACTGTGTTGACGGCCTCCTTGGGGTATTCGAGGTCGTGGCGGCCCATTGTTGCGGTTATTGCGAGGTATCCGTGAGTAAGTGTAAGTATATGGCTACGTGTGAGTTTATACGAGTGGGGGGTTGTGTGAGTGAGGGACGATGATGATAGTGATGATATTCCCCCATTATGTCTCCGGCCGGCCAACTTATAGAAAACATCCCACTGGTATGTTATCACTTCGGAGCCGAATATTTCGTCACTTGCAGACCAGTTTGGCTTATCTCAAGGGATCGAAATAGCGGAACGGCGCCATGATGGAATCCTGGCGGAGTAGCCTCATGGCGAAGGGACAACCTTGGTGCCATGCGCTAGGTTGGCGACCTCGCAGGTACACGGGGCGGCATGCGTTTTTCGTGAGGCTGCTTTGTACCGCGCTGGTTCCCCGTCCATCTACTGGCGTCTTCGGACAGTGGTGGTGCGGCTGGACCGGCATCTGACCATGGCGCGGGCGGGCGATTGGCGAGTCATTTCGGGTTGTTCAGAGAGGGCGTCCTCCAGCTGCGGACGCAGATCCGACTTACATGAATTCGGCGATTTCAACCGTCAGGAACAGACCCCCTTAAGCCATGCGTAACCCTGACAGACCAATGGATTGTGTTCTACTTGGACGTGATTACGGACCTTCTGTATGCAAGTCTCTCGGGGCGGGGGCGCCGGATGCAACGCGGCTGTGGGGTACATGCAACGGTGCAGCGAGCGGGACGAAATGGGGCCTTTGGACGGAGAACGGACGCCCCGTTCTGGGGATGGTTCATTTCTCTGGACTGCCCGCGTATGTACTACGTAACAGCACGAAGGTACAGTGGCACCGGGCCGGTCCGAGTTGCGACGGTCAACCGGAGAGACCGGGAGGATGGGAGACGGTTGGAGATGTGATGTAATGGGCAAGTAATGGAAAGGTTCTCACGAGGTCAAGGGTGGGCTGTAATTAATGGATATAAGTAACGGAAAAAGCTGGATATTGCAGGCAGGCAGGCAAGCAAAATCTATGGTGTGGTCTCGCTCTCGATGATATCTGACACCTAGCATGATATCTGAAAGGTGATGCTTAGAGTTTTAGTAATGTACCTGTCTAAATAGCATAACGCTTCGGAAAGAAGACCATGAATGAATCAAGTATCTAGTAGGTATAGCAAGAAATCCTGATCCTTGAGTAAAGCCCGAATTGTGGTGTTTTGCGGACTGCTACAGGGTAAGGTTACTGGCAAGTGATCCCCGCGTTTATTGGAAGAGAACCACAAGGCGAACCTCGAGGCCGCTAGCCCTTCTTGTTGATATTTATTACTGTCCTATCGAAGTACAGTACTGCCTGATCATGCGCCACGCTGTCTACTTAGTGGTTTTGTTGAAACCCCGAGACTCTTTGTAGTATTCGCAGGCTAGTCAATGCTCGATGTAAGTTGTAAATGTGGGTGTTAAGAGTTGCATTGGCAAGTGCCACTGGCGTTTGCTGTCACCTGCCGTCACCTGCCACTTGCCCGTGCTTGCTTCATCCCCACGACAATATTAGTAGTACTCCATCCAATCCTCGGGCACCTAATTTCCATCCTTCCTCCTCCATTCGAAATCGCATCTCCGCAACTCTTCAAGCCCAAACGTCCGGGGAGCCTGGATTTCTTAAACCTCATCGGGAAATCTGCCCTCAAAAGCCTACGCACGAATAATAACCGCAAAAAGAACCCCCCCTCCCCCTGCCGGGCGTTGCATGACGGGTGACGCTACTGCGCACCAACAGCCGGGTCCCCCCGTCGTCTGAGTCCCGACTCTCGGTCACTGTCCGAAGCTCGTGTCTTGCCGCTGGGCATCTATTCTTCCTGTTGTGCCCGACGGGCAAATGAATTCTCCTCTTCTTATTATTATTTTTCTGTTTCTTTCCTGTGCTCGTCGAATGGAATATTATAATGACTTCGCTTCGCCCTCTTTTATCGCTTCCAAATGTCGCTCCTTTGAAACGGTCATCCCCGCTCGGCCAAGGTTTTACACTGGACGATCTCAGCAGGCGAGCCCCAGCCTGTCGCGACACTCCCGTGGACTGGAACGAGAACTCTACTCGCCCTAGACAGGTGGTGTCGCCCACCATCATTACGACCACAACGGAGACGAGACGGAAGAGGAGACGTAAGAAGAGACGTAAGAAGAGGGTTGACTGGTCGACGCACGCCGACCAAGACTACTCGATTTTCCTACCAAGTACTTACTTCGTAAGTCCAAGGCATATCAATCACCCCCGTGTACCTATTTCACTATTTCTCTCCATCAGCCGCGGTAACCACCGTCCGCTCCGCTCGTCTCAGGTCCCGTCACCGTAACAGATCCATGCTCCCCCTCGACGTCCCAAGTTTCACTTGAAACCATGCCTCCTCCTCCGCGCTACCGCATCCCCTCAGCCTCGTCCGCTCCCCCAATCATGCTCTCCGCTGCGCTTGATCGTCTTGAACCTCTCGAGCCGGCTCGAACACGGCCCCGTTTGACCTGAGGTCGCCTGTTTGAGGAACCCCCTCCTCCAGACCCGTACAAGCGCACCCCGTTCTGGCAGTCTGTCCAAGGTGACAGACGTAACGCAACGTCGTTCCTTCACTATCTCGTTCTCTCGCATTTTCACATTCTCTCATTCGTCGGGGTTTGTACCGATACCAAGGGGCGCTGTGAGTATCGCTCGCGATGCCTTCTTGCTTTCATTTGTTGTATAGCTCTTTAATCTCTCTCGTCTAATTGCCTCTTTCTATTATTTCTTTCTCATTGACTGGGATCTATTCATACCCTGGCACCTCATACTTGAGTGAATGCCACTTCTGTCGTCATGGCCAGCTCTACCAATACCCAGGCCTTGATTGCAGCCTTTTCATTGTGAGTCAACCTGCCCACCAAGACCAAGACACTCACGAGAGCTAATCAAAGGAAACAGTGGCATGGTTGTCAATGCCGCCACTGGTGCTGCTTTTCTTTATCTCAAAGGTCATACCTCGTCGCTCTTGCGAGACGGTCTGAGGCTGGTCCTCGTTATTTTCCTTGCTACATCCGCCCTGTGGGCTCAAACAGATTTCATTACTACATTAATCAGCGCGCAATCATCATCCGGATGTCAGATCGCCATCGTCTTCGCCTCATTATTCGACCAAGGGGCTCGAGTATCGCTACAACAAGCCATAATTTGGGCTGTCGGCCATCATGATCGGGTTACGCCAGCCGAGTCTCTTGTCACTCAAGGCGCTATCTTCCTACGGTTTACTCTCGGTGGCGTCTTTGTCGGACTTCAGCGGCCGCAACTCAACAGTGTCTGCGTTACAAGCACATCAGTCTTGTCCGTCGGCGTCATGCTGCTCGTAGCCGACTTGGCTTTCGCGACCGTCATTTTTGCTCGGTTTGTCTCCTTTGGGCTGCTCAAGGACATACAGCAAAAGACGCCTAGCTCAAACCGGAGCAGGGCAGCCTTTTTCATAATCGTTGGTTTAGGCATATGGACGGGAGTGAGTGCTCGGACGGGGATTTGCAATTTCGAGGCCTAACCAAGATCATTAGATGAGCGCGCCTCTGATGCTGGGCATTGGATCAGTCGACTTGATACCCCGTACCGCGGTTCCTGCTACAGGTCTTTCGATCTTGATTGGTATGCGATCTGTTCTCATCAGAACATTTCAACTGACCATCTCTAGGTTTGTTGACACTATTCAAGGACAGCCTTACATTCACCAAAGAAAAGTTCATCAGCCCAACCGAAGATGCGGCACAGCGAGACGCTTACCCAACCCGACACCTACAGAGTCGAGACCTGTCGACAGCCGACTCTACGCTGGCTCATAGCCGATACGAGGAAGTGAAGAACGAGGCACTTGCATCATTTAGAGCTGCGTCCCAGCTGCAGGTATCCCAACTGAAGACACTACCAGGGGTTCCAAACCCCAACCTTCCTCTCATATCGAGGCCATATGTTGGACAAGCTACGACAGGAATTGGAGGCGTCCCTGTGCAAGGCCAGTTCTTCCCTCCGATAAGGTCTCAGACACTGCCGGTCAGCATACAAGTCAACAAGGAACAACGACCTCGGCGTCCCACGAAGAAGGGCACGAAGTTAATTATCTCGCACCCTGTCTTGAGCGAAGCCAGTGAGCAAAAAGTCATGACAAAGATGCCCACTGTCGACTTGGCCACCGCAGTCCAGAACGAGAAGAATCGAACGGAAACAGCTCATGCTTCGGCGCCTTCGGTCTCGCTTGCGCCTCACATGGAGCTCCGACCACCACCGATACCCCCAAAGGCTGTCAAGAGGAAGTCGCTAAACTTGGATGATGAGGCCAGAGCAAGCACAAATGCTTTTGGAGCAGTGACCAAGGCGGTACATGAGCAATCTTTCAAAGATAACTCGACAGCAACGACATCTTCCACCATGCTCTCTCCTGGAATTGAAGAACTGCGACGAAGGTCTCCTCGACAATCGCCAGTTGATGCGTCCCGATCGAAGACTTCCTCTCACCAGTCGCAGAATGATGATCAGGCCCGACAAGAACAAGCACGATTCCCGGCTCGGACAGACTTTCTACAGCAACCTCGACTCTCCTCATTTCCAAAGGCTCTCCCAAAGGCACCGCTTCCCCCGTCTGCCGTCAACTTCTCCCTTCCAGGGGAAATGCGAAAACCGGCCTCCCCCCGGAAACAACACTCCGTCAAGCCTACCGTCCGACCGTCTGGGCGGCAGATGAGGGCGAACCTGCTCGTAAAGGCACCCGCAAAGCCCGGTTTACCGAGCAACCCTGGGGCAAGTCGAATGCAGATGCCTACAAAAGACCAAGGGATATCTCAGGAGCAGACAGTTATGTTCATGAAGACCATTGAGTATAACGACCCTGTTGCTGTGAAAGGTGTCATGGACTCTGCAAAGGACAAGGCGATTATGTCCCCGGCTAGGCTTCTAAGGGCTGCTTCAATGGTTCACCGGCCGAGGCCCATACCCCGGCTGCCCGAGGTTGACCGTGCCATCTTCCCTGCCGAAGGATCTCCGAATATGCATCAACACAAGCGATCACTCTCCAACGGTCCTTCCCGGAGCAAGATGTCAATGTTATATCCAGTGATCGGGGATCCCAACAAACTTCATCCACTCCCGCTACGACCAAAAACTGCCGGAGCCCTACCTGGGTCTCGGCTAGGGGACACAAAAAGCATGACATGGGATGAAAAGATGGACAAGTTCTACCCGGAAAGCGACAGTACGAGATCGAGCACAGCAGGGAGCCTTAGGAGAAGGTCAAGGTCTGTGCCTGAGATGCCTATCCTGCCGATGACGCTGCTGGGCGACAAGGTGGAGGCAAGCTCCCCGCGTAGCGGCACGCATCAGACGGACGGCTCAGCAAGGACCTCGGTGGCGACTCTGAGTATATCCGTCTTGCTTGAAGACTTCCCTCGGCCCCAAGACAACACCGGTTCCTCACAAGCTAGGTCAATTGTCTCTGAGAACAATAGCGAAATGATGCCGATTACTACCAACGCGCCAGTGCCGAGGAGTTCATCTAAGAAGGCAACTGATCGACGGTCCTCGCCTATTCTTCCGGTCGAGGACTTGAGCATGTTTTCTCCCTACAGCGAAGGCATGAGCAGAGACGACGACGCTTCGATCAATTGGGGATCAATCCACTCCCCGGTAACAATAGTCAATCTGCAAAAAGCCCGAGCCGTCGATGTGCCAGCGGTGCCGCAGCTGCATCTGCCACAGGATGGGACCGAAGTCGCAGCGGCCAATGTGTCTCCACTGGACTGGGATGAGAACAAGGGGGTTTCGGCTGTCACGGCGGAGTCCCCCGCCAACCATGGTGCCGAGCCTACACAGAGGACGATGCAGGCAGAGGGATTGCAGCTGCCTGTTGAGAGTGATCATGGATGGCACCGACGGGTCGGGGAAGAATGTCCGACTTTCTCGGACCGAGGACAAATTGAGAGGCCTCGAAAGGTCCCTCCACCTGCGCCGCTGTTACTCAGCAGGACGAACCTGGTGTCTATAGCTGCTCAATCCGAGCTATCCCCGCTGGAATCTCCTGAACATGCGCTAGCCGTGATCCAGGAGCAGTTGAGAAAACTTGAGGAGTTTGGCAGAGAATCTGCTGGCAGTGATCGGGGGGAGAGGATGGCCCTCCTAGCCAACCTCGAGACAGAGTTGGGCCAACAGGAAGATCAATGGCAGGGACTTCGGGATACGCTATTGGTTAGAGATTCGCAATCGACGCTTGGAGCTACACCAAGCCTGGACTTCATGCATGGAAGCGGCAGGCCATCGTTGGCGACACCATTGGGAGAAGCCTACCTGCAAGCCGTCATGTCTACGCAACGAGAATCTCGGCAATTACTCCCGGAACAAGTTGTTAGCGACCCTGAGCACCCCTCACCTCGAGCCCAGGACACCACAAATGGCGGTATCTCGCAGCCAACATTGGCACGAGAACAGGCTGCCTTCATGGATATCCGATTAGACCTTCCTACTATGGCAAGAAAGACTGAAAGCGTGCAGGTGGTTTCGAGTCTATCCAATCCTTCCGTTTCGTTGAGGGAAACAGCCGCTCGACACATCAATGGCTCTAGGAACGAATGCGAAGAAGATATCAGCAGCATGCATTCAACTCTCGCCAAGACGCTGTGGCGCCCCAATTCCTCTGATGCAGTTGTTTCTGCGGCTACACATGCATTCCTTTGGGCTCCGGACACCACAGCTGCCGTTGTAGAGATTGGGCCAGACCAGGATCCTACAGAAGTGGTCCGACGTCGGGTCTGCAAGGACTTGGGACCTCTTGCAATTGAGAGCTCACATCTATGGGTGAAGCCTGTTTCTGAGCGTAGGTTTTCGCACCACACTCTCTGGCGATCCACGCTGCGTCCCGGCTCTGGCGTTTCTGGGGTAAAGGCCGAGGCCGAAGTCGAGGCCGAAGTCGAGGCCAAACTCGAGCTGGAGGTAGTGAAGGAGGAGGTCAGTAGGCCAGCGGTTCGAAGGCCCCCACGGAAGGCCAAGCGTGTCACGCTGTTGCCAGACATTCTAGAGAGTCCAAAGCCGCTCCCCGATAGGCGCGGGACTCTGGGGATTTTCCAATTTCCTTGGGGGGAGATGTCAGACATGGCGTCTGCCCCAGCAAGGCCTTTAACCGTCATGTCCATGGCTGGTACGATGACTACGGGGCAAGGGCGGGGGCTGCCGGTGGTGGAGGGTGTGGAGGGTGTGGAGGGTGGGGATGGAACGACTCCAACATCGTTCTTTGACGACTACGAGGCGGCGGAAGATGGGGACAGCGACTACGGCAGCTTGTCGGAAAGCGAAGACGACGATGATGGGTTTGATGAGACGGTGCTGTGGGAGATTGCCAGCCTTCTCAAGCCCAGCCAAGAGCGAGGCGGCGATAGCGTCTTTTTCCCCACCGAGAGGGCGCCCCACCGGCGCGGAGAAGACAGAGCTACCGGGCTTCCCGCCAATGAGGTTGAGGGTGAGGGTGAGGGTGCAGAATTTGTGAGGAGGGACGATTCTGAAGCGCAGCGGGTTATCACTACTAATTTCGCATCGTCAGAGACCGAGCCGCCAGCACACCTGAGGACAAGGACACCACTACCGGCAAATAAAGAAGCACCAAGGTTGGACGCCACAGCAGTGATCCCGAGGACACCAGAGGCTGCAGGCGCGTCACCACACAGCGACGCCCCCCACGCCAGGGCGACGCCAACGGCCACGGGCCAGGACCCTTGGCAGTTTGTCGGATTTTTGCAGGGTCGCGAAAGGACTGCGGTGCAGGCGAGCACGAGCGCGAGCGCGGCCACGGCGGTCACGCCCACGGCCACGGTCTGCACGGGCGCCGACGAGGCCAGTGTGCACTCGGCAACCGATGCCGCGGAGGGCCAGTCGCCGACGAAGGCCGAGCTTGCTGAAGGCGGAGGACAAGGTGGAGGACAAGGTGGAGGACAAGGTGGAGGACAGGGTGGAGGAGGTGTTGATTCAATAAGCAGCGTGTCTGTGCCTCGGAGTCGCTGTCAATTGCCTGGCGCGCCAATGACGACGGCCAACTCCGCTCATGAGACAGATCTTCCCCAGCGGCTCCAGACACACTCGCTCCCTAGTCTCCCTCGCACTCGTTCTGGCCCTGTCACCGACCCTGGCACCCACTTCGGCACCCACACAACCCACCCAGGCCCTGGCACACCTGGCTCACACACCCCGGGCGCGACCTGGACATTGAATCCCGAGGAGCGACCCCGCCGCCAGGTTCTGCTGCCCTCCGCTGACTCCTCTTCCTTTTCCGCCGCCACCGACTTCTCCGCCGACGCCATCGAGGACGTTTTTATACAAACCGCCTCCTCCACCAGCTCTGCCATCCTTTCCAAGTCTTCCCTCTCATCATCACCTACATCACTTACCGCGCCACTGTCGTTGTCAAATTTCTTGCCATTGCCGTCCCAGTTCATCGTTCCCCAGCAACAGAGTCTGCTCAGGAACGCTCATCACTTATCGCTTGTTGTTGGTTCAATGGCTATGCTGTGGTCCCCCCCAAGCGCTCCCATCCTGCGCCCCTCCAAGGGGCTCTCCCAACCCGACGCCGCCCTCTGGGGTTCCTACCTCCCCGTCATCAACACTGCACGCGCGGTGCCTCGCAAGTCGGAGCTCGCGACTCTCCAGAGCGCCGCCCTTTGGATCCAGTCGCCGCCCAAGAAGGCAGAGGAGCCTTCTCACCATGGACTCTGGGGCTCCCAGAAGCCCCAGGAATTGACCACCACATTGCCCGGAATGTGGACGCCGCCCCAGGCCATCGAGCCAGTTTCCCACGGTCTTGCCCAGCCCGACGAGGAAATTTGGGCGACCTATCTCCCCGTTCAGGACGAAGCCCCGCGCGTAAAGCAGAGGGACGCTGAAGTTGCCACCATCGAAAGCCAGGCCATGTGGACAAGGCCCGCAAAGACAGTCACCATCGGCGGCAAAGGACCCCTGTGGACTGCCATCAAGGTAATCGATCCCACAGCTGTCAGTTTTAGTTTGTGGGCACCTGCTCCCGCCACCGTCGAGGACGAAGAACCCGTGGGCCTGTTCAGCCTCAGCCATCGGCGCTCCGAGTTCCGGACTTCCGCGCTATCTCCGGCGGCGCTGCACATGGAGCGCAAGCCCCGGGCTCCGCTGCAGGCCTTTGCGGACTTTGGCCTTGCGTACCTCTGGAACCAGGCTCCCCTATGGGATTCGGCCGCTGCAGCATCGGCGCTGAAGCAACAGAAAGAGATTGACGACTTGGTGCTGGAGGGTCTGTTCAGCCTGGAGCACCGCCGCACCAATTTCCGCACTACCACCGAGGCACCCGCCGCGCTGGACACCAAGCGCAAGCCGCGCATCTCGCAGGAGCCTCTGCCGAAACTCACCTCAGATAGCCTCTGGTCTGTGCGGGATCTGCCCCCTGCCCCAGTTGCGCTAGACTGGCTGGCTGTGTCGTCGACCAAGCCGAGGGCCTCGTCGGTCGCATCGTCGACGACGGACACCGAGTCCTTCGACGCTGCAAAGGCCTCGACGGTCGCTTCATCCGTGGCCTCGTCTGTGGCCTCATCGGTCACGTCCGACGACGTCTCTACGAAGCCGTCTCGTCGGGTTGATGCCACCCCGGCACAGTGGCTCGAAGCCCTGCAAGTGGCGCAGGCATCCACTGCCACCATCCTGGACCAGGCCCCTAGCAAGGACCAGGAGCTCGACGCCTCCGAGTCCCCTTCCTCTGCTTACCAACTCTGGTCCCTCCGTGACGACATGGCCGACCCTGCCGCCGACCCCGCGGATGACAATTCCATGTGGAAGCCATCTTCCTCACCATCGGCCAATCGCTACCTGGAGCTAACTCCGACTCCGGGTGCGCTGGACCATGACCAACTCCGCGCCTCGTCGGAGACGCTGCGCCGGGGTGTCAAGTTGCAGCCCCGGCCTCCGCCGCCGGTCTTCCACGGGTCCTCCGTGTCGGCCTTTGCGCCCAGCGTCAGCGAGACTCCCCGCGACTTCAGCGCGCAGGCGCTCTGGAACTCGGACCCTGCTACCATGGCGGCCGGCACCGCAGGCGCGACGCTGCAGGAGGAGAGGGCCTGGCTTGACAAATCACTCCGACAGGGCTTGTCTCTCGTCTCGCTTTGGTAAGCTAGAACGCTTGACCTTGGGACCTGCGGGGGGGTTGAGTGGGGTTTCGATTGGGGGATCCTTGGGGGTATTCCTCGGGATTTCGGGGGTCGGATTTTCTGGTGATGACGACAATTACAAAGCACGGGAGGTCCGACACTGGCATGTGCTCCGCTCCCTGGAAAATGATTGGAAATGCTCGGGAAAATTGGAAAGGAATACCTGTGCAGTACAAACTCACAGATGATTTGTGGCATGACGCAAGCGACTTTGGGATATTGTTTATGGCTCTGGAGTTGTCTTTATTTCGGTTTACGATCCTTGTATACCAGCGTCACCACATCTACGCACGTACGTACCTTTGAAGTACCTCTAGCCAGCGAAAGTAAAAAACAGGATGGAATCTTTTTTTGTGTGCTACTTCTTCACTCTTTCTATCTAGCCGTGCCCCTGTTGCTCCTTCAAACTTGCTACTTGCCATGCTTAGCCAGTCGGGGTCTTTTCTGACCAAGCTACTTTGAAATTGAGTCGGCGTCTTTCTGGAAAAGAGAATCGGCGTCTTTCTAGCGCAACCAGTCGGCATGTTTGTTTCTTATCTCAGGCTGTCCTCGTTGCTGTGCCGTGCAGTACCGTGCTGCATCGTGCCATGTTCTGTTCCTCGTCAATCGTACGTCCGTCTCCGTTTGGTTGGGATGGATGGATAATCCGGGGGGGGGGGGGGGGGGTAACCTTGTCCATCCTGTGACGCCGCCGAGGGGTCGCTGTGGTGTGGTGTTACTTCTCCCTATGGATTTTTTGTTTGGTGGTTCGGCATTCCATGTCCGCAACCGGCCTTGCATGTCCGGACGCCTGAAACAGGAGAAACATCACTTCACCTGAGCACAACGAGCCTCCCTCCCTGGGTGGTGTTGAGATGACAACAGGCCGTGTGAGACGATGCGAACATGCGTTCCACTTTTTCTGCCGCGGTGCGTTATGTGATCTGGGGGAAGGAAAGGAAAGGAAGGTCTAGGTCTGTTGTGCTCGTGCTCGTGCTCGTGAGATGATGATGGTGTAGATAGTTAGTTGGTGGTGCTTTTACGTCCCCCCGACGGGCCGGTGTGGATAAATCGGGTTGGGCGCCGAAGGGGGCTGGCGGTGATGAGGGAGGGATGATTTTACCATGTACAGCTATATATCTTGGATGTCGTACGTTTTGTCAATTCTAGTAGTGGCTTTGCTGTCTGTTTCTTCTATAAGGGAGAGGAGCTGCTGACTCGAGATGAAGGTGGTACAATCTGACGCATTGACAGCCCAGTTCTTTCCCACAGCTTCCTACATCTATCTAGCTCGTTATCCTTGCAAGCCAGTTGCTGCATCAAGTTCCCTTTATCGGTCCCTTCTTCCTTGCGTGTCTCGGCCTGTCTCTAAATCCTGGCGAGGTTATCACCATTTGGGCTTGAATAACAAGTGACTTCATAATGACATTCATAGCCAATTGCTCAATGTTCGTGTCTGATATTTCCCATACCTCATAGAAACGACAATCTGGACTAGGTTTCGTCATCGCTACACCGTTGGCTGTCCGAAGGCTGCGATTACCTCCATCGTCGTAACTGAGTACAACTACCGTATGGCCCAGTCACCAACGCTGTAGCAGCAACCTAAACATATCCCCTAGTCAACTCGATTCACAATCATTCAAATCAAGTTAGTCAAGCCAGTCCTTGTGAGGTAATAAATCGTCATGACCGTTAAGCTCTATCCTTGCATGCAATCATAAAAGAACAAACAAAAAGCGTACAAGTTTACGCCCAGTTTGACGTGAAAGCCCTTTTCACTTGCCCCTTCTCCCTCGACACCTATCCCTTCCCACCCCCCCCCGTTGCCGTGTGTTCCAGCCCGTGCCAGCCTTTATGTATCCCAAACCCCCAAAAGTCGCAAAAAAGAAACCCCGGCGATCCATGTAGCTTTTTTTGGTAGTGTGCGTGTTCTTCTTCGTTGTCCTTGTTTGCTCTTCTTTGAGCTGTTTTCGTGGCATGCATGTAAGCCTCCTCCTCTCAGTCCTCTCTCTCTTCTCACTTTCCCGAAGTATGAGTTCGTGGCCAAAAGGTCTTCCTTTTCGAGAGAAGGGCATTATCTTCTCGAGCCTGGATAGCTTCGTCTTCTCATCCTCATCTCCTTTTCCATCCTCGAGTAATCGTCAAAGCATTAGGGTGTGCCAGGAAGACACTAATAACAAAAGAAAGGTGACGTTTCCTCGTACCACACAAAGGGAACAACACACAGGAAAAAAAAAACCCTTTAAAAAGGCAACCCTCACGAGCCATACCCGTGTGAACCAAGGTACCGACATCCACCGCTTTGCGTTTGTTTGTGCTGTCTACCTAGTAGTTTTGGAAGGGTCAATGGGGAGGCGCGTGTCTTCATCAAGGGCGTCGAGTGTATGTATGCTCCCTAAGTCTGCCTCTTGGGTTCCGCCCGCCTGGTGTGCAAGCCGTGGCTGTATCACATTTTCGTGAGTTGTATGGATGCCGTCAAGTATCCACTGCCATTGAGGTAGCAGGGCTAACGTAACCAAGCGTTGTCGAAGCGAAACCATCCGCCAAAAAGAGCAGAGTCGTATCCAGACGGGGTTTGAAAAATTCGGACGTGGGAAATAGACTGCTATAATGTTGCAGCTCCTTCAGGTCGGTCATCGTCTATCGAGACGAGCGTACCCTTTCAGCCTTCCGGATGTGTAATCGAACAAAAACCCTGGACCCCTGAGACCGTCGCTATGCAAACAGAAATCCACAATATTATTTTGTACACGCTCATGCAAGTACTCAGAGCACCTGTTGAGTGGCCTTCAACGAGGGAGTCAGCTGACTGTCATCATCTGCATCCGTTGAGGCAGGCCTGAGGGCGAGTTCTCCGTTGATTGGGTCTCCCTGAGAGAGTTGTTTCCCCGGTTCCTAACCACACGTCGTGGGGGGCTCGAGCCCGGGTCATCGAAGACACGAGTGAACGCAGGGCTTGATTCTAGTTGACGTTCGTGTCGGGGCGTTCGGGCAGGACTTTGTGTGATCTGGTCGGCTCGGCGGATGATATCTGACAAGGCATCCCGTAGATCCCCTGCCCTCTTGACTAAAGATTTGAGGCTGTTGGTATCGAAGTGCACTTTGCCATCGCTGGGGATAACCTGTTCGGGCTGCGAGCGATGTTGCATGGCTTCCATGACTGAACGGACAACCCCGGACACATCAAGAGCTTTGTGATAGCGATTCTCGGGCGTTCTCGGGCGGCTCGACCGACTCGGCGGATAGGTTCCGTCGGTTGCGGGCCAGTTGCCGAATATGTCATCTTCAGGGGAGAAGACGGATCGTCGCCTAGGAGAATGTCGCTCCCTTACCACGGTAGTTTTGGACATTGGGGGTTCATGGCCGTCGAACGCAGCATCGAGGCGATCCATAGAGTGCGCATCAAATCCGTCGTCGCCAAAGCGTTCGTCAATATCGAAAGCATCGAAATTGATCGACGACGTTGACCTTTGGTCGTCTTCCTCTCCCATGGAGTCCTCATCTGGGGATGCCAGGGCAATGATGCCCTCTGCCTCCTTCCACAAGCCTCGTTGTGCGCCGTCGAGCATGTCCATATCCCGGCCGTGACGACAGAGGCGTTTCAGATCGTTGACAAGGAGAGAAAATTCTCGTATGTGTCCCGAATGGGCTTTGACGCTTGGCTGCGTGGCTCGGATCGATTCTGGAACTGCGAACATCTTGTCATCTCTGTCGCTACTACCCATGCTACTGCTGCCAAACTCGAAATCGTCATCCCAGTCTTCGCTGGCAGTCTTGGTTCCCATGCCCCATGTGCCATACTTGGCTCCGGTGGTCATTTGGTCATCTGGAGAATCATGAACCACGGGGACGCTTTGGCTGCGTACATGGGTAGGTGTGGGCCCTTTCCGAATAGCTGAGCGGCCGCCTCTAGAGTCCATCTCTTGCTTTGCATACGCCGTCCTGGGGCGTGGAGATCGTCCTCCGGTTAATTCGTATTTGTCGTGCGTTAGGGGCTCGCTCCAGTCAAACAAATTGCTCAGCGGCCGCTCGCTATGACTGTCGCCAACGTTGCCGTTGATTTCGGGTGACCCGTTGCCGTTGATTTCGAGTGACCCGTTGCCGCTGATGTTGGCGAGGGCGAGTCTCACGTTGGGATTAATTCTTCTTGAATTTAGTGAGCTTCCCTTGGAGGGAGGTGATAAAGGGTTACACGGGAAGTCGTTGTCCCCAGCCCAGTCTTCGTCAAAGTCGTCATCCAAGGACATGCGAGTCAAATCCTTGGCAGATATTGAAACATCACGGGGTGAGGAGTCGAGCCTGAAACGGGGCCCAGACATATCTCGGCGTGCGAAGCTAGCCTCGTTCCGGTGGACTGTGCGGACTGGCGTGGGAGCGCTCTCGTCCTCCTCCATAATCTTATCGTCCTCGTCCCAGGTCCTACCGAGGATTTCCTGAATGGACAGGCGTTTCGTCTTGCCGTTACCGGCGGTGCTGGGAGGCGATTCGTCATACATAGACTCCAAGGGCGTCTCAACCGCCCGTGCGCGGCCGGATGCCACCGTCCGCAAAGAGTCAAACATAGTGTCACTCTTGAAATCTGTATCGTCGTCGTCTCCCGACGTACAGTCCCGAGTGTCGCCCTCGGAGCTCTCCATCGTAGACGTCCTGTTGTGCTGTGGTGCCCTCAGTTGTAACATGGCAGCGGAACTGGTCGAGCTGCCAGAGGGCTGGTTAGGCCGAATTTGGTGAGTGGGCACCCCGCTGGAAGACCCTAATCGTGACGCATCCACATGGAAACTTGAAAGTCTTGAAAGCGGGGGGACCGGTGACGAGGAGTTCCTTTTGCGCGTTCGCAGTGAAGAGATGGTAGCTGATGAACCAAGCGCCAGCCCCTGCCGACCAGGCGATGCTGGGGAGATGGCCAATTCCAGCGTCTGATTGGCCGTAGGTTCTGCGCCGGACTGCGCGCCAGTGAGCGGTTCTGATACATGTCGCTTACTTCCGACTCGGGGCTCAGCGCCTCGCTTGGGGCGGCGAAGACTGCCCGAGGTCCTAGACACCCAATTGCCTGCTGACGTGAAAGGCATGGATACGGACTTTCGTGGTACTCTAGAGGGAGTACCTTCAGGCGATGGTGCTAACTCCTCAACCGGTAGAATCGGCATACGGGGTGCTTCCTGAATATCTGCGGCGGGTAGCAATCTCGGCGGCGTCGAGGCGCTTGAAACCATCCTTGGCTTAACGAGATGGGCGCGGTTACGGCGATCCTCGTCACTGATGCAAATGCGCTTCGAGTATACAACTCGAGCATGCGGGCTGAGGTCGCCAAAACGCCCAGGGCTTGCTTTTGAACTCACACTGGTCCTCTTGGTGTGGAAAAATGAGGTCCATCCACTTCTTGTTGTAGATCTTACCGGGGTGGTGATCGGGGATGGAGCGAGGAACTCGTGGGGTTGGGGTCGGGATTGATCGCCGAATGAGAATTTGTGAGGTTCTGTCGGGGTCGTCACATTGGAATCGACCTGGAACTTCTGAAGTGTGGCGGAGCGTTGATGACTTGTGGCAGGTCGTCGGAGAGTTGGCAAGTGGGATTTCGCTCGTCGCCTTAGGTCGACGTTGTCGTCGTTGTACTGAGTTGATGTGGATCGCTTGACGAGTTTGTTCGGGGGGAGGGTGGGCGCAGTCGAGCCGGAGGGTAGTATCGGGGCAGATGAGCCGTGAGAGAAGATGGACGGGTTGTCAGGGCCAATGCTAGACCTTGGGCTTTCGTGACGAGATAATGGACGGAGAGACAGGCGCCTCATCCACGATCCATTTGAGGAGATTGAGTCTCTAGACTCGGCAATGGGTGCGGGAGACTCTGTTCGCCTGACGAACGATGACTTCCTACTGCTGACCTTGGGGGTCGTCGGTTGGTTTTGAGGTTGGGTCGGCCTCTGATAGCGAGAGAGTGGAGGTCTAGAGGCCGTCGAGGGCCGCGGAAGCGTGTGGTATTGTGAGGTCCCGTGGGTGTTGGATGCGGTACTCGTGGAGGGTCGAGAGGAAAAGAAGTTTGTCGCTCGAGGACGAAAGGTCGGCTCGCGGTCGGTAGAAGTTCGTCTGCTGCGGGTCGAAGGTCGGGAGGGACAAGCCGAGCTTGGTTCGGTGGGTTGACCGAAGACCAACCCGCTGGCCGCTGCAGCAATGGCAGTGCCCGTTCCCACGAGCTAGAGAAAGGCAATCAGAGTCAACAACTGCTGCAAAGGGAAAGCTGGGAGACAAGCCACAAAAAGAGGGTTTGGGGGGCGTCGAAGGGGGAGACAAGACGGGGAAAGGCTATTGCCAAAGCGTGGGGATTCGATGTGTGGAGGTTGGTGATGGGTGGGTGGTGGGTTGGCTGGGGGTGTTTGATGTTGACTCTAGATCATGGGCCATAGATTGCGGGACGGGCGACACAAATGGGAGAAGATTCGACAAACTTACACTCGGAACGGCCTGCATAATTGCGAGGGACTCTCAACTCAGGCGAGAGAGAAGGCAACGGCTAGCATTCTAGGGGATGGTGACGGCGGTTCTGGAGAGGGACGGAATGCGCATCGTCAAGCCATGGACGGGTGATTGACTTAGGTCGGCGTGTGTAGCCCAAATGTTGAATAGTTGTAGCGATGCAACCACACCCAGAAATGCCCCAGATATCCGGAACGGGAAACGGGGCAGGAGAAGTGCGAGGCGAGGCGAGGCGAGGCGAGGAGACAAACAAAGTCGACGACGAGGCGAGAGGCTGCGCGGTGGTCGATGCTGTGCTTCCTCAGGTTTCGTAATTCCTTTTTTGGGGGGGAACGGGCGACGAGGACGAGGACGAGGGAGGGCTAAACCGAGGGCGCAAACGAGGGCGCGGTTGGGGGGGACGAAGGACGCGCCGGCTCGAGGTGAAGCAGCCGCGTGATGGAGGTTCTGAAGCCGCCGCCACGGAAACGCCGTTAGGTGTGTGTGCGAGGGTAACGGACGAGAGAGAGAGAGACAGTCGGGTTCGGGCCTGGATCGGAGAAGGAGGAGAAGGAAGAAAGATGGACGATTTGCAATCTCTCTCCCTCTTTTTTTTTTCTTTCTTCTTCTTCTTCTTTGGCTGCTTGCTCTCTCTCTGGTCCCCTGGCCCTTGTTGGTTGAAGGCGAGTTGACTGGTCGTGGAAGGAAAACCAGCTGCGAAGAACCAAGGCCAAGCAAAATGGAAATGGAAGCAAGGAGGACCACTACGAAGTAGGGACGTAGGTAGGTAGAGATCACTGACCACTGACCACAGGCCGGACTACAGGCCACACCGGCCGCTGAACTGCAGCAGAAAGCGGCACCCGTAACAACGTCCACCCCAAAAAGACTCTCGCGGACCAAAGCACCGACGGCCTGCGACCTGGAGATTGCAAGTGAGATTTGGGCGAGAACGGATCGTCTCTGCAGGGATGAGCATCAAGCCCACGAGCCAGGGCCCCCATCCACTCCTCTCCGGCCCCTCAGGCCTTTGCACTATAGCAGGCAAGGTACATACCTCTCCATCCCGTAACTACGGGCCCAGAGATGGACCCCTCCGGGGCGCCGAGACGGCGGGGTTCCAGGCACCTTATTAGCGGGCGGAGACACTGAACGTCTAGCGCCGCTGCTGCGGGCCTGGAATAGCGAGCGACCAAAACACGGAACCTAGGTACCTACGCTCAGGTGTGAGCCTGTGGCCCTGCGTGCCCGGTGAGGCGTGGGCTTGCAGCGCTGCGGCTACAGCAGCCCACAGCAGCCTCGACGCCGAAAACGTACCGAGTACCTGCGGCATGATTGGGCGCGCGCGGTCCGGGGGCTGGCCCCGTCTAAGCAGCACGAGAAATTGAAGCTCTGAGATTGAGTGGACGGCAGCAAACAGTTGGATTTGATTGCCAGCGAAGCGACATCTGGTACCTACATTGCACAGTAGTGAGATGCAGAATGTCTTCGGCGCGCGGTAAACGCTGGATATAAATAAAATGCTGGAATTTCTCTCCTGCTAGGCGCATGCAATAGAATAGGAGACGAGACCAAAACGTGTGAGGTACGAGATTCCGGCGCCTCTCCTCTCATCCTCGGTGTCTGTCCACCTGTGGTTCTCGCTCTGGTCGCTGCCTCGTACTACCTACTATGTACGTACAGACCGGGGCACACCCAGTCGATATCGAAGGTCCGTAAAGGTACTACTTTCCAAGAAACAGGCGAGCCCAGTTCCAATCTGGGAGTTTAGCCCCTGCGGGCAAGCCACCTCTCTATTTGTCATGACTCTCTCATCCATCGTAGCACGGATACAAACCACGTACGCACAATTCGTACAATACGTGTAATTAGTCTACGTGAATAAATGCGTAGTATTTGATCCGGGCAGTAACAGAACCAAAGTTTTTCGAATGTCCGTCCTGCCCAGACACGCTTGTCCGTCACTCTACCGGGGGCCCTGGGCGCTCGGAGCGGGACACCTCACCGGGGCCTTGGCTGACCCGGGGTTGTATCTTATTAGGCTATGCCTACAGCGGCATTTCTGTGCTGAGGTGCATGGAAGCATGGGAAGAGAGCATTTGCTGGTTGGAGGAGAACAACGTCGCAGGAGGCGAATCCGATGGATGGCGTTCGCTGCGGGAGCTGACGAGATGTCGACAGAGCCATGGATGTCAGGCGAGGTGCAGGGGGGTCCCGTTCCTTACAGCAACCCATCGGTCCCCCTCCCCCTTCCCCTCCGCATCCCTCCCTCCCCCTTCTTTTTCGTCCTTTTGACTTCCCCGGGGTGCTAGAGACAAGGACGACAGCGACGATGACGCCTGACGGGGGCCCTTCGAACAGACGAAGGATAATTAGGTAGAGAAGTTCCATTCCGGGTGGCTCAGAGGACACAAAACAAATCCCTCTTCCCGCCGCTGACCGAGATGAGAGCTCCTATTCCGTTGCTTGCGCAACCGCAGGAGTGAAATCGCCGTCTGAGTTTGCTTTTCAGCCAAGATGCCTACGTCGTTGTCGTGTCACCCGTTCCGTTGGCTGCTGCAGCCATGTCAACGTTGCAACCCCTCAGCTTCCAATGGGGGATGATGACGCTGGCCAGAGCAGATCTCGTGCCTTGGAATCTGACCATTGGCCCGGCGTTGGGTGGTGCAATCCCGTCCCATCTGCATTATCCAACGTGTACGAAGTACGTACATGCTACCAAGCTATCCCTAGCTGGGTGGTGGTGACACAACTGTCTTGGAGAGGCGTGTGTGTGTGTGTTTATCATAGCATGGTATTGGCCATGATGAATTTTGATGAAGATTACAAACCTTTGGGCATAACATATACATTATATACCCCCACGCTTACTTGGAAACATAATCTGTAACACAATAGGGGGGCTTAAAGAGAGTGACTATATCGAACCCCAAGTCTGCAGCTTAAGCGTAACGGTTGCGTTTTGAAAAGGGGTTGTGTTTCTATCATCTCGATATCTTGCATCTGTATTGCACAGCTTGTGAGATCCATCTGACAGCACACAAACTATCTACCGCCACCCACCTACCCACCGGTCAAGGAATACTAACATCCTTCTCTGCTCATTGTGTACCCAGATGTCACGCTAGGGTCTCATAATGGGCCTTCTTCCCGTTCGTGTGTTTACTATGATAAAGGTGCAGTTCTGTTTTGATCCGAAGGACGACGAAACATCAACAAGGCCACTAGCAAGGCCGTGTTGCTGATGTACTCGGTACCAGTACTTGCACCGGCAAGATACGACCCTTCAGCTGGCTTGGTCCAGCAACTCCACACTTCGTCCTTAGTACTTTATGTACTAATCCTTGATGGTCGACACGCCCGCCCCGCTTCTACCGGATGGCCGCTGGGAGCCGGCCAACAACACAAAACAACATTGAAAGGTCCAAGAGCCGGTGGCATCTTCTTCTGAAATGAAGGTAATTGTCGAGAAAGGAAAACAAACATAACGTCAACGTGTCACAGTGCAACAACTGACTTCTCAACCAAGACGGCCCCGTCTAGCTAGGTAGCAAGCGGCGCAATGGGGGGGGCCACTTGTCGTAGCCGTCCGGAAGCTCCAATCTTGTTGACAGCTGTTGCGCAACTCTTACATCATGCACCAATCATCACACGTGGATGGACAGAGTAAAGCGGATCAGGACAAGGCTTTGCAGGGAGAGTAATTGCAAAAGCGACGAGCAAGAATGCTCTCGATCATCAACGTCTCTCTGACTCAGAATAATAGAAGCTCGAGGGGACACACGAGACAACAGCGCATGGCCAGTAATGTCCGGCCGTGCAGTGTTTCGGAGACACGCAGCATTGTGTGCTCTAGTTACTCAACATGGTCCCACAAGCCCCGTATTTACCACCCTTTTAATGAACCCAGCCGTTGATCGCTTGTGATGAATGACAATTTAGCAGTTCGTTCCAGAAACAGGGCGCACGTGTGTCTCACTCCCTTACGCTTACTTCGTATGGAATTGCTGAGCCTGACTAACTGACCCTCGGGCTCCTGTACTGTAAGCAATGGCAAAAGCAATGTCTATTAGACCTGGCCGCCATAAACGAGCTCCTCCCGGTGAACCAAGCAAGACCTGGTTTCGAGGCGGAGAGATGGCAGCCAAAATGATACCTGTCCCTGCTCGAGTAGCCACGGCGGGATGCGTTGAGACTGAGACGCCCACGCTGATATTACGACGCCCTCGTCCGGAGCTTCTTAGGTCTCTAGCAACGTTAGCTACGGGTTTTGATCAAGATCCGACGAGGCGCTTGCGCATCCCAGTGGGGCAGTATTTGCTTAGAGATGCCTACGATTCCAAGGCGGGCACCATTCAAATGTTCCAGTTGGCAATTTGCAAGCCAACTAGCTGTACGGCGCAGCCGTGAGAAGCAAGAGATCTCCTCGTGTCTAGCGCGGGTGTCTACCTCCGAGAGCCCCGGCTCCAAGGATCCTGTCCGAACAAGGCTGTACGGCACGATCGATTTCCAGGGATGGGACCTCCTCTGGCAAGAGCTTAGAGCCTAGTCCACGAACCGGTTTCTGCAGGATGAACCTACAGGACGAGGTACGCACCGACGGCACTTGCAAGCGGAACCTACCTATACGAATGGACGGAGAGAAAGGGACTGGTTCAAGGCAAACTGAAACAAGGCAGCCACAAAAGCGCAGGGTGCCCTCACTCCATCCTCGGCATGCGTCTGTGCCGGGTCATTCCTTAGTCCATGCAGCAGGACATATTATCGACGAAATTTTTAAAATCAGCCGCATAAAAGGAACCAGCCATTCGCCACTGGGACCGTTCGAGTGGGTTCTGCATCAGGAAATCCCCTGGCCTTGATGACGTTCCCTGCAGTCAGCAAATACTCCGGGTCCAACACGCAGCGTCACCTAGATTACTTATTCGGCACAGAGGCCAAGCCTGGATATACAGCCCCAGCCTACCAGAACGCAAAGATGCCAACTGCTCAATTATTCCAATTTCCACCCGCCGTGTTGGCGGGATCGGGACAGCACGTACGGAGTAGTGCTCACAGATCGGAGCTGACGCAATCCTGGATGAGCTGCTTGTCTGGTGATAGCCCTAAACTTAAATGCCATGGGATGCTAGTCGAGATTCCGCAGGCTGGAACTATTTGCTTGCTTCAAGCAGCTAGGTATGTAGCTAGCGAGGCCCCCTCATCGCGTGTCTGGTCCATTATGGCAACTCGACAGTTCGGGTTTCCTTGGCTTTGCACGTAATCTATTTGGGTCAATGTCTAGATGACTTGCCATCACAAAGTGACTGACACCGCAGAATTTAGTCGATTAGCACGGCAGATGTCGAAATGTGGATGATGGCCTTGGAATGCATATTATTCCGCCTTGGCTCTGTCTGCATGACGAAGCGGCGTAGCTCCGCCCGCACGACTGGAGACGGCAGACTGCAGACTAGAGCATGCAAGCCTGGATCAGAGGCAGTCTGTGTCTTGCGAGAAACTAATTCTCTAGGCCTAGGTAGGCGAGGAACTGACAACCTCGAATTGGTACATAGACTAACTATTATGTACGTACCTACCTCGAGCCGACCTCGGCGTCGTCTGGTCATTAGAAATCTAGACTGGTGATACCTAGCTGTTAAGAATGGCAGACACATGGCCTCGGCATGGACCAAGCTACCGGTAGCGTACAGACAACACGCCGCTAAGTGGAGAGGCTATTGTCGGCGCCAGAGATGACGTGGGAAGGCCATCGCGTGCCCCAAGCGGCGCTGGCAAGAGGCCGTTCAATGGCGCTCAGTCATCTAGCAGCCGCCGCCGTTCAAGAGGCTGGCGATGTGAGACAGAGGGTCATTGATTGTTTCGGCGCCCCTCGTACAGTGGGGAGCAGAGCAAATGGTGACTCAAATCTCGGCCAGGGCAGCAGTACATAAGCATTGGCAGGGGCAGCTGAATCTTGTAGGTCAATGTGCGGCCCGGCTGTGTCGTGCAGAATAACCCGGCCGGAGTGAGTTTGCACCCATCTCCATCATGCACACGGCGGTGGATCTCCAATGCAGTGTTGTGCAGTGCCAGTGCAGTATGGTTTGCATCTGTTATCGGATTGCAGATCCCAGCGGATGCAAATTGCGGGACTCGGGAGGTCAACAGACAAGGCGAAACGAAAGAAAACAATCAACTTGGGGCAGTTGTACCGTGATGTCGCGTCGTGGCGCGTTAGGGTCGCGCGTCTATATTTAGGACTAGGGAGCCTCTGATTGGTAGGCCGAAGCCAGCTGAGAAGTTGCGCAGCCAGCCCGCATTTGTAGCATTACACCTCATCATAACTTGATCGAGGCCACCCAATCCAATGGTCCACAGGCAACAACACTCTGATGATAAGCGCAAATAGGCCTCCTGCGTGCATTCCGAGGCGTCTCGTCATGGGCAGGGCCGGAAGTAGGGTTGCCGGTACCCAACGGGCTGTGGTCCACGAAGCACATAATTGTTGTCAAAGGATTGGCTGCCCTGGCCAAACGAATTCTCCACGGTGCCTGCGAACAGGCGAATCCTTAGGTGCAGGCCGCGTCTGCAGCATCTTGTTTGGGGACTTTGTGAAAGAATCGGGCGCTGCTGATATGTCACGGGGAGGGGGAAATCGGGCGATGGATGCATGCCCGTTAATTTGGCCGGGGACATCACGGAACGGAAAACTGGAGTTGGCGGAAGCATCATCCTGGATTCCCAGGCTCTCACAGGCTCACCGCCAGTTGCTGCTCGTATCGGCGTCGTCTTCTCTGACCACAACGTCTCGCCATGATTACTCCCCCGCAAGCCTGCAACGCCGTCCATCAATTAATGAGGCTGTCTCGATAGACCTGACTACTGCAGGAGGAGATTGGGATTCGGGGAGGAACATATTGAAGCCCTTGACTGTACTTCGTAGCACAAGCGTATTGGTCGTTCAAGGTCAAAGATGGGTCTCGACAAGACGGCAAGTCGAGGTACCAGAGACATTGCAATTGAAACCTGAGTGACTGAGTCAATGAACCAAATGGAATGAATCCATGGAACAAATCATGGAGGAATTCCAACTGTGTTGATTCTCTCAAAGTCGCGTAGCGTAGCATGCCTGTAAAAGCGAGTGGCCTGTTAAAGGAGGACTGCTAGGGGTACGAACATTTGTTACCTGCACAACATGTACCAAACTTGGCCCATCTAGTAGTAGACGTACCTAAGTAAATATGAAAGCAGTACTTAGGGATAGAGGTTAGGATCAATAGTTGCGGGTAGCAAGGGTTGCTTAGTACTAGAATAGTATTGGAGGTAGGTCAAGTACAGGATTGGTCTCCGAATTACATTTTATGATGTTTCATTATAATGAGATGTAGTTGAGATAGGCAAGTGATTGTATCTATAGAGGTAGGTATCTTGCTTGTGCACCTAGCAATACAATTGAAGCTCCTCCACGGATCGGCCCTCGGAGGGTTTAAGCACCGACATTGCCAGGTGCTTCGCCGGTTCAATGCGGGCCGGCAACCCACAAAAATCCAACGACCACAGTCCACAGCCTTGGCGGAGCACATCACCACCACAGCAAAACCATCAAGTGTGCACGCTGAACGGACCGTCAAATCGCCCGCACGTCCTGCCATCCCGGTGTAAGCGCGCAGTGCACCAGTACCAACCTCTGTGGATCATTTCTCTCTACATTTTTTGCCTCTTGGCCTAGCTGTGCGCCACATCCCAAGATGGAGTCTGATATCAGAGCTGTCCTGCCCAACATCGACCCCGTGGTCTCCGAGTACTCTGTGGGCTACCTGACCCATGCTTCCACCGCATGGTCAGATGAAGAGGATCCCTCTGGTCCTTCTCCTCTGAGTGAGGCTGCCGCGGCTGTCACTGACCTGCTCCTGTCCGCATCAGGCGAGCCAAATGTAAAGGTGGAGGAGAAGATAAAGCAACTCGTGGAGAAATGGGTGGGCAAGTACACTGAGGCCAATGGCAGTGATAAAAGAGGTCCCTCGATTGTGAAGCGCCTCGACCACACCATCCAGGTTAGCTCGCAGCGCAACATGTCGTCGACGTTGGCCGTTGCGACGGGTGGCGTCGATTTGGAATCGGCAAACGCGAGAAAGGTTGAATCCAAGGTCGACCGCAAGAAGCTTGAGAAGGCGGAGAGGAAAATTGCAGCGAAGCAGCAGAAGAAGAGCTACAAGACCGTCGAGTATGAGGCGTCAAGACTGCTCGAGCTCCCCGAGTCCACTCAGTCTTACGAGGAGTTCTATATGGCCGTCAACCCGCTTCAGCTGGGTGCCACCTCAGGAAACAAAACCAAGGACGTCAAGCTGGACAACATCGATGTTTCCATCGGCGGACTTCGCATTCTTACAGACACCAACCTCACCCTCGCTTTTGGCCACCGTTACGGTCTGGTTGGTAACAACGGTGTCGGTAAATCTACGCTACTCCGAGCCCTGTCCAGGAGAGAAGTCGCCATTCCCACGCATATTTCCATTCTGCACGTTGAGCAGGAGGTCAGTCTTCTCTTCCATTATGCAAGAATTCTCAAGCTGATATGGCTAGATTACCGGTGATGATACCCCGGCTATCCAGGCTGTGCTTGACGCCGACGTATGGCGCAAGGTTCTCCTGAGGGAGCAAGAAGTAAGCATTCATGTCATTTGATCAACTCGCGTTATCTAACATACGCAGGAAATCACGGCGCGCCTGGCAGATCTAGAATCCCAGCGAGTCGGCCTAGCTGATACTTCAGCGGATGCAGCCCGGATCGACCGCGACAGGGAAACCCAAGACAATAAGCTTGGAGACATCCAGGGAAAGCTGGCGGAGATGGAGTCCGACAAGGCCGAGCCGAGAGCAGCGAGTATTCTTGCTGGTCTTGGATTCTCCCCCGAGCGACAACAGTTTGCCACCAAGACCTTTTCAGGTGGTTGGAGAATGCGTCTGGCACTGGCACGAGCCCTGTTCTGTGAGCCTGACTTGCTGCTTCTTGACGAACCGTCGAACATGTTGGACGTCCCGTCGATTGCTTTCCTTTCCGATTATCTACAAGGCTACCCCAGCACTGTCCTGGTCGTCTCCCACGACCGAGCGTTCCTCAACGAGATCGCTACGGACATCATCCACCAGCACTCGGAGCGCCTCGACTACTACCGCGGAGCCAACTTCGATTCTTTCTACGGCACGCGAGAGGAGCGAAAGAAGGTGGCCAAGCGAGAGTACGAGAACCAGATGGTCCAGCGTGCCCATTTACAAGCCTTCATCGACAAGTTCCGCTATAACGCCGCCAAGTCCTCGGAAGCCCAGTCGCGTATCAAGAAGTTGGAAAAGATGCCCATCCTAGAGGCTCCAGAGGCCGAATATAGCGTCAAGTTCACCTTCCCCGAAGTCGAGAAGTTGTCGCCACCTATCGTTCAGATGTCTGAGGTTACCTTTGGTTACACCAAGGACAGCGTCCTGTTGCGAAACATCGACTTGGATGTCCAGCTGGATTCTCGTATTGGCATCGTAGGACCCAACGGTGCTGGTAAGACGACCATTCTCAAACTGCTCATCGGAAAGCTGAGTGCTACGTCTGGATTGATCTCACAAAACCCTCGCCTCCGAATTGGATTCTTCGCACAGCACCACGTCGATGCCCTGGACTTGAACACTAGCGCTGTCAGCTTCATGGCGAAGAACTACCCCGGTCGAACAGACGAGGAGTACCGACGACGACTCGGCGCTTTTGGCATCACGGGCACGACGGGATTGCAGAAGATGGAGCTCCTGTCTGGAGGTCAGAAGTCGCGTGTGGCATTTGCGTGCCTGGCGCTGACGAATCCGCACATCCTGGTGCTGGACGAACCTTCCAACCATCTGGATATCGAGGCCATGGATGCGCTGGCGGAGGCGCTGAGGGAGTTCCAGGGCGGCGTGCTGATGGTTTCCCACGACGTGACGATGCTGCAGTCCGTGTGCACATCGCTGTGGGTGTGCGATGGCGGAACGGTAGAAAAGTTCCCTGGCGACGTGCAGGCGTACAAGAAGAGGATTGCTGCTCAGGCCGATGCCGCAGGTGTTGTCAAGTCTCACTAAGGGGATTAAATATTGAATATGACTGAACCATGTGGGATGTATATGAAAATGGACATCAATGTTTCCTCGTAGCATCACGTTACATTGTAACCTACGCCTTGTCGCCTTGCCTTCTTGGCATTACTGTCGGCCAATGTATGCCACGTCCTTTCACCAGTACCAACGATGCACCTCTACGGTAAATGTGATGGTCTTGGGCTGTGGGTGTCACGGCATAGGACTAGGTACAGGCATGGGTTTTAGAGGTGCAGGAGCATAGTGGGGATTGAATTCAGTACCCAAGTTCATAAAACTTGGCCTTACCTTTCCCCCCTACTTTCCTTTTTACCATTCTGGTCCCTCTACGCTATGGCTAACAAGAAAGGTTTGTCCAACAGCTTGACAATTAGCTGTTCTACTTGCGGGCGGCTAGCAACAGGTGAGGATATCCTAGAGTCTGCTAAGTGCCCTACTTGCAGTGTGAGTGGTCTCTTGTTTCGATCATGAAAGAGATATGATATTTTCGTCCGATGGTGTAGGGTGGTCTGGACACGACAGCCTGTGTCGTACATGATAGTGAGGAGGTTGTGACTTGTCAGTGCTTCGACGCATATACGTCGTAATTGCAGTTTTGAAATGCGTAGGGTTCCACAAGTGCGGCTTGGCCGCTAGCTTTAGTTATTATTTAATGGTTTTTGGAAACTGTGAAGCAACCCAAACTCGCCCAGCCGGCACGATCCCGACACTCAACCGCTCCGCTCCCGCAGCGGACCAGGCGCTCAACATTCAGTCAACCATTTCTCCCTCCTTTACCTCTTTTTTCCTTTTTATTTCCCTTTTTCCTTTTCCCTTTCTCCCTTTCCCTCTCTTTAACTTTTTTCCTAGCCCTCTAGGAAATGGGATGACTCCAGTCCTGGCAAAAGGACTATTTACTCACGCGCAGCGACAGCACAAGGGGCCCGACCCGGGTCCGTTATGTAAAGGATACGGGTTTTCGTCCAATTCCATGGTTTTTCCTGTATCTACATAGAATAGAAGCACTATCTACCTTCTAGGTCTATAGAGTATAAATAAATAAATAAATGGTTTTTGGACAAATGAGACCGTAGCCCAAGGTCACACATCATCGGCTCAGCACAAGTTATTAGTGTAAGACCTGCACCAAGAAGAGCAGAGGGCTTCGCAGCTCCTTCGATAAACGTACAAGTAACCCGGGGTAGGTGTCGTGAAGCTGCCGCCTCACTTTCCCCTTTCCCAGGCAAATGCCTAATGTCGATCCAATATCTCGCCTGTCGACCCCGTATCTTGGCTCATCCACTGGAGCGCTACGCTTGACAAGTGAGCAGTGGGGTAGGTTCTCGTGGCGCCCCGGGCCGTCAGTGGAAATACGTGGCCAGCCTCCTGGCGGTCTCTGCCAATGCAGAGTTGCCGCTGGTAAGTTGGCAGCTAGGAAGACATGGAGCCTTGATATGTATCACAGCATGCGCGCTCTCTGAATCTTCCTCGTCTGACACTTAGAGATACGACCTCTCTTGTTTATAAGATACTCAAGTAGGCCTACGTACTGGTGGTGTGTTCCATTCTGGCCGGACTTTGGCGGGTGCCGGCGGGTGCCTTGCGTTGGCACCTTGCCCCTCTGAGCGACGCACGGGCCATGAGGTAAACAAGCGAAAGTGCGCTGGGCGCGCGCCCTCAGGCCCCCAGGCCACAAGCCTAGCCCCTTCCCCTCTGGTGGGCGCGGTGGGTGGGTTTGGTGGGTTTTTGGGGGCGGTGAACAATTTCACGTCCCGCCCTCCAACGAAAATCAACACTCTCCCTGACCGTGTCCTACACCTTCCAACCCACTCCGTTCAGTCTTGAAAGCTAGCTCAGCTCTCGCGGACCTTCGACCTGCATCTTTGCTCACTCACTACTCTTCCTCCTCGTTCATCCACATCCCATTCACAACCGCCAACATGCGTGAGATTGTAAGTGAACCGCTTCTCGCTCTGCTCTGCGTGTCTCGTCGACGACGCGTCCCGTTTCCTGCCCGGGCAGCGCTGCCCCTGATTCTACCCCGCCGAAGGGCTTCCACCGCCTCCAGCACAACAAAGATCGTGGCCGCAACCACGACGTGATTATGGGACGAGATGGCTAACTGTGTCTTCTGCAATATAGGTCCACATCCAGACCGGCCAGTGCGTAAGTGCCTACCTCCTCCTCGATTGTTCGCCGTGCGGGGATTCACTAACAACGCGTGGATAGGGTAACCAAATCGGTGCTGCTTTCTGGCAGACCATCTCTGGCGAGCATGGTCTTGACAGCAACGGTGTCTACGCCGGCAACTCCGAGCTCCAGCTCGAGCGCATGAGCGTCTACTTCAACGAGGTACGTGAAAAAAAAAACCCAACTCCGTCATTATCTGCCGAATGCCCAACTCACACCACAAAACCCTTAGGCCTCTGGCAACAAGTATGTCCCCCGCGCCGTCCTCGTTGATCTCGAGCCCGGTACCATGGACGCTGTCCGTGCCGGTCCTTTCGGCCAGCTCTTCCGCCCCGACAACTTCGTCTTTGGTCAGTCCGGTGCTGGCAACAACTGGGCCAAGGGTCACTACACTGAGGGTGCCGAGCTTGTCGACCAGGTCCTCGACGTTGTCCGTCGTGAGGCCGAGGGTTGCGACTCCCTCCAGGGCTTCCAGATCACCCACTCTCTCGGTGGTGGTACCGGTGCCGGTATGGGTACGCTTCTCATCTCCAAGATCCGCGAGGAGTTCCCCGACCGAATGATGGCCACCTTCTCCGTTGTGCCCTCCCCCAAGGTCTCCGACACCGTCGTTGAGCCCTACAACGCCACCCTCTCCATTCATCAGCTGGTTGAGAACTCCGACGAGACATTCTGTATTGACAACGAGGCTCTCTACGATATCTGCATGCGCACTCTTAAGCTGTCCAACCCCTCATACGGCGACCTGAACTACCTGGTCTCTGCCGTCATGTCGGGCGTCACCACCTGCCTCCGATTCCCTGGTCAGCTGAACTCTGATCTTCGAAAGCTGGCCGTCAACATGGTTCCCTTCCCCCGCCTGCACTTCTTCATGGTCGGCTTCGCTCCCCTGACTAGCCGTGGTGCCCACTCTTTCCGCGCTGTCAGCGTTCCAGAGTTGACCCAGCAGATGTTCGACCCCAAGAACATGATGGCTGCCTCCGACTTCCGCAACGGTCGCTACCTAACCTGCTCTGCCATCTTGTGAGTATTTCCCGCTGTGAGAATTACTGAGAATTGCCCGCTAACGTCCCCCAAGCCGTGGCCGTGTTGCCATGAAGGAGGTCGAGGACCAGATGCGCATGGTCCAGAACAAGAACTCGTCTTACTTCGTCGAGTGGATCCCCAACAACATCCAGACTGCCCTCTGCGCCATCCCTCCCCGTGGCCTTACCATGTCTTCCACCTTCATCGGTAACTCCACTTCTATCCAGGAGCTCTTCAAGCGTATTGGCGAGCAGTTCACTGCCATGTTCCGACGCAAGGCTTTCTTGCATTGGTACACTGGTGAGGGTATGGACGAGATGGAGTTCACTGAGGCTGAGTCCAACATGAACGACCTGGTCTCCGAGTACCAGCAATACCAGGATGCTGGTATTGACGAGGAGGAGGAGGAGTACGAGGAGGAGGGCATCCTCGAGGGCGAGGAGTAAAGCATACGCTCTACTCTATTGTAATCCTATGGGCCTATGTCTCCGTTGAGATGCATCTTGGTGCATAGCCGGCCTGGACCAATTCCATTCAGGGTGGTTGTAGTAATTGATGAAAGGGGTTTCTAGATATCCTCGGCAGTGGTAGTACAATTCAGACGGTAATTGTATGAGACCAAACCAATCAGTCAAAATAAGTACATATTGGTACCAACTCGAAGTTCCCTTCATGATAGACCGCTAAAGTGAATGCGCATTTTGGTCGTATGGATTTATATATTTGAGCTGAGGCTGCAATAATGGTTCCATCCAATCTGTCGTGCAATGCTCGTACACGTGACACTGTGACTAAGCGTCGAAAAGTCAAGCTTTCCATCAGCAACTCGACCTGGCTCACGACCGACATCCATCCTTTGACCCGAGCGAACAGTAAGGTTGAATCAATGGCTGCCATGTTTGCTCCCAGCCGGGGGAAGGCAATTAGCCGTGCCATTGCGGCCTCCTCATCAGCGCCGGTGACGCTTCCCGGGTTCCTCGTGCCAGCATGGCAAACCGCGACGCCTCGCGCTACCTCGACCGCTCTCTTCTCGACGACGACGAAACGATCCTCGAAACTGGGTCGGACGCCCATCTCAGTGCCGCCAGGTGTGGAGCTGCTTGTCGGCGAGGCCAAGGCGAAGAGGGATATGACATCGTACAAGAAGATCTACAAGAAGACGATTACGATCAAGGGACCTCTTGGTGCGTTCTTTGCCCGACTTGGGGAGCTAGCATGAGCGCAGAGAGAGGCATTGAGAACATCGTTACTGATTGGGTGGTACAGGATCTTTGGATCTCGAGGTTCCCGACTTCGTGGAGGTGAAACACGATGAGGAAAACCGAATGGCAATCCTGACCGTCCAGGATACGGACATTAAGCAACAGAAGGAGATGTGGGGTGAGTTTCGGTCTCCGCGCTCTGTTCTTCAGACCTTTTTTGCTGACAACCCGTCTTCTTCTACATAGGCACATCGTGGGCATATCTCAAGAATTACATTATGGGTGTCTCGGAAGGCCACACGGCGATCTTGCGGCTCGTCGGCGTTGGCTACCGAGCCAGTGTCGAGGAGCGTGGTGCCAAGGAGGAGTATCCTGAACAGCGATTCCTGTGTCTCAAGCTTGGATTCACGCATCCGGTCGAGGAGGGGATCCCTCGTGGCGTCACTGTCACCACGCCCTCGCCCACCCGTATCCTTATCGAGGGTATCGACCGTGAGGTGCTCATGTCCTTTGCCGGCCGCGTGCGCAAGTGGCGCCCCCCGGAGCCATACAAAGGCAAAGGCGTCTTTGTTAACGACCAGACGATTAAGCTGAAGCAGAAGAAGATCAAATAGAAGGCTCTCAGACAGGGCACCACCAGTGACTGGTGGCTACTCGGAATGCGTGTTTGGTTGGGCAGCAGGCCGACTTGGTGGGACGCTGCTTGCGTGTGTATTCTAGTCTCGTGTGTGTACAGACGTGTATTATCTGTCAAGGCATATAAAATCAACTCTTGGATTCTCGCTTTTATGACCCTATATCCTGGCCTGTTTACTTGAACCGGGCTTCTTATTGCTTTTTATATTAAACACGCCAGTTGTTTACGACTGCTTCGCACCGAGAACCTCCTGGACTACTTCTAGGACCTTGGCGTGGACGGCAGCCGGGGCGGCAATGACGCCCTTGTTGTTGGCGAGTGTTCGGCCAACGCCAAAGTCCAGGCGCTTGCCGTGGATGTCGGTAACCTGACCACCGGCCTCGCGGACGATCAGGTCACCGGCGGCGTGATCCCAGATCTTTTCCTGGTAGGTGGCCTTTACAGGTAGGCGGAGGTAGATGTCGCCGGCGCCGCGGGCGATGGAGCCGTACTTGGCCTGGCTGTCCATGCGGACGCTGGGCGCGGTGATGCCGAGCTTCTGGGAGATGAGGGCCTGGTCGTCGTGGGCCGAGTGGCCGGCCTCGACGCTCTCGCAGAAGGTGGCGCGCGAGAGGTCGTCGAGGCCGCGCATGGAGATGGGCTTCGCCGGGGCGAGGGCTCCGGCGGTCAGAGCGCGGCTGGTGGCGCCGTGGCCCAGGACGGCGGAGAAGACGACGCCGCGGCCCTCGTCGGTCGCGTTGGCGCCAATGTCGGCGGTGAGGCGGGCGGCGTCGTCGACGGGCAGGTTGGGGCAGCCGAGCACGCCGACCTTGACGTCGGCGTCGACCATGAGGCCCAGGCACACGGCGTACTGGCCGCCGCGCAGGAAGCCCTTGGTGCCGTCGATGGGGTCGATTGTCCAGATGCGGCCCGAGGCGCCGCCGGGGCTGCCTCCGCGGTCGATCAGCTCGAGCATGGCGTCGGCGTCCTGGACGGGCCCGCCGAGCAGCGCCTCGGCCGCGGCGTCGTCGAGCCGGGTGGAGCTGACGAGGTCCCAGATGGTCTGCGCCAGGGCGGCGTCGTCGCGCAGCTGCGCGGCCTCCTCCTCGGCGACGATGGCGTCGGCGGGGAAGTGGTGCTGCAGGGCGGCGATGATGAGCGCCTGCGCGCCAAAGTCGCCGATGGTCACGGGGCTCTTGTCGTTCTTGTCGACGGTGCCCTTGGCCTTTTCGTGGAAGACGCGCTTGGTGAGGATGGCGGCGCGCTGCACGGCCAGCTCGGCGATCTTGAGCTCGGAGGAGTAGGCGGAGGAGGCCATGGCGGAGGCAGACGGCCGGAGGGAGGAGAAGAAGGCGGCGGGAGCGGTGCTCGTGGTGGTGAGGAAGTGGGCGGAGAGCTGGCGGAGACGGGGGAGGAAGGGTGACGGCGAGAGCAGGACAGCCAGCGTGACGATGAGGAGGGAGAGTAGCAGGAGGCGAGGACTGGGGATGTACATGAGTCGACAGCAGCAAGCAGCAGCAGCAGAGAAAGGAATTATTATAATAAGGGTTCTACAAAGGCCGGCGGGTCGTCGGGCGGGTCGTCGCTGTGGTCTGGTTGGTGGTGAGGAGGATGGCGGTGGTGGTGTGTGTGGGGGACCACGGCGGCGATGACGACGGGCGTGGGACTTTGTTTCGTAAGAGACAGTGGGATGAATTGGGCTTGCCACTGGAATAGGTAGGTAGGTCTAATTGAAACAGGCGATTTATCTAAGAGGAGAGAGTTATAATACTGCATGTGTCTCCTTGTTATGCTGTGCCTGTACGTATGCGATGTGATGCGATGCGTGTTTCGCTGACACTGGCTCAACCCACGGTGATGCCATTTGCCCCTCCATCACCACATAGGCCTACTAAGGAACCGCGCGGGCGATGAGGGGCAGTTTTCTCTCTGGCCGTCTCGGCGCACTAACAATTTTTCGGCTCCAGCGAAGCCATTCGGCGGTGTGATTGGCCCGCTCTTCCAACCTCCAAACCTCCATCTCCAAGTTCTCACCAGCTGCTGCAACTCCAGCTTCACTACTTCGCAGCTCCAACCACCCCAAGCAAGCTCCTCCTCCACGTCCGCCTACCCGCCCACCCGCCCACCCACCATGGCCACCACCGCCTCCTCCGCCTCCGCCTCTGTCCGCTCGCTCTACCGCGCCATTCTCCGCGAACTCCCGCCGCGGCCCATCCTCGCGGCGCCGCGCTCGCCGCTGCACGCCCGCCTCCGCGAGTCCTTCGCCACCGCGCCCGCCACCGCACCCGCCTCGGCCCGCGCCGACGCCGCCGCCCAGGCCGTCGCCTACCTCCGCTCCCAGCGGCTGTACGCCACGCTGGTCGAGCGGTACAACCCCGGCATGGGCATGGACGAGGAGGAGCGCGTGCGGCTGACGGCGAGACGGGTCGGCATGGACCTGCCCGTGGAGTATGATTTGAAGAAGTAGGCGTGGAATACAGGGTATCTTTCTGGTTGTATGATCGGTTTATGGGCTGTGAGCATCGGAGGCGGCGCCAGTTACACACCACGCAACTTGGACACACCACCACACTTAGACACGACCACATACCTACCAAGCAGCTCGAAAACAACGCAATCGACACGACAAACTCCATCAACGAAGAGGAGGAGGGGGAAGAAGAAGAAGAAGAAGAAGAAGAAGAAGAATGTAAAATTATAGGTCTTGGCGCAGAGGAGAGATGGCTCAAGCACCACCCACCCACCTAACTATTGTATAAATACCCAAGCGTGGAATTGACGGACATATTCCTAGCAGTCATTACCATCATCTAGGGACGTCGTATTAATTAAGATCCATATAATCATATCTCATTCCATAACTAGGACGCATCTCTTCAGTCCCGCGTCGACTCTCAAAAAGAGGTATATATGCAAGAAATCAAGTCCAACGCTCAAGCCATAAGTGTCAGGCTTTTGGGGGTATCAGCACTTCTCTTGTCTTGCTCCCTCCGTCTCCCATCTCCATCTCCATTTGCACCTCCGTCTCCGTCTCCCTCTCTTGTAGTTTGTATTGGGCTCTGACCTGCCATCGTCTTAGACTGAGCCTACGCCTCCGTCCTCCAGCGCTTCGTCCCACCCGCCCATCGACAGAAGCCACTCGCCGAGCCGCTCCTTGACACCTTTCAGGTTCTCGCCAAGCGCGCTCTTCCACTGGTCCTGCACCACGCGGACCTTCTCCTTGAGGTCCTCGGTCAGGCGGCGCTCCTCGGCCTGCCGCATGCGCTGCGCGCGGGCGTCGCGCTCCTCGGCGGGGATGGGCGTGCCGTCCGCCTCGGCCGTCTGCGTCTCCAGCACCTTGCACTTGGCGTGCACCACGGCCTCCTTGACCTCGTGCAGCAGGCATAGCAGGTTCGTGTGCGACTCGATGAACTGGTACGTGCTCTTCTCGGCGTGCAGCAGGAGGCTGAAGAGGTACTGCATCGGGTACACGTGGTACGACGGGTTCTCGTCGAACTCGGCCGCGGGGATTTGGATGTTGAACCCCTCGAGGTCGAGCGGCACCTTGTCTAGCAGCCCGCACAGCGGCGGCGCAATATCCCAGAACGCCGACAGCTGCAGCGACACACCACGCTCCACGGCCTCTTCGACGACGGACCGGAAGTCTCGCGTTCGGTCCAAGACCTCGTTGGCAAACGCGTACTCCCGCCTAGACGAGTCCTCGGCAAAGAACGCCTCAGCCGACTTGAGCTTCTCGGTATTCCCAGAGAGCCGGTATGGAGTCATGACCACTTCGCAATAGCGGCCGTTGCGGTCCGAAAGGAGGTCGTAGTTGGCTCGGTGCAAAGCCTCGCGCGCCTCAAAGACCCATTTGAGGAGTGTCAACTTCTCCAGGAGCTCAGGTCTGTCGTCACCCTCCTCTTGCGGCATGTCGGCATCGTTTTGTTCATTATCGAATAGATGGCGGGACAGGTCGTCGAAGAGATCCGTGGCAGTGTTGATGCGGCCCATCAGCAGCTCGTTCAGGGGCACGACCACCTGGTTCTGGAACTGCTCGTACTCCGTCTTCTCTAGCTCCTTCTTGTCCCCCATTTCGGCCTTCTGTGAATCCGATTCAATGGCCGCTGCATCTGCGTAGCCTAGGTTTCCAGAGTTGATCTCCTGCTGCAGGTTTGTTCTGAGGGCTGCTCGTCGCTCGGCCACTGCTTTGGCGAACTGCTCCCGCCGCTTCGCGCTCTCGGCGGCAAATTTCTCCTTTACAGTCGTGACATCTGATAGCTCGCTCAATGATCGAACCGCGACTCGGATCGAAGTTAACTCGGGGTGGTTGTTGTTGACGGCGGGATGATGCCTCGGATAGGGGGGTGGCATGGTGACGAGGCGGGAAACATCCAGATACTCGCGGTTAGCAGTAGAAACCGGACTTGATCCCAACGAGTTATTGGAAAATGTCGTGGGCTGCGGGGTCAGGCTCGGCGACTGATCATGCCAGCCCGTCTTCTCTGGCGGGTACTCGGAAGATGAGCCCGGCTCACTCGTGCCTCCATGGCTTGCCGTGTTAACATCGTCCTCAACCCACTGCGTCTTGGACACGCCCATGTACTTGGACTCGCGCTTGGATCGTTCCATGGCGTGGGACGGTTCGCCTTGAGAATCTACCTCCCACCAGCGACTCGGTGGCCTTCCTCGGGAGTCACCTTCATCATGGTTGTCGCTTACACTCATGCTAAGAATGGGGGACAGGGAGGGCATGTAGTTGCTTGCCCAGTTGCCGTTGGGCGCACCGCTCGGTGACGACGAGATGCCCGCAGAATTGGGAGCCGAGTGGACGATGTCATCAGGACGCTGGCTGGAACCAATCGATCCGCGATGAGAGCGTGTAGGCTCAGAAGAGTCCGGAGTGTATTCATCCTGTGAGGTGTTCGACTCGCGTCGCCCTGAACCAACCATTGGCCGGAAGAGATCGCGTGTCAGGTCAAAGATCTCGGACCCCATAGCTCCAATAGCCCCCGCGTATCGTTCTCGTCTGATTCTCGATTCGTTGACAATGAAGTCAGCGAACATGCGCACCCGGTCTGCATCCACGGAAGCCGTCGCCTCGCTGGCTGCGAATACTTGGAAACGCTCAATAGTGCCGGCAGCGAACTGGTCCGCCGTTTGGGTGACGATGGAGTGTTTTGAGACAGGGATGGACGCAAATGCAGGTGGGCGGGACGTTTCTCGAGGCCTTGAGCTTGATGCTGAGCGGGTATGAGGTGGAGGAGTTGGGAGAGCCTTCGGAGCTACAACCTTCGAGCTGCTACCGACGTACTGGGATTGCTTGGAACTGTGGTATGGAGAGAAAGGCGGCGTCTCTGCTTCTTGAGGGAGTTTGCCAGATGGAAGTGCCCTAGGCGTCAAGTTTTGGGGATCTTGTTGGGAGTCAGCAGTCTTGGGCGTATGCTCAGCCAACGCCCTTCCGGCGCTGCGTGGCGTTGATCTGCCCACGTTTGGTCTGAGAGTAAGTCCACCTGCTTCGTCAGGGACCGCGATATCCGATACGGCATTATTCGAGTGAACCGTCTCGTCAATGGACCCACGACCACTTTCACGGGTTCGACTTTCTGTCCGCCTCTGGAGGATCGTCTTGTCACGGCGCACCGCCCTCGTCCTGTTCAAGCCACTAGCGCTGGATGCAGACGAAGTCAAGGCGTCAGCGGGTGGACTGGCAGTGCTGGCGGTGACAGTGTCGATTGTCAGCCCGGGCGAGCGACCGCGATTTTGAGGGGCGGGCTCATTCTCAGTATCAACCCAATCCGCTGGGGTCGGCGGGACGGGACCTAGAGTCGTTACGCCAGAGGGAGCACGACGGCGGGTAGGCGGGGATATGATGGGAACACTAGTCCGATCCATACTCTGGACGCTTTGCGATCTTGACCCGGGTGGAGGCGGTCCGGGTGGAGGCGGAGGGAGAGGCATACCGGGCGCCCATCTCGTTTGCGACCCTGATCGTGAGCGAGCGGAGGTCGGCGTCTCGATGGCGCCAGCCGAGGCAGCTCTGCGGGCGGCTGGGGGCCCTTGTTGAGGGTACCCAGAGGGACCCGCATGATCTGGTGGCGACGGTTGGAATGAGGTTTGTATTATCATGCTCTGCCTGTGGGAATGCATGGGCATGGCTGGGTGAGGGTCCGGGGAGTTGCGGTCGTTTTCTCTTCGACTTCTCAGCGAAGGAAGCCCAAAGCGCCGAGACGTTCCTCCCGGGGGCGGTGGGAAGGAGGGGTTGATTGCATTCTGGGCTTCTGGAGACGGTCGATGGACGTTCGGGTTGATCCGCGGCGGCGGTGTTGGAGTCGACACTGGTGTACCTTCGAAAGCAGAGCCCATTGAGACTTGTTGCTGGCTTCTCGGAGGGCTATATGGAGGCGGCGGTAGAGGTGACCCTACAATATGTCAGTGGGCTTGAGCTTCATGGACGAGCGAGCACGTCTGACGAGCCATGCGATGGCAGGATGGCATGGAGCTTACTTTGAGGCTCGACGACAAATTGGCTGGGCCGGTCTGGGCCGCCAACGGGCGTGACGGCCCATTGCTGAGGATTGTAGGGCTGAATGGTGCTGGCGGGGGTCTGGACCGAGTGAAGATGAGACGAGGTCATGGAGAGGGCGGACATGGGCGTGGCGAGCGGGTTGTTGTAGACGCCGAGCGAGGACGTGGTGAGAGGATTGAGGCCCTGACGGAGTCGCGTGGGATCGCGAGGAGAAGTCATGGCGAAGGCGGGCTCAGACTCCCAGTCGCAGAGTCGTTCAAGTCGGATTGAGTCCAGTCCAGTCCAGTCCGGTCCAACCAACAAGCTGTCCGGGGTCCCAGTTCCGGGGGCGAGCGACAGCCGGCAGCGAGACCGACCTACAGCCAACAAGAACACCACTGCACCAGCTGCCCACACGCCTGCGTATCAGCGCCTGCGTAATTGGCGAGCTGGGCTGCGGTGCGTGATCCGCGGTGCTTGGGTGGGCGGTTGGCTGTGCTGTCGCGCGTGGTGGTGAGACGATGCTCAGACGAGAAGGGAGCCAAAGTCGGCAGTGCCAAAACGTCGACGAGGGGAGCTCTCAATGTCGCTGTTTTGTCTTGCCCCACGCACGCGCCCGTATGTGTGTAGCCGTTGATCTGCGAGTCAGTGGACGCCTCGAAACCCACAGTCTTGCTGCGCGGTGGCCGGGGGGGTAGCGAGGTTCAACTGTCCATGTGGAGTGTGTTGTGTGTACGTGAGAGTGTGAGTGTGAGTGAGTAAAGGAGAGGCTGGGAATTGAGCACCCCGCGATAGAATGGGATACGGCAAACACGCTACTACCTCTCTCGGCGGTGGTCGGCGGCGGCGATAAAACGGCCAAGACTTTTCTTCACTCTCAAGAGACCAAAGTCAAGACGGAGAGAGAGAAGGTGCAAAAGAGGGACGAATGGCAATGGCTTGGGACTCGGGCCTTGCTGGGGTGGAGGGAGGTTGGATGTTGCGGCTGCTGGCGGGCGGACGAGGGTTGGGGTGGCATGTCACTTTAGGTGGGACAGTCACAAACTCGCGGACTTGCAGACTCGAAGAGCGAGATCATCATGGTGATAACGCCAGATCTGCTTCGTACATAGTACTTGGCCTAGCTCGCAGCCCATCATAACCTACCCATAACCCGTCGTCTACTACCTCGTCGATGTCTTGGGATCGTGATCCTGCATGCTCCCATGCTCCTTGCCAGCTCCGTACAGCTACATAATTACATGCCGCCGGCCAGACTCTTGGCTGTATGTATGTACTACGTATGTATGTATGTATGTATGGATGTATGTACAGTACCGATCCTCCCACATTGCCGACCTAGTTCCTCACACTCCTATAGAGTACCATGCTAGCTACTAATGGAGTCGGCTTGCTGCAATGCTGTGCCGGTGCCGCGCATCTCTTCAAACTCCAAGGCCCCAACCCTGGATTCTGAACGCCGGGTCCGACTAGGCCCGTATCCCGCCCTAGCACCCGGTGCCAGACCCCAGATGCTTTCTTTTTTAAGGGCGCCATGATAGGTATTTGCTGGAACTTGAGTTGCGTGAGCCCCCGTCGACCATTGGATACGTCGATTCGTCGACGAGCGCTAGAACGAGTCGTTTTCTAATAAAGCATGATGTGAGCAGAGCATCCTTGCCTATATCAGCCTGCCTAGTCCGTCCGTACCCCTCCACGATCCATCTATCCAGTCAATGAATGACCAAGTGGGCTTTTTGCCAAAGGTCGAAAGCAGAAACCGTCCGTTTCCGTTTGAACCCAGTTCACTCCAACGTCGAAAAGACCCACCCCCGCTGCAGCTTAGAGGTTGCGAAAAGGGGCCGGGTCTCTGAACCCATTGGACGCGCCCTGGACAACTTATTTCTATTCTTAGAAGCTGCCCCATGGCGGACCAGGATCTTCATTGGCCGTTCCGGTTGACGATGCGGGTGGAAGGGTGGATGCCGGCGCTTAATGGCGTCCCTCCTCCGCCTGTCACACCCCGCCCTTGCGAGAACTGAGTCGACGGGTTAGGGAGGTCTGTGCAAAGAAGAAAGAAGCGATTGCTGCCTTGCCTTGCCGTTTTCCGTTTACGTTCTGGGTACATGACAACGGCGAGCTCATGTGGAAGGGCTGCTTAATGGTGGTGGAGGGTGAGTCGGCAAGTTCACTGGCTCGTCCAGTGTTGGCGAGTTGGAGGGGAAAAGTACCAATACATGTCACGAAAAGACGGTCAGGCGATGATTGGAGCCTTTGGACAAGGCGTGATGGCTCTTGGCATCATTGCATCGATGTTTGGGATACATAGTACAGCTGTTCAGCCTTCTCCAATCTCCTGTATGCCTACTGTCGCCGGGACGCACTCTGCAGCTCCGGAGATGAGAGCTCCGGCAGGTGGATCCTTGCGAGCTTCGGCCAACGGGCAGCACCCGGAGCCAACGGCGGCGAAGGCCTATTCGGCTCGCCAGCTGGAGTCCCCGTTTCTGATCACCTGCGGAATACTTACCAGAACCAGCTAACCACCGGAACCTGGAACAGTCCTGCTTCCAGGGCTCCAACATGCATCCATGATGACATGGCGATTGCCTCGGCTGGCTCCTTGGTAAACGTGGGCTTGCCATCTTCTATGTATCCGACTCGTCGCAACCATGGGGTAGATGTGATAAGATAATCCTGGAACCTCGGTAGTATTTATAGATGGCGGCGCTTGTCGGGTAGATTTATTTAGTCCTGACGCCGAACCAGCCAGACGTGGTGGCCCATTTGAGGTGTTTTGGGGGTCAAATAGAAAAAAATTTCCAACTTCAAACGGTCAACATGGGCCTATCAAATGCAAGATGATCGCTGTCGACCGTCATCCTTTTCACCAGGCGAACACCTCGATAGATTAACCGACCTCTAATATCATTTTCGTACTGTCCTATGTGATATTATTGTGACACGTTATATCGTGTCTTGATTAAACGTCCTCTTCGGAGCTTATCCTGGTGGGGCATGTTCAGAGCTCGGAGTTTGGCTGCAGTTGAACGACCTGAGCGGATCCAAGCTGGCCATATTACTTGTTAAACGACGACCCGTTTCCATCTACGTAGTGTACTGTATAGCTCGTAGGCATCGAAGTTCACCAAAATGAGCAAGAGGTGACTCCGGCAATATTTTGTATAACCATTGACCACTCTAGGCTGTTTTCGCACACTGATACTGATCTATAAAAAAAAGAGAAAGAAGAAAAAAGTACCCTGACCACTGTCATCGCTGGGAAATCAGCTGCGCACTAGTATCCCTCTTGAAGTCTCTCGATATCCTTCCCTTGAATGTATAGTCAACTTTCTTCCGTGTACTATGTAGATAGGTGAATCCGAGATTTATCAATACTTCTGCTGAGGCTGAGGCCTAATCAGGCAGTTCGGCGGCGAGAGGCGAGGCTGGGCTTGGCAGAACGAGATTAGCCCCACATTGAGCTTAGAAATGTGGGGGCACAAGGCTCAAGTAAAATTCTAGAGGGTTCTGAAAGCTCGTTCTTCCCTTCTTTCTCCTCCCATCTCCAACCTCACAAAACAAACCTTCTCCTCTTCTCCTCTTCTCTTAATACTTTTCTTCTTTGCATTAATCTGATCTTAATCATCCCGTCAGTTACTCGGAACTTGCCGAACTTGTAAGTACTACAGCACATATTTCCTCGCTCGCGCCCAAGCTTTTCGCATTTTCCATGATGAGACATCAGCTGGCACCAGTCATAGAGTGACTTGTACTCCCTTCATTGATGACCAAAACGCTGTGGTCCACCAGACCATTTCTGACCTTGCAATCGCAACTTCTTGATCCTTCAGCTCCGTTTGCTACAATTTTTGTCTGTCCTGAAGCTGACCGTATCCAATCAAGTTCTTAGATCATCTCCCCCGCCTTGAGCCGCTCCCCCGCTCCCCCGATTTCACAATGGTCCTTCACAACCCCAACAACTGGCACTGGGTCAACAAGGACGTGTCGGAATGGGCCAAGCAGTGGTTCGAAGACAACCTCGTCAAGGTTGAGGCTGAGGACGGCGATGTCAAGGCCAAGATTAGCAAGATCCAGAGCATGGACGGCGATGTCGACGTCAGCCAGCGTAAGGGCAAGGTGATTACCATCTTCGACGTTAAGCTCGTCCTGGAGTATTCTGGTAAGGAGACGTGCCGCGCCGTGCCTGCATCACTTCGGTGAGCTGACCCTCATGCCTTAGGATCTGCCCCGGGAGAGGACGACGTATCGGGTACCATCACCGTGCCTGAGGTTGCCCACGACACCGAAGAGGATGAGTACGTGGTACGTGAAGCTTCCTTCGCCCTGCTGCCTTCGGTGTTTTGTCGTAGAATATAGCTAAGTGACTCGTAGTTTGACGTAGACATCTTCGCCGAGTCCAAGGAGAAGCAGCCAGTCAAGGACCTGGTCCGGTCCAAGATTGTGCCCCTCCTGCGCGAGGAGTTCAAGAAGTTCGCTCCGGCTTTGAAAACCGAGCACGGCAAGGATATCCAGCACGCGCCTGGCGACGACCCATCCATCGGCTGGACGCCCCCGACGGTTTATCCCCAGAACAACGCCCCTAAGGTTGCTCCCACCTCCTCCAACTCTCAGACCAGCTCTGGTGGCACCGTGAACACTACTACCGTCACCGACAACCAAGAATTCCGTACCACCGCCGAGCAGTTGTACAACACCTTTACCGACCCCCAGCGATTGGCTGCCTTCACTCGGTCCGACCCCAAGATCGTTGGGGGTGCCGAGAAGGGCGGCAAGTTCGAGTTGTTTGGCGGGAGCGTTACTGGCGAGTACCTCGACCTTGATCCGCCCAAGAAGATTGTGCAGAGCTGGCGTCTGGGCCAATGGCCTCCTGGTCACTACTCGACACTCAAGATCGAGTTTGACCAGAACGACGTTGACCATGTCACCGTTATGCGTGTCACCTGGGACGGTGTTCCTGTCGGCCAGGAGGCCATTACCAAGGGCAACTGGAACCAGTACTACATCAACAGCATCAAGCAGACGTTTGGGTTAGTATCACATATTCTGAAAACGACGGGTCCTTGTCGCTAACCATGGTCAAATAGCTTCGGCACCATGCTTTAGGATTCGCGCTGACTCGAGCTTGATCAATCAATGCGCTCTACATGAGGGTAGTATTAGGGGAACCGACCTACCACGGCGGCGGATGGAAGACGCAAGCGGGTCTTCAGTAGCCTTGAAAGGCCTAGAGGCGTGTGGATATGATTACAACGAGCGACTTGAATGATGAATAATGGATGGGCCTGCCTCACTGGCAAAATATACTGCGCTGGTGCCCTGACCCAAGGTTGCTCCGTGAAGACTATAGTATGTGGACTCTACACGTTGTCCAAAAGTGGCTTCTATGTGTACCATCTGGAAGTGTTTCCTGCTACCGCGTACGACGTCTCCGTTCCACGATAGGCTCATATTCCCCATTGCCGAATGTGTAGTTGGGTACGAATACATCCACAAGATTGTCCCAAAATCCCAAGTCGTACAGGTTCTCAACGTGGTTCAGGCTCCACACCCTCTCCCACGGGCCTTCGCCTGGTAAACGGCCGTCTTCCTTGGGCGGCTCCCCATCCATCGTGGTGACGAGGACTTGCTCCGTCTCAACAGGCCAGCGCTTGCACGTCGGCTCTACCCGCTCGTCCTTGGGCCAGTCGGGGGACATTGAGCGGCGGAACGCGTAGCCCTCCTGCATGTCATCTTTCCACTCGGCCCACTTGAGAGTCTCGTTGGTCGTGGTGCCGCAGTAGACAAGGTACATTGTGTAGATGAACAAGCCCCAAACGAGCGGGCTTGTAAGCAGAGCAAGCAACGTCGTGGAGCCCACGTTGACGTTGTCCCGGATGCCCCAGCCCCAGGCGCCGAGGTACTGGTTCATGCTCATGCCCTTGGGCGGCCACATGGACCATTCCGGGGCGATCTTGTAGATGCGCTCCGTGAGGATCGTCAGGCCGAGCAGGCCGCCGTAGGTGCACACGAGGGCCGTGGAGCCGAGCAGCAGCAGAAACCAGTGATGGTTTCCGTAGCCGACGCACGAGTTGATGAAGATGCAGTGGTGGTCGGACTTGGCGACGCAGCGCTTGCAGATGCTGCAGTGCTTGGAGCGCGCCGGCTTGAGCAGGCGGCATGTGCGGCACTCGTGGCCGGGGCGGAAGAGCGTGTGGTCGTAGGGGTACAGCGCGAGGTGGTACTCGAGGTTCTCCGGCGTGATGTACCCAGGATCACTGGCGCAGGCGAGGTAGAGGAAGGTGTAGGGCATGATGACGGCGATGGCGACGGTGAGCTTGGTGAAGGCGCTGATCTTCGGCCACACTGGTGGGAGATACATGTACTCGGCGACAGCGAGGATCAGGAAGAAGAACACCTAGTACGCGTAGTCTATGAGTCCTGGACTGGGCGTGCCTTGAAGCACACGAGAAGTAAACGTGAAAACTTACTACTACGGTCCAGTGCCGATCATACATCAAGTAGTTGCCAAATCTTGCCAGATGGCCCGATACTCTTCCGCCAGTGCAGCACTGGTCCACCGCTAGAACTGCGTTTGGTATATGAACCCATATCAATCTGTGCAGTTTTGCAATAGGAGTACGTCTGGGGAACAAGTCAGTAAGTCGGGTCTCGTTGTCTGATGCAGGCTTCAGCACACACCTCAGTGCTGGTAATCTTCCGAAAAACGCCACAAAGACCATAAACGAGAGAAAGAGGATGCCCAGGGCGATTGTCCTGAAAGAAAACAACATCGCTGGATGCTCGGAGTCTTGCACTCTGAGGACGCTTCTCAAGAGACAAAAATACGTCGCACTACTTGGCAACAAGGCTGCCAGCTGAGTCTAATGCCCCGGCTATACTCCCATATCCGATAGAAATGGACCAAAAAACTCGAGCAACTGCGTTTTGCGATTTAGCAGGATGAACAGTACTCGAGAGACTTCAGCTCTAAGACGCCCTCCGTAGTTGTGCGTGGCTTTGGAGATCGTCAGCACACCAGAGCCTGGGTATGCTTATAGCCGGATGCTAACGTTTTAAACTGTACAGTCACGGGTTGGCTGGGTAACTTAAGGAGTAGGCACAGCAACTGTATCGTGGTGTAAGGCGTAGTGGTTACTAGGGGTGACAGAAAGAGGTAGGAAGAAGGTTAAGATTTATTCTGTAAGAGATAGGTTAAGCTTATATCTTTATACTAGCTTTATAACCACTGTTTAATCTACTGTTTACCACTTATTACCTAGTATTCCATAGTCCGCCTAGCTGCACCCACAAAGTGTTCCACTAAATAAATATACTTACACTGTCCTGCCGTACACAGTCATTACGTGACCCACACTCACCAGGCTGCTGCAGCCACACTGCTCTGGCTGACGTGGTTGACGTGGGGCATTCACCACGTGATCCTTCAAGCAGATTCACACAACGCACCGGTAACTAGAATATATACTGACGGCCATCTTGGCCACGTGATCGCGCGATAAGTGGCAATACGCGCTCCTGGCAGTCAAAGGAGGGAAGGACAAGGAACTCTGTGAAGAACAGGCGGTTTCCACGAAGTGTCACTACGTATCCGAGGCCGTCAGTGCAATGAGGCTAAACTTGCTCTCTGGCTCACAATTCTCGGCCGAGGCTTCTGAGAGTCCTGGACTTTTGGCAGACTAGCCCGCTTGCAGCTCATCGCCGACCCGGGACGCGACGGCTGATGAATGGAACGTTACCAGCCTACTTCGAAGTGACAGCTTTTCAGGCGCCAAGATGGCGCTGACGTACGATGGCGTTGAGAGCGCCCAGGGAGGGGACATTTTCAAAGGCGTCAAGTTCTGGGTGGCGATGCGTGTCCCAACGAGGAAGTCGATTCTCGACATGATCACGGTAGGACGGCTCCCGCTGAACAGGCTGACCCTTGAATCTGACGTCGCACAGGCAAATGGCGGGACGGTCGTGCCTTTGGAGAAGCACGCAGATGTTCTCATCGCGGACCACGCAAGAAAAGATGCCCCCGCCGGTTCCTACTCGTGGAAATTCGTCACCGAGTCTGTGGAGAATGGCATCGCCCAGCTGAAGGATCGATATCGCATAGGGCCCGATCCAGAGCTCCCCAGGCCCGTTGGAGGAGGCAGTGGCGCAAAGACGACCCGTACTCCGTTCACAAGCTCCGAGGACGCGGTGCTTGCCAAATGGGTTCTATCTCACACAGTCGACCGGACTGGAAACAGAATCTTCCAAGAATTCGAGGTCATGGTAGGTTTTACGCTCTGGGTCGGGCGTTGATACGGTGCTGACCACATTCAGTATCCCCGGCACACCTGGCAGTCGTGGAGAAACCGGTTCGTCAAGACCTTGCAGCTTCTCCCTGTAGACAAGCTACAACAACTTGCTGCTTCGGCACCGGAAATGCCGACCGGCAATGAGCAACAATCCGGTGCGGCCACCGCCCTACCTCAATCAGAAAAAGCCGCCGAGGAAGTTGCTCTTCGGCCCGTCAGAAACCCCAAGCCGCCGCGAATTGAAACCGTGGAGCAACCTGAACTCGTTCCTGAGCCTAACATCCAGGCCGAGGATGGCACTCGCCAAGAAGATGGCCTAGACTACGATCAACCATCGGACGCAGAAACAGAAACAAGTACGACAAGGAGAGAATTCTACGAAGACCTAAAAGACTACATGGTGACATCTGGCGTTGAAATCGACATGCAACCCAAAATCAAAGGCAAGGCCATCGAACTCTGGGACCTCGCCCAAGCAGTCCAGCCGAAGCAGGATGACTCTCTCAAGGAGCTGGATTACGAAGGCTGGGTGAAAGTTTCCGAGGACCTCGGGTTCGACGCTCAGGATGAGGCTACCGTTGTCCAAATACGACAATGCTACGAAGAAAGTCTAGCCGAGTTTTTGAATGCGATGGAGAGCTTTGAGGTGGAGGTTGAGGATGAACGCGAGTCTCATGATCCGATTCTTGGCATTCACGACGGCCCTTATGTAGGCGAGCCGACAGAGGATCTCTGGGCAGAGGAAGCGTTGTCTCAACAGGCCGCCGCAGACACGCTGCCGAGCTACGTGAGGTCATCGCCACCAGTTGCGGCAAAGCGATTTCTAGATCAGCGGTTGTTCTCCTCATCAGGGCCGCTAACCAAGCGAAGGCGGTACAACAAGAGCATGGAGATCCCTTCAACTCCAGAGATGGAGGACAGATCGGGGCGGCCGGTACCCTCTACCCAGCTGTTCTCGCCCACCATACAGAAGAGTCTGGTGCGTCAAGACTATGTAGGCGTTAGTGAGGCCTCACAGCAGCTTCCGCCATTGCGCCGTCCACATGAGGAGGAGGAGGAGGAGGAGGAGGGGCCGCAAAGCGAGGAAGACGAGGTACGAGATTTCGACACACGGGAGTCGACAGCCGCGCAGCAACAGTCTCCTCTGCTGGACACACGGGCAGCTGCAGTCGGTACGACGCCATCGCAACAGCTTCGCACCGAGGCCTTGAACCCCAGCCCTATCCCTTTCAATCTGAACAAGGCACGCCAGGGCAAGACAACGGCGGCGAAGCTTGGCTTTCAGTCTAAACGGAGATCGGAGCCCGGTCCATCGAATCAAGCTCGTGGAGCCAGATCAGAGGACGCCATCGCCACCACCCAAACACCTCCCTCTGCCGCTCAAAAGGAACCCAAGCCTCGATCACGACGCTCCCTCCCCGTCTCTTTCAACTCCCACTCACGCCCGAAACCGTCAGCACCTGCGCCGGCCCCAGCCCAGACCGACGCACCGCAATCTTTGGCGGCCCGCAAACCCAGCGAGCCTAAGCCTGCCCCGTCTAACCGACGCGACATCGACGCATGGATCCAGCACTACGAATCCCTCGGCTTCCCGCGCCATGTCGTCGTCGAAGGCCTCAAGCGCACAACCCTCACCCCCGGCCGCCTCGCGACCTTCGTCATGCAGAGCCTCCGAGACGGCGCCGACGTGCCCTCCCATCACGAAGGTATCTGGACCGACCGCGACGACGCCGACCTTGCCCTCATAGCCTCGGTCGATCTCCGCATCGAGCCTGTCGGGCCCGCCGACGAGCGTCTCTACCGCAAAGTCCGTAAAGCGTCCGCAAGGCTCGTCAATAAGCATGGCCCGGCGAGGTTGTCGCTCAGACAAGAGTTTCTGGAGGCGCAGGCTCCCAATGAACAGGGCCTGCCGGAGAGCTAGGATATCTACCGGTGGCTGTTCTCGATGCCATAGTCCGGTTCTTACTGCGTGCTGTTTCTCCATATTTCATTTGCCCTTCTCGATTATACTGCTTGGGTTGTATATTACGGGGTTCGGCGTCTGGCGGAGACTGTGCCTGGCATTAGAGTGTACGAGACGGTTTATGCTTGATTTCAAAATACCCAGAACTACCAATTAGCCTTATTACGAGTAATCAAATGGGGTTTTTTATTTTACGCTTATCCCTAAATCATGTCTCCCGATTCAAGGACCCGATTTAAATCTGTTGAGGAAGGAATTCGCTGTTCAAGACTCTTTTCACGTAATACCCTCTAAACCACATTTTCTCCGCGCATCCATCATGACCCAAATTCTAGTTCTCCCATCCCATTCCTAATGAAGTAATTTAAACCCGAGGAAGCTTTGAAAGGGAAAGCAGGCAGTAGTAGAGAACGCCACCCATTTCAGAGAACCCAATATCCACCCGAAGAGAAAAGAAATTGCTTCGTTGAGATGTGACCTCACTGGTGATTGTTGTAAATATTTGATTGAAGATATTCCCCATTGGTTGTGTTGAATAGGTCGCTTGTGAGTGAGTTGTCGTTAAATGTTGTGTTCAGCTTTGTTAGTCTTGCACCTGGTTCCCAAGACGTTGGGAGCAAAATGTCGGCGTAACAACTGGCACTTGACACAAGCAGGCCGACAGCTTCTCCTTCGCACCAATTAGAAAATAGCCTTCAAAGAAATTTCCAGAACGTACCGAGACCAACAAGCCACAAATTACGTCCGATTGACGGTTCGAGGCCATAAGACCCCATGACCAGAGATGCCACCGGGAAGAGGACGTAAGGCCACAGTCCAGACAACCCAAAGCCGCCAAAAATGGAGCTTTTGAACATTTCTGCAGATGCGGTGGCAGCTTCGAGGGTGTCCAGAATCTGCCCGGTCTTTTTCTGTGCTTGATCTAGTCGGCCCTCATGACTGTCGAATTTGACAAGCAAATCATCGGCGAGTCCTTCGAGCTTCCCCATTCCCTTTCACATGTAAGTAAGGGTACAGTCAATTACCTCCAATAGCTTACCTCTTCTATCTGAGATTGTTTCTGCATTATCTCCTGCGCCTGAAAATGAGTTGTTTCCTACCTTGCGTGAGCATCCGCGACTTCATCTAGGCATATGGACTCACCATATGTATTTGCAGCGAAACAGAGGACGCCATAGCCGCGGTCAACGCACTCATCAAGCCTCCAAACTCATTGTTAGCATTCTGGGTGGCAACTTGCAGAGCATTATCGTGAGATGCGGCAACCTCAGCTGTTGCATCCATGGTTGTGCGGAGCAAAACTGCCATAAGCTGCTGCAAGCTTCTCGCGTCCTGGAGTCCTTCTTTGACAGTTTCACTGGATTCCTGTCTTATATTAGCGTGTGATAAACATTTGAGAAACTCGAGGTCACCCACCTGTGCAGTGCGGTGGAGCTGGCCCTGTATGATTTCACCCATGCTATCTAGTCCACCTCTGAGTTGGTCGACTTGGGTTGCGAAAGTGTGCACGGAATCGGTTGTATGGTGGATCACGCGGTTAAGCGATTGCAAACGCTCATCTATTTCCGTTTCAATTTGAGTCGTGAGGGTCTCTAGGATTTTGGTGACTCGTTGAAACAAGTGGATGTTGTTTGCTGTAACACTTGTAAGCATCGCAAACCTGCAGAGCAGTGGGCCACCAACATTTATCATTGTCTGCACGGGCAGCTTCGCAGAACCTGAGCGCCTTGTGACGATAGCTCACCCAGGTGTTCCAAGCAGAGTCCGATTGGGCTAGGCCCTCGAGGCAGTCGTCGATCTCGGGCGTCGAAACATGGAGTTGCGGGTGGACAGGAACAGGGAGTGCAGCCAGCGCAGCCTCTCGGAATTTGAAGCAGCTAGGTGGAATCAAGAAGCTTGCTCTCTCCAGGTCGCATATAGCAAGACTAGCCGCATATGAGTCCACAAAGTCTCGTGTTGCTCTCCCACTGTCGATATGGACCGTCGCCTCGTCCTGGCCGTCGAGTAGGTGGCAGTTGTTGACCAGCAGGCGCGCAGCTATTCGATGGCAGAGAGGCTCAGACTCTAGCTCCTGCAGTTCGCTGAGAGCGATGTTGTACATGTTGGAAAGTCGCTGTTCTTGGTGAACCTCTTGCGATGTGGAGTACCTGGCGGCATGCTGGTGTGTTGGGCTTCCTTCTCCTGTAGGGTGTCAGTACATCAGCCAAAACTGCATCGAGGCTTTGGGCTCACCGTTAACGGGCGGCTTCATGCCCTACGAGAAGCTCTGGCTGTCAGTTGGGAAGAAACCAAGAACACAGATGCCCAGGAAGAGGAGGTCGACCGCCTGCGACCGCATCTTGCCTGTGCTGCACCGAGGCCGGGGGCAGGAGTGAACAAGGTGGCCGCGAGGTCGAGGCTTGAAGCCTATAGATTAATTTTAGATCTCTTACGAAGCAAGATGCCCTTTTCGGTTGAAGAAGAAAATAGAGAGCAGCCTCGAGATGTGAATGCAGGAGTGTGGGTTACGTTTTATTGGTGAGCGGGAGCTGCCGTGGTTGGATGTGGAAGGAACGGGAGCGGAAGGCGCAAAAGTGTTTGTGCCGGGGACCGAGTTTCTCCAGCCAAACCGTTGCAGACGTGCGGGAAAAACAGAGAAAGTGACCGACAATCTCGAAACCAAACGTGCGACTACGGATTAGCGGGACGATAGTAAGCATGATTGTGGTGGTTCCCGTCAGTCCCGTCCAGTTGCTACCGTAGTCTTCGATTATTGCCTTATATACCTAGAAGGCCACACCATTTTGGTCTTCTTATCTTTCAGCTAGTAGATCCTAACCGGCGCCTAATAGTCTATTCTAGATATATGGAATTCACTAGACCGTACACATCCTTGTTAGAGCTACTAGCAGTTGCATAACCAGTCGGCCTCGGCGAGTTGGAGGCTTGTCAAAGTCCGTGCCGAGATCACTACAGCAGAACCCCGACACTAGATCAAACCCGTTCCCACGCCCAATCTTCAAACGAAAGAAATACAGCAAAGCTAACAAACCAAGTACGGTTCGGCATGTTCGATTGTCCGGTTGCTGTATCAAATCATCACGCAGACTCTCCTGATCGGTGTTTCTACACCAGCTAAACCGATAACCATGCTTTTGCTTCTCAAACGCATATCAGAGTCAGCGACCCCTAATGGTTTGAGTTCTCAAAGCCGATGCAGTTTAGATATGCATTGCATACATTGCATAGGTGCCTTCTTCGGAAGCAAACTGCTGTGTTCTGTGTCAAGTTCTAAGAATTGTTATAGCTAAGGCGTAGATAAAGATGTATTTGGTGCAAGGACCTGGATCTTTCACTTATTAGGCTCCAAAGAGTTACTAACGGGGGACGCCTCATGCTCATCAACTTTCTAGGTCCAGCTGATGGGGGAAGGGGGAAAGGTACTTCTACTTTTCAACCTCAACATCATCGAGAACAAACTGACTGCGTTCCCCGGGCGTACCTCAATGCTGCACTCGAGTTTTGTCTACGGCTTAAGGTGTGTGTCCGCGGGCGTCCAGAAACAATACGTGCAACTACCCTTAATGATACCCGAGAGACAACGAGACCAGGCTACAGTATGACAACATCTCACTAGTCTCACCTCGCGACGAACAGGCGCACTACGAACGAGCGTCGACGTAATTAGCAAGACATGCTCAGGGCCAACGAAAGTGGCTGCATCTACGATGAAGTGTACGGATGTAGGCAGCATCCATGCAATCAGCAAGGCATGCTTAGGGCGGAAGTGGTGATGCATCTCAGTGCAGTGCGCAGCCTGTCGCTTGCGGGCTGCAAGGAGAAAAATGTCGTTATTATCCCAGCCCACTTCTATACGAAAATACTCTCCCGCTGTTTGCTAACAATCACAATTTGGAATCCTGCCTGCAGTCCAAGCGGTTCTCCATTGTGCCATCGTCTCTTCACAGGTATTGTCTTCTGGAGAGCTCCTTCCGCCAAAGCCCTGCTGATCATCTTGATAGCTTTTGCAAGACCCATTGCATTCTCCATAGCCCGCTACTTTGACCCGCATCCTAAGAAACCTCGGCCTTCCAGGGTTTGTCATATCTTCAGCGCCTGCAGAATCGATGGTTGCTCCACTGGATGCTGCAAACTAGAAGATCTCGAACATGAACGATTTCAACGGGACGGCCGAAGATATGTTGAATGTCACTTCCATCCACCTATCATTCACTAAATGGTCCTCGCCGTAAAGCTATCAAGTTCTTGGGAAATCAAGACGAAGAAGGAGCCATGGCGGAGTCAGTCGTCAGTATTCGAGACGCAGGTAGATGGGTTGAGGATGTGGATGCAGTTACCGCGCTGAGGAGTGCCAAGGTATCCTTCATGTAACCACAAGCTCCCTGCAAACACAAACCAGACGCTACCCCGGGTGTTCCAATGACTTCCCTTGAGTGCTGGGATGAGCTGCGCGATTGCCCGGGGGCCCTCGTTGCTAGAGCACATGGCAACTAGGTAGCTCGTCTTTCAGCAACGATCTATATTTCGCAGTGTGCGATGCAAGAGAAATCGAAGATCCAGCGAGTCACGGTTTGTCCTCCAAAGGTCTGCTAGGCTTTCCTCATGCCGGCGTCTTCTTCTAAAGTTTATATATGTTGTTTTTGTTTTTGCGATATGGTGGTCGCGCGTAATTTAGACAGGTATGTAGACCAAATGCCATTTTGCTTACGTTCATCGATCATAGCCAATTTGTACTGAGGTCCCATACCAGTTTCCGCCAGTATCAATGGCCCAATACACCCAATCAATGAAGGACAAGAAGAGAGGAAGATTGAGTGTTATTGGCAATGCTGCTTAGTGGTTTCTGGTTGGTGTGGTGCGACATAGGATGCAACTCCTGCTCTAGCCTCTAAAAGTACCTTGCGTCGCAGATGCACTTCCAAACAAGGGCCAATGAGCGAGAACCGAGCGGTGGTACCTTTCAGCTAATTGTTAAGGGTTTTTGTGATATGTCATCTTTCGTCACCCCATTGCCGAATCGCTCACCAACGAAGATTCAGAGACGCCAGTCTCAGTCAGACTCGCACAAACCACGAGCTAGGTATCTAGGCAACTAGGTTCTAGCTAGTTGTCAACGCCAAGGTCCGTGATCTGCGGGTCGTCGTATCACAACTCGACTTGTCAAACGGGCCGAGATTAGCGACGGGTCCTTTGGTCGCTCACTACTTTTTTTTTTTCCCGGGCGAGAGAAACTTGGGGTAGATGTATCTCCAGGGCCGCAGCAAGGTCGATTGGTTGCACGGAGGAGAGAGCTGGGAGCCACGCAAATGGAGCGGTGAGGTTTGTGCGAGGATGGGAGGCCAATACTAGTCGGCGGAAGTAATATCGTGTGGTGTCGTGCCAGCTGCCATCTTCGGGTTGGTGTTGTCAGGTTAATAACTGTGTGACTGTATGACTGGACGTGCTTCGTACTTGACTGTGGCTAGAGTCCGGCGGCTTGCATCAAGCTTTCGGCACGTCGCCGTGAGAGATTTTCTCCTTTTCCCGGTGATTCGCAGGTCGTTAATTACTATATAGTACTCTCACTACATAGTACTCTCGCCTCGCGCGACATGTTTCCAACCCGACGATCCAGACACGGTCGGTTACCCTATAGCCAACCGGAAGGGAAAGAAAAAAAAACTGCCGCTTGTGGTAACCTAATATTCCCATCATTATCACACATGGGACGAAAATGATTCCCCTGGCTGGCCTTTCCCGGAAGCCAATTGCAACCTGTGCTTACCCGGTGTTGTCGGCTCCGTGTACTCGACGACCCGCTCGCGCGCATGGTTCCGCTCATGGCTCTTCCTTGCCGAGCAGCAGCATGGGAGGCAAATCGTACGGTTCTGACCCTTTTGGCCCACACCAAAGAGAGCAACCTACTTTCCAGCGCCTTCTGGCTTGCTGGATGCCAGCGTGAGAGGTCCAGTCAGCAACTTTGAACCACGAACTGCAGCCGTGCACCCTGGGCGCTACGTGTGCTGCAGGTCACGATACATACCTACCTACGCAACCGAATACGTCCCTACCTAGTAGTCTACGTTCTTTAGTAATTCGCACAAAGAAACAGATGAGACTGGTTGGCTGAGTCAGGGCGTTGCGTCGAGTTCGACGGATAACTTACTGTATGTCCTACTGTACTCGAGACGCAGCCCGCCTGTTTGGTCGGCGTTGATTCGCCGAATCGCCCAACGGCTGGGTTCCCGTCACTAGACTACACCGCGGCATGGATTGGCCAGTCTCCGTCGACGAGCCTCACTTTTTTTCCCGTGTCTTTAACGACACAGCGTTACTGCACTTCTCGGCCGGCCGCGTGTGCTGTTATTAGACAGCCCCCCCAAAGCGCCGTGCTGGAATCAAAGAAGCGCAGTGTTCGTGACAGTCAACGGAAATTCCGGCGCCATTGTCACCTACGTGAGGTCTATGTGAGGACAACTAGACCGGGCATCACGGGGACACATGGCGCGTTCACGGATCAGGATCACAGTGGTCGAAACCAAACAATCACTCTAGAAAGGTAATCATTATTTATACTGCGAGATCAATCCTTTCCCCGTCGCCTTTCTGGGCAGACAAAAACTTACTCCAACACAGGCGTTTAACGACAGACAAAATACTATCAACTACGGGCCAGGAGGCATTAAAAGTCGAAGAACACGATTGACGAGCCGACCGGAATGTGTATCCAAGTGGATAGGAAGTGGGCGTGTGGACATGTCGGATACTACGACATTAAATGGTGCCCGAGAGCACTCAACGGGTGTAAGGGTCCGTCGTCGAAACACGAGGTCATACAGCTGACCGTGAAGTGCGATGACTGCATCCGAAAAGAGACACTTCCGGCTCCGCTCGATATGAAGGGAGATGCGGGAAGGTCATAGGACCGGATTGTTCAGCGGGTGGGAAAACGGTATAGAGAGCCATGACAGCCATACTGCGGCAATGGTCTTGTAATGTACGATAAAGCGCGACTAGATAAAAGTAAATTCAAGTAACGAAAGAGGATATAAAAGTGCTGGTAAAATGCTTCGCCAGTGAGATGAGAAAAGTGAGATGAGAGGAGGAGTGAAAATAAAGATATAACGGTGTCGTCCCCGGAAGCCGCACGTCCGCTAGCCTCCCTCCGTTACCTCGACCGCTACACAGGCTCCACATCCGAGCCTATGGCACAAAGACACAAAGGCCTTGCTTCGTACTTCGTACGAGGGAAGAAATCCAAGCTTATGATGGCAAAAAGTCGTTCTGGTCCTGCTGGCCCTTCCTCGAGTACAAGTAGGGGTTTGTAGTTCTGGTGTGGTAGTGTCCCGCGAGGAAGCAGGGACAGGCTGACTTGAGCTCCTTACAACCATTGCAAAGCTTGTTGACGTTGCCAGGCCAGTCCCAGTCCTCTTTGCACCCTTCCGCGAAGACCTTTTTGCACATGCTGGACGCCGTGGAGAGATTGTCCTTGTCACCTTTGCTCAACATGCCAAAGCCGTACCAGCAGTCGCCGTACACGCACTCGTTGTAGTTGGGAACAGGCGCCTTTGTGATATTAGTGTCTTTGTGTGTTGTCTTTGTCGCCTTCGGCTTCCCGGCCTTCTTCCTGCTCTTGGCCTCGCCCTTGGGCTTTGGCCGCGTGTCACCCGCAGGGTGATGCGGACCCTTTGTCGCCCCGGGCCCGGGGAGGGCGGTGGCCGACGGGGCGGGATGAGAGCCTTTGGCCTTGACGCAGTACCAGGTGTTCGCGATGATGTTTCTTTTGCAGCCTTTTTCGCCGTCGACGGCGGGATTGATGCGGAAGAATTCGGCTCGGCCGATGTAGGCAAAAGCAATGAGCGCGTTGCAATCTTCTCCCACGCCAGCGAGGTGGAACTGCTCACAGGCAGGATAAGCTGGCTGGAGGATCGGGCTCGGGGTGTTGATGGGGATGTTTGCTGCCGTAGCCCTCTGTCCTGTGAGGAGTGCGACAGCTGCGAGGAGTCGGATTGCGATCATAGTTTCTGAGTTTCTTATGACGGTATAATTGGCGTAGATTCGCTGATGTTTGAGAGTTGCTAGAGAGCATGATTAACAGCATCTTGATTTCCAGGTCACGCTGAGCTTTATATCCTCGAGTGAGAGCACTCGTTGAACTGAACTGGACAGAGCATAACTGCACTTCCTAATATCATGAATACGCTGATGATTGTCAATGACGGTTATTGACACCCAAATACAGAAGAAGTGTGATGTTGAGGTTAGGGGAATCTGGTCACACAACAAGCACGAGAATCTTGTTCATTCGCTGAGCAGACCCAAACTGCTTCTTCTGCTTTGACTCGATCAGAAACTAGCTCAAAGCGTTGACGAGACGTACAAAGAACCCGGTGCCTTTTAAAGCATTGGCTTGTCCAGGAATAGATCTGGCGCGCGTCGATCATGGTCGAAGCTCCAGAAGCAGAATGAATCCTGGGGTCAGGCGGGAATAAACAGTATTTGTACTTAGGTCTACGGAGTACGTAGTACGTACTTTTTACCTCGCGCTAGAGCAAATGGCACGGGGTCGCAGTTCATTGTGGCACGCAGACGCAGGCGCAGGCGCGCGACGCACGAGCAGAAGCACAAGCACGAGCAGAAGCACGCGGGACACTAGACACAGACGCCTTCTTTCCTTGGGGAGCTGGTGGCGGTCAGAAACCGAGAAGAGCGGGAGGAGAGTCAACACAGCTGAGGACCAACCCAACACAACCCCCGCGGAGTCGGGATGGCAGCGCACCAAAACCATCCGCGCGTGGGCGAACCGAGTCGGACGGCGGCGCATCAGCTCCACTTGGGCTCAACCGGGGGGGTGGTGGCGGGAGGGGCTAAACGGAGCAAAATGGAACAAAACGTGTGAGTGGGAAAAGAAATGGGAATGGGCAATGGGGGAATGAAGGCATTAATAAAGGCACTAATAAGAGAGACTGGGAACGGGGGGTTGGTTGGGTTGGGTGCCAGCTAGAACGAGGCTGAAAAGCTTCCAGGCCTTCTGGAGGCCGTTGCCAAGCGCCACCGGCCGACCAGCCAGCCAGCTGACCAATGGATGGGAGGGGCCCGGGTTGTTGCAGGTCACCTACCGAACAAGCTCTGATATGTCCTGACATGCGCCTACATAAGCTACATAGGATGTAGAACGACAGGCCCTAAAGATGCTCAACGTACTAAATCTATCTATGTACTTTCTTCGTCTAGAGACTGACCTGACAGGGCCTCGCCGCCAACCGAACCGGGGCAGCGGCGGGTGAGTGGCATCCCCCCCGGTCACGCCCAAGCCGACCAATGAGGCCAACGCAATGGGAGCCCACCTTGGCCATCGTACAATTCCCCTCCTCAGCCTCGCCCATCATACGATCTCGACAGGCAGTGGACAATTTCTGCTACGCCAGGGTTCAGGGCCCCTGGGGCGACGGGCGGCCTGGAAGTCCCAAAGTCACGCCATTGCGGCCGAGAAACATCACGACCGACGTCTTCGTCCTCCCGGCAGTGAGAAAGTGAGAAAGGGAAAACCAAACAGCCCCTCCCCCCGTACCGTACCCGCCGCCGCCCAGCCCGCCTGGCATCCAATCCCTCCTCTCGCAGTCCAGTCTTCACCCACCACCAAAGTAGCCCCCAAAGCAACGACAAGAAACAGGGCTCTGCGAAATAGATACTCGACCAGACCAGACCAGACCAGACCAGACCAGACCACGCAACGCAAGCGGGAAAGCCGGTTCCCCTACCTCGGAAAGACACTGATCCCTCCCTGACACCCGCGTCTTGCCTCTTTTGCTGCGAATTGGCGAGAGAACCTACTATCTACATAGTACCTACCTTAGGTACTCCGTACAGAGGGACAAGAGAAGAGAGAGCCCGCATCCTGGACCCCGGCCCCGACCCCGTCGCCTCCTCCCCGTCTCCGTCGCTGTCGCTTGTCGACTGATACTCAGCAAAAACCTTTCACCCTGCGAATCCCCGTGCTAAGGTCAAGCTCGCCGGCCTCATCAAATATTTCGACCCGCCACCAATCGTCCGCCCTGGCCGAAATTCCGTTGGCCGCCGCCGTCACCCGTCACCCGTCGCCCGCCGCCGTCGCCGTCGCCGCATCCGACCATCTCCATCTCCATCTCTCGCCCAAAGTTACGCCCGTTTTCTCGACCACGCATCCATCTTAACGACACCCCACCTCGCTGTCTCGCCTGCAGTCTTCCATCTCAGTCTCCCGTGTCTACCCTCCCCATTGTGCAGCCGACTTCCATCAGTCGTCGCACGTCGGCGCCCATCGACCCATCCATCTCGGTCCGCTTGTGTTGCTTTTGCGAGGCCGTCGCTGCCGCATCGCACGTCGCCTCACCTCCCGCGAACCTCGGCGTTGGGGCCACAACTCGTTCAACGCTCTCGTCGCCGTCGCGACGCCCCTTTCAATTCTCATCGAGACGAGCGCTCTTCCTCATGAGCCAGCTGCCCCGCTGAGATAATCAACCCTTCCCGCGCTTACACCCACCTCGTCGCCCTAGCCACCTTTTGCGAATTGGACTGGTGTAAGCCTTCTCCGGGCCGCTGACACGAGATCCCCCCCGTCTCTGTCCACTTTAGGCCTCCGAGGGCCTGGGGATGCCGTGTTACCGATGGATCCCAATCTCCTCAGTTTCTTTTCGGTGCCCAATAACCAAACACTGAACCCAGTGGATCAGAATGCCGAATCGTCGGCCGGCACCGTCCCCCAACAGCAACAGCAGCCAGACCACTCGTCATGGCGGCCGACGGGGTTAGACGACAACATTGGCCTTTCCGACAGGACCGCTGCGCCGTCGGGAGTCAACATCCCTTCCTACGACAACACCTCTAGTGCTCCATCCGACATCTCATTCACCCAGGCGTCGATGCCGTCACCCTACGCCCAACATAAAACATCTCTACCCACAAGGGGGCATCCGCGAGGTCACCAACGAAAAAAGGACGCTCATGAGAGGAAGCGCACCAAGGTTGATACCGATTCTGCCTTGGAATCGCTTGATTACTGGATCCAATTTGACGATGAAGAAGCTGAAAGAGTTGGAAGCTTCGAGATTGATTTCTCAAAGCGTTATGACACGATGAATCAGCCTCGGTTTGTATCCCTACCCAGCCTTTTCGGAACCTCAAAGGCTAATTGGTACTTTGAAGTCCGACCTATCCGACCAACTCGACAACTCCAGGTCTCGGAACGGGTCTTTATGCTTCGGCGCCCCCATTCAAAGGCACCGACTTCCTCGACGACAACGCCCTCGACAATGCACTGTCCGACGATGAGGAAGGATTCGAATCCATCAATCTAGAGGAGCATTTAGCCAAGATTGACTCGATGCCGCCGCCAGAGGTGCCCCCCCGGGAGGGTCTCTACTCCACTCCCCTGAGCTGGGAGAGGCCCGAGCCGGGTCTGCGAATGGACCAACCTTTCGGGGTTGGCGAAAGCCCTGGGGCCATGGGCATAGGAGGATACCAGCAAGCGATGCCTGGACTTGGCCAAGTCAACCAGGTGCTGAGCAACGATGAGCAACGGCGCCTCCTGGCTATTGCCATGAACACTGGCCGTACGCCAGCGAGCTTCATGCCCCCGAGTGGGTTCGGCCTGGGATTCGGAGCTGGACTGGGAACTGGCCTGCCCCCGGAGTTCAACGCCAGCATTGACTCCATCCTCGGTGGCGGAGATCATAGTCAGAACCAGACTCCGACGCCAGCCGACAGCTCCAAGACTCTAGGTGTGGACCATATCAAGCACGAAGGCTCCTCCAACGACGGAGGTAGCTCGGTAGGACTGGGCTCCTCTGGACATTTCCATCGCGCTGGCACGAGCATGTCCGATAAGGGCAAGGAAAAGCTCAAGGCGGGTGATCGAACAGCTCATAACGACATTGAGCGGAAATATAGAACAAACCTCAAGGACAAGATTGCGGAGCTGCGCGACGCCGTGCCAGCTCTAAAGTCCATACCCGAGGATGGTGAAGAAGACGGAGGAGAGTCGTCTTCAAATCCACAACGAGCCCCCAAAGTGAGCAAGGTCAGTCTTCAACCACCAGCTCAGCTGGCAGTTGCCCTTGTCTTGTTCGCGATGACTGACATATTTATTTAGGGGACCGTTTTAACAAAGGCCACCGAATACATCCAATATCTAGAGCGCCGCAACAAGTCCATTCTAAAAGAGCATCAGGAGCTCGCTCGGCGACTTCAAGCCTTCGAGCAGCTGCTCAGCGCCTCGGCCCGACAGCCGTTCCTGATGCCCAACCACAGCCGAACCCTCTTCGACCCGAGAGGTTTCTGTTGAGATAGACGTTGCGATGTTCCAAGGCTAATACTTGGGCTTGTGTATAAATATACCCCAAGGATGATTCGTGCCATACACACTGCTCATCCCTCCTTCCTCGTACATTTTTATTGGCTTTTTTCTTTTTCTTTCCTCCATCTCGGCCTCTCGGCGTTGATTATGTGAGCTTCGGTACATATACGTCGCATGTGTGCATGGGGTTTTCACCCTTGCGTGCATAATAGAGCGACGGGTGATGAGATGTCATATGGGCTGTTAGTTTGATTAGATGCGAGGGTTATGTTTCACGGCTTATCTAGGAGTAACAAGGGGCTGTGCCATTAGGGGTTGGTCTTTAGGTGAACGGTACCCTAGAGTGATGGTGATGGCTTGCCTATGAGTTATACAAAGTCCATGGTTGGTGGCTTTTTGTTATGGGAAGGGTTTTTTTTCTCTTTCGTATTTAGACGTCGATGCAATTCTAATGACTCTTGCGAGAGAAACAAAGGCGGGAGTTGTGAGAAACGAAACGAAACGAGAAGATGCTACATGGGCTGTTCCTGGTCGCGGGTTGCCCCCTCATGATTCACGATATCTTGTACTTTTACTTACATATGCTGTACAGTTTTACGTCTATTTAGATCGTTCGTCCATTGTCATCGCAGAGCCTCGATATCCGCGACCTCTTTTACAGCCTCGGTAGTGAGAACATAGGGGGAGTCATCGTCGACACACACACTGTCCTCGATGCGCACGCCCATGCCCCTGAATGCCGCCGGCCACCTATCATCATTGGGAACGTATACGCCTGGCTCGACGGTGACGCAGTGGCCGCGGCGCAGCATCTCGCGGCGGCTGAAGCCGGGGCAGTCGTGCACGTCGAGCCCAACGTAGTGGCCGACGTGGTGGGGGAAGAGCTGGTCGATGCTGCCCAAGGAGACGTTGAAGCCGATGGCGCGCAGCTCGTCGACCAGGCCGCGGGCCGTGGTGTTGTGGATGTCCTCCAGAGACACGCGGGCGCTGGCACGACACAGCGCAACGCTCGCCCGCTGCACCTTCAGCACGGCCTCGTACAGGTCGCGCTGGGCGGGCGTGAACTTGCCCGAGGCGGGCCACGTGCGCGAGATGTCGGTGATGTAGGTGCCGTACTCGCCGCCCGCGTCGACGAGGATGAACTCGTCCTCGTTGAAGGTGCTGTTGTTTACCGTGTAGTGGATGCAGTTGGCGCGCTCGCCGCCAGCCACGACGGGGATGTACGCCGGGCCATCGCACCCGTTGATGACGAACTGGTAGTCGAGGAAGGCATGCAGGTCCTTCTCGCGCGTCCAGGGGCGGCGCATGGCGTCGGTGATGGCGCGTCCGGAGATCTGGCCCGCGCGCCGCATGTTGGCCACCTCGGCGGGGCTCTTGACGGCGCGGAGCTTATTCATGACGGAATAGAGCGGCGTCCGCGTGGGACGGGACTCGCGGCCGGAGAAGAAGCGCCACAGCCAGCTGGCCGAGGTGCTGCCCCTGGAAGGCTGGAAGTCGGCGTAGACGAGCTTGGCGGACTCGAGCAGCTTGGGCAGCAGGGACTCGGCCTCGTCAATGGAGTGGGCCTCGTCGGCGTTGAAGACGTCGCGGGCGGCCTCGACGCCGTTGCGGTAGCCGGACCACTGCTCATCGCGCGGGTTCTTGGGCTTGACGAAGAGGCGGAAGGCGTAGTCGCCGAGGTTGGGGCCTGTCTTCTGGACGACGGCGATGGCGTCGCCCTCCAGCCAGCCCGTAAGGTACAGGAAATTGGACTCCTGGCGGTACGGGTGGAATACGGCGCCGGACTTGTACTGCATAGAGGCGGCGTGCAGCACGGCGACGCTGCCTTCGGTCATGGAGTCGGCGAGCGCGGCGCGGCGGTCGGCGTATTCCTGGGCTGTGATGCCGGGTGTCACTGGAAGGGGCCCGTCATTAGCAAGGGGTGTAAGTTATGCGGGAAGAGGGATTAATGTAGCGCTAGGGAGATGGAGAGAAGAGAGGGAGAGGGAGGGAGAGGAAGACGAACGTTCACCGGGTTTGAGAATGTGCGGGTGCGTTTCGTAAACGGGCTGGCCGAACCTCAGCTCGGCGGCGGAAACGGAGGCATAGCAACGGCGGCTGGCGGGCCAAGATTGTCGGCTGCTGCGCGGGACGCGGCCGGGTGTTGTGATCGGAGCAATGCGCGGTCGGGATGTTGCGGTTCGGAAGGGGAGTGAGAGCGCGGGCGACAGATGAGGATCGAGGCTCCGGAATGGAGCTCGAGGCAGCTTCATTTTAGAGTGTCCGGGGGGTGTATTCTGGAGGAATTGAGTTTGAGAGACAAATAAAAATAAAAATATTGACAGAATTGGAAGCGAGGCCGGGGGTTCGACGCACCCAGTGAGGAGGCAACGGGCAAGCAAGGTGATTGAATTCGTCTTGATTGTACGCAGTGTTAGTCCTGACTTGCACGATGAATGTTTTGGTGGTGGTGTGGTGTTGCGTATCAAGATTAGATAAGTAGGTATAATTACTAAGTACTTTGGAGGCTGGTAGATCCTAGCTGGATGCGGCTGCGTGTGCTGGTCGCGGGTGGTTGGCCGGGGCTAGATGGACGCTGGTCAGCTTTAACTACCTTGGGCTAACAGTCGGTCTGCGACTTGAAAATTGGACAATAACAAAGAGTTGAGGGACGGGTGAAGCCAATGCAATGCGTTGCACACCATGCAGCCATTCCCGCAGATACGCATGTTGTGCATCCGTACACGTCAACGTCGGGTTTCTTCTTATTTCATTTAGTTGCAAAGTACGGGCGAGCGAATCAGTCAACCTTGGGTACCTAGGTAGGTAGGTGGGTAAACAGTTAAGTCGTAGCCAACCTGCCGGGTAGGTAAGTAGGTACATAGGTAGGTAAGCAGGCATGGTGGAGGAATAGGAAAATGATGTTGATATTCGCGAATGAGGGGAAACCCGTCCATCTGTTGACATGGTCCGAAAACATGCTAGATTTCCACTTATTCTTTCATGACCTTCCGTGCTTCCCTAGCCTACTCCTCTACTGTGAATTGTATTCATACTGTGGTGGCCGTTGTTTATCGAGGCCCATGCCTTGCCAACTTCCATTAGCAGAGTCGCATTCTGGTCACTGGTCACGCACTGGTTGCCAGTGGTTGGTTGCTTGGTTCCAGTGGTTGCTTGGTGCACCCGCCCCGGGCCAGTGCGTGTTTTTGGCAGGCCCGGGCTCAGCGGCCGAAGCAGGCATAGCGCTGTTGTGCCAAGCGCGAAGGGCTCCACTCCCAGTCTCCGTCTCCAACAACACCAGTTTCCTCCCACGCAACCAGCACCCACCAACTGGCACTACCACCACCGCCAGGCCGACCACACAAAACCACCCTCTCCTCCTCGGTCCTTCCGCCTGTTGCGTTCTTCTCTGCCTTCATTTGTCGTTTCCTTGTCCTCGCCGCTCCCTCTCCCCGGTCGTCATCGCCTGCATCGCCGCTCATGTCTTGGTAGCATCTGTTTTCCCTCTCTTCCCTCCCCTTGCCACGCCGAAAAAATACGACGTGTCGGGCCCTCCGCGTCGCGTGCTTGTTCACGGCTCCTCCTCCCAGCCCCTCCTCCTCCTCGTCACCAACTAACAACCACCACGCCACAGCCTCTGCAGCCCATCGCCTCTGTAGCGCCCCTGCACCGCTGTTTGGCGTGACTCCTGCTCTGGTCCCTCCGTCCCCGGAGCATGCTGTAGCGGCCGTTTCATGGCAACCATATCTCTATCGCCAACGCCCGTTCCCATCTCGGCCATGTCCTCGAGACGGGGCCCGCTCACAAACAATCCCAATGTCGCCAATTCGCCGCTGCGAGGTGCTTCAACCTTGGCTGCCTATGCCAAGCAGAAGCGATCGTACGCTACAATCCAGCGTGAGGAAACTTATGGCCAGCCCCCGCCATTGAAGAAGCAGGTTCTCGACAATGGCAGCCAGCGTGCTGTGCGGTCGCCGACCCGTCCGGCTCGCACGCAGGTCCTCGTACAGCGTGGATCCACGCGTCTTCCCGTCAAGGAGCGTTCCTCCAGGACTGCCTCGACGTCAAGAAACCAGGATGTTGATATCGACAAGGAGATTTGGAAGAAACACCACCGGGCTAAATTCCCCAAAATGGTCTTCTACTTCGAGAGCATCCCCGATGATATCCGGGCTAGGCTAACGAAGAGAGTCACCTATCTTGGTGCTGTATGTTCTATTTCTCCATAACACTTTGCACACGTCAGCTAACCCCCTTATCAGCGTCAGGAACCCTTCTTCTCAATCGCAGTTACCCACGTCGTTACCACCCGATCGATACCACCTGAAAGGTCTGGAGCCGAGACTGAGCAGGAGCCTGACCAACCACAACCACAACATCATGACGAGCATGAGCCTGAAGAGCAGCCCCAGACTATCAACCCGTCGTTGCTGGACAGAAACACAGAAGCCCGGCGGAAGCTTCTGTTCGAGTTCCGAAACGCACCTATGCGGTCACAACATCTCGACGACCCCATGAAGCGAAGCAAACCCAGGAACAACGACGTTCTGCACAAGGCTCGTGAGATGGGCAAGAAAATCTGGTCACTCGACAAGTTCCAGACCATGCTGTCGGTTCTGCTGGAGGCGGAGACAGGCCATAGCAACGCTTACAGCTCCAGGACTGCCACTGGTACCCGTGGACAGTATGGAACCTCCAAGGGCTCTCACGAGCCTAACCTACTTCAGCTGTTGCACAATGAGCGTTTGAACGGACCCTCGGATCGTGACCCCACTGCCGTCAACCGGGAGCTGTGCTACTTCAAGGGACCCCACATTTATATCTGGGATATGGATGAGAAGCAGAAGCCTATCATGGTTCGTGAGTATCCCAAGGTGGCCAACAAGGCCGATGGGGAGTGGCCCCAATTCCGAAGTGTCGGCAATGGCCGTTGCCCCTTCGTGGAGGAGATTGAAGTTCCAGACAAGGAGCATCGTCGGCAACGAGAGCAAGAAAAGGCTCGCGCAGCCAAGCGAGAAGACCCTGTCCCTATTCTCAAGCCTCCGCAGATTCCAGTACCGAAGCCCGTGACGGGGAAGCGATCACTGACGGAAATGGAAGACGGCAATAACAAGGCCCGTGCTGTGACACCCACGGAGATCTTCAACCCGGCCAAGGCGACCATGTCGAAACAGCTGGATGGCCGCCAGCAGAACGCCTTTACGAGCCGCGCTGGAGCCGGTCGTCTCTTCGCTGGCGAACCCGTGGCGTCAGGTGTACAACCTTCCAACATCACTTCGGCTATCCGCTCGCAGATGATTTCATCCACGTCTGGTGTCAATGGGGTCAAGGCTGGAACTAGCAAGGAGGTTCACGGTCTTCAGAGAAAGGTGCTGCAGAAGGCCACTCCCGTATCTCAGGATTTCAGCTCGCGTCGTCTGGCCGAGGTATCCCAGGATGTCGCATCTAGCAGATCGACGACGATGGGCCGACACACTTCGCGTCCCGCTGAGGTTCAAGAGGAAGAGAGTCAGAGAGTGACGGAGAGCAGGGAGCGAAAGGCGCACACGCAGTTGAAGAGCAAGAAAGATCTCAAGCCCGGTTATTGCGAGAACTGCCAGGACAAGTTCCGCGATTTTGATGAGGTGAGTTTCTATGCAATATGAGGGTACCACCTGGAAAGCAAGCTAACAAGGATACTCTAGCACATTCTTTCTCGAAAGCACCGCAGGTTTGCCGAGAACGACGATAACTGGACAGAGCTGGATTCCTTGATGGTCCAGCTGAAGCGAATGCCCAGGTACTCATCTGGGTCGGACCAGGAAGACGGATGGTAAAGAACCGTCTCACATCCTGCCACCGACTCATTCCACAGCACGCAGTGTTGCCCCAACGACCCACATACTACTACGCCTTTGAATCCGAGAACGCCATCTCGGGCCGAGGGCCTGACTTTTCCAGCTCCATGAACCCACGACATTTGGCACCTCTGAGGCGAGCCTTCAGATCCAGCTCCATTTTGCGCATCTCGATACAGATTCCCACTCGCACTACAGAAAGACAGGCAGCAAAAATAGCTCGTGGTTTGGTTACTTAAGTGGGTGATGGTCGCATTTCCCGAGCGGTCTTTCGTTTTTTGAGATGATTAATCTGCGTCGTCTACTTTTCCTTCAACTCCATTACATGAACTGCATGCGACGGCGTATAGCGGCATGGTTGGCACCTTTTTTCCTTTCTTCTTGTTTGTTCTTGAACTGCTTGAACTGCATATACTATACACTGGGGCGTTTGTCGCGGTCCATTCACACAACATGACAGAGACGCGGTAGCATGGAATTGCATGGTCAAGGGGCGGGATGATTTTGAGGGCCGAAGAGAGCATGGAGGTGAACGGAAGGGGGATACCAGGGAACATGGCGATTTGTAGCGGCCCAAGGGTCGATCGATGTAGATATGCGATCAGGGCATGTATATGTAGCTTACATGTTACAATCATGAAGAATTTTGAACAATGTTCGAAAATCCTAAGGTACTAGTTGAAGTTGGTGTGACATGACTATGGGACTTTGTTGACTGGGCATGATCCTGTAGGAGAGAGTTAGGATGATGCAGGAGCACACTCGGTGTCTCAGCGTTCCACAATTGCTTTTCCTTGTCTTCCCTTGTGACCCAAGCCAAAGACCTATCTAGTAATGGAGCCTTTTGAGAGACTGGTTCAGTCACGCAGCCAAATGTGCCGGGACGAAGGTGTTTGGAAGGAGAAAGCTTAGTGTGGGCTGGCTAGGTAAGTATGGCAGATCCCAACTCATGAAATAGCTTTAAGTCACAATGCCAACAACTCGGACCATCCTAAGTTATGATATGAACGAATGAGTAGCAAGGAAAGGCAGGGATCGTACCTCATAGCTACTACGTAGCAGAAAACAACGGTTAAACCCCCCAGAACTGAACCTCACATCAATCCCTCTTTCTGCCTGGCCAGTTGAGCGTGGCGTAAATGGCGTCGCGGTAGTAAGCGAGCTCCGAACTCCGTAGCGTTACTTGTGCTTTAGCGCACCGAGATTCGAGTCTGAGTCGAAGGGCCTGTGTGTCTGTGTCAGACGCAGCCCCTTGCTTGAGTCGGGTCTCACATTGGGGAGGGGAGGGGGTTCAGAGCCATGTTGTCAATGGACGGTGGTGGTAGTTAGCTCGGCACTCGGTATGCTTAATGACCGAAGGAACCACGTCGCTGCGAGTCTTACATTCGAACCCCGAGGGCCCTAGGCCTCAAGGAGAGGCGGGACCTGAGTCGTGGTGAATTCGCTTCCGTCAGTTTCCGACCAGAAGCGCCTTGTGATGAACTGGTCATGTTTTGACGCCGGAAGAGTTAATCAGAGATGGTGGCGTCTCTCTTCTTCACTCTCACTTTTTGTGCTTTGTTCGACTACAAGTAGTGACTGCAGGTCTCACCGCTTCCAATCACGGCTTCTGCAGTCATCTGAAAATCTGGACCGTCCAGCTTCGCCCAAGGTGAGAGTGAGTGAGTGAGAGAGAGATACCGGCCGTAGTTATATACTCCGGTTGACGGCCACCGCCTTCTCCGACTCAACGCAGTCCTACCTACCCCTTGCCTCATTAAAAATCCCCCAACGCACCGATCCAAGACATCAAAACATCGCAGAGCCAATTGGGGCCCTGGCCATACAGAGAGTTCCGTATCTGCTACTTCCCGTTCACGCTGTCGTTCTGAAGTCCCCGACTTCAAGCCTCATTTCCCTGCCTCTTTCCCTGGATTCCCCAGACAGACAACAACAAACACCCCGTCGAGGCCTGGATCCACCATTTTCTCCCTTTCTCCAGCCATCCCGCCGACCATCCCCACATCCGTTGACTTAGACGGAACAGATATCTGGGAAACGACGCCGACGTGTTGGTTACAGCCACCGGTTATAGCTACACGCACGCATTTGGTTCTCCAATTTTGCGCCATGACCAAGACGACCTTTGAGACGTCGGCCCATGCGGCCTCTACGCTGGATATCTGGCGTCGCCTCCAGGACCTCAAGAACGGCAAGGCCAGCATCGTCCTCGACGGCAACAGCCTGGACATCTCGTCGCTCGTTGCCGTGGCCCGCTACGGCATCAAGCCCGAGATCAGCCAGGACGAGGACCTCGGCCGCCGTATCGCCCTGAGCGTTGACGCCCTCGACAACTACCTTGCCAAGAAGTATGTCGTGTACGGTGTCAACACCGGCTTCGGCGGCAGCGCCGACGTGCGTACCGATGATTGGATTGAGAACCAGATTGGCGTCCTGCAGCACACACAGAGCGCTATCATTACCTTCTCTGACAAGGCCCCAGGAAGCAACTCGGAGCGTGAGCCTTCCCACGTCATGCCTCCCGAGTGGGTGCGCGGAGCTATCATCGCCCGTGCCAACCAGAACATGCGCGGCCAGAGCTCCGTCCGGCTCGAAGTGCTCCAGAGGCTGGTGAAGCTGCTGCACCACGACATCACCCCCATGGTCCCGCTCCGAGGCACAATCTCCGCGTCCGGCGACCTCATGCCCTTGTCATACATTGCTGGCGCGGTGACAGGGAACCCAGATGTCTTCGTCCAGGTCGGTCAAGGGCAGGCCGCCAAGGTGATGCCCTCGTCCGAGGCACTGCGGCAGAGCGGTCTCTCGCCTAGTGGCTTGGGACCCAAGGAGGCCCTAGGTCTCATCAACGGCACCGCGCCCTCCGTGTCCCTCGCCAGTCTCGTGCTTCACGACGCGCAGCAGCTCGCCGTTCTGGCCCAGATGTTGACCGCGTTCGCGTCTGAAGGCATGGGTGGTAATGTTGAGTGGACGACTCCATTCATTCATGCTGTGCGACCACACCCTGGCCAAATCGAGGCCGCGGCCAACATCCGCAGCTTCCTGTGCGGATCCAAATTTGTCGTTGGTCTAGACGACCGAAAGAGAACTGGCGAGGGACTCTGGCAGGACCGATATTCCACGCGAACGAGCCCTCAGTGGATCGGACCTTATTTGGAGGACCTCCTCTTAGCACAGCGACAGATCTCCGTGGAGCTGAATTCAACATCCGATAACCCTTTGGTCGATGCGTCGGAGAAGGATGGCCAGGCTATGGGAGAGGTCTACTCTGGAGGAAACTTCCAGGCCGTCGTAATCACTTCGGCCATGGACAAAACACGGTTAGCATTGCAGATGATCGGCCGTATGCTCTTCTCTCAGGTTACCGAGATGATCAACCCGTCTACCAACAACGGCCTCGAGGCCAACCTCAATGTCAGCGACAAGGAGAACTTTACCATGAAGGGCATCGACGTCAATATGGCTGCGTACATGTCGGAGTTGGCAGCCCTTGCGCACCCCGTCTCATCCCACGTCATGTCCGCCGAAATGCACAACCAGGGCATAAACTCCCTCGCTCTTCTGACGGCCCGGCGGACTATGGAGGCCGCGGATTTGGTTGCTCACATGTGCGCTTGTCATATTTATGTCTCTTGCCAGGCCGTTGAGCTTCGTGCGACCCACCGCCTGTTCTTGGAGACTCTGTGGGACAGGGTGCTGAGCGACTCGACGGAGAACGGTCCCTTCCACGCCTTTGGGTTGACAGAGGCCGAATCCAGAAAGCTCGCCGACGTTACTTTCCCGGTCGTCCAGTCGGCTTGGCATGACCACAACGCGGGTTGCTGGAAGGACCGCGTCCTGCCAGCGGTGGATGCGGCTATGGCGCCCGTGATGCAGTTCCTAGCAACCGAAAGCAAGGATTGCCCCATCTCCAGCTTCGCAGTCTTCAGGGCATCATTCCATAAGGCCGTGGTCGAGACCTCATCGTCCATCTTCTACCCCAACATGGCCGTTCGTCCTGTTGACGTGGCCACCAAGCTGGGCGATGGCCCGGCCCAACTGTACACTTGGGTCCGATCGAAACTGGGTGTGCCAACCCAGTGTGGCATCGACGATGATCCGCTATACAATGCCCAGAAGGGGCTTCCGACAGAGAACAAGAAGACCATTGGAAGCTGGGTCAGCATAGTATACGAGAGTTTGAAGAGCGACCTGATGGACATGGTCATGGAGGGAATGGAGACGTCGCGGTCGGCACCGCGAACGGCGGAAGGATTTGAGGATTTATGCAAGGAAATGGAGGGAAAATACTAGGAATAGGGCTCCTATGGGAAGCACCTGTTTTCTATCGTCTGTCATGACATACATATTACCTTAGTGACAGACAGACATCTAACCTCATGATGCATGATCTCGCCAAGAAAAGAGCAGCAATGATGAATGCTAACTACCTTTTATCTCTGTAATGAGACAAACCTTGCACTGTGAAAGCGCCAAGAGTCGGGCGAAGCGATTGAGAACAGGTTCAAGTTGAAGATAGATGTGAATTGACAGTTTGCAAAGAGACACCACGGATGAGTGCACGGTGCCCGAGGCGCCCCGCACTGTATCACCTGCTGAGCCTTAGGCTGTAGGCAACCTCGATGTCTTCACCACGCACTTGCATCAACATATACCTCTGCACTTATTCCTTGAATCAAAATCTACGAAACGTGCACGAGCACACCAATAGAAGCCAAGCTCTCATACCAAAAAACAAGCCCCTCTAAGCTCTCTCAACACAGCCATGTCGGGCCATCCTTCACCCCACGAGGCTACGCCCTCGTCTCCCTCCCCACCAGCCGCCGACGCCGACGACAGCACGCCGGACCGCGCTGCGTCTCCCGACCTCCCGCTGACCATGTCTGCTTCGGTCGTGTTAGCAGACCTTCCGCGGGATGCGAGCGCGGCGCTGGCCGGCGCCGGCGGGTTCCTCGTCGACAAGGTGGTGATCCGGTTCAAGCCCGTAGGGTCGGCGCCGGCGCTCACGCAGGACGTGTGCAAGATCAGCGCGGAGCGCAAGTTCGAGGAGGTGGTGCGGTACCTGCGCCGGAAGCTGCGGTGTAGCAGCTCGGACAGCGTCTTCCTATACGTGAACAGCGCGTTTGCGCCGTCGCTGGACGAGGTGGTGGGAAACTTGCATCAGGTACGTCCCCCGTGCGGGCCTGACAACTGTGGCTGTGTGCTGAGATCGAGGTACCGCAGTGCTTCAAGAATGCGCAAGAGCAGCTTATTGTTGCATACTCGCTGACGCCTGCGTTTGGATGAATGATGATACCCATGCGGGTTGGTATTTCTTCTGTCTATGGGTGTCAAAGACGCAAGAAAACAGGCCACCCAAAACTCCACAGATATTAACTCTAATGCTTGCTATGCCATGCGCTTGGTTGCAAAGAACCGTCGCCTTCCTTCTCAACAAAACGCCATCAGTCACATGTGCTGGGATCCAACAATCGACTCGCCGTGGTCCAAGTCCACCATAACATTATTGGTCCTTGACCGCCTTGGTAAAAGCCTCCAACTCATCTGAAGAGATCGGATAGGTGTGCTCCGGTGCCGGATACTGTCTGCTCTTAACCTCATCCCGGTACGCCTCCATGGCCTTCATAGCCTCACCCCAAGCATCGCCATATTTCTTGACAAACTTGGGCAGGAACCTTCCTGGAGGGAAGTTCCCGGTCATGTCGATTTGTACGAGGACCTGGCCGGAGCAGCCGTTGCCAGCGCCAATCCCGATGGTCGGAATGGACAGTTTCTCGGTGATGAGGGCGGCAACTTCAGCGGGGACGGCCTCGATGACCATGGCGAAACAGCCTGCTTCCTGAATAGCAAGAGCATCTTCGAGGATGCGGAGGGCACTGGTGCTAGTTTTGCCCTGGACACGGAAGCCACCCAGAGCGTTTTGGCGCTGGGGTGTCAGGCCAATGTGGCCAAGTACGGGAATGCCAGCGGTGGTAATCTTGCGGATAGTCTCGGCCATCTCCTTGCCACCTTCGAGCTTGACGCCCTGGACACGGCCCTCCTTGATGATGCGGATGGCTGAGGCAAGGGCCTGCTCAGGGGAGACTTCATAAGAGCCCATGGGCAGATCACCAACCTTCTTTTGGTCAGCGCACGAGGCTCGTCAAGGATGCAAAACGGGGTGGGGGGTTCCCTACAGTAAAGGCTGACTTTGTGGCCCTTGCAACGGATCGACAGTGCAGGAGCATCTCGTCTAACAGGACTTCACTGGTATCCTCCATGCCAAGGGCGACCATGGCCAAGCTGTCGCCGACGAGGACGACTTCCATGCCAGCATGGTCAGCGACATGTCCGCTAGGGAAGTCATGTGCAGTCATGACGGTGATTGGTTCACCCTTGCGATGCAGTGATCGCAGAGTGCCCAGCGTCACCTTTTTGCGTTGAGTAGCTGGCAGTGCGCCCATGGGGGAATGCGAGCTGTGCCGGGCTTGAGATGCGGCGAGGGGCCGGGTGGCGCGGCCGAGGACCCATGATGCCGGCCGGAGGGATGGTGTGCTCCGAGACAGGAGGGAGAATGCACACGACCTCACGAAGGGCACGACGGCAGAAGACATGAGAACTAAGGAGAGGTGATGTGAAGATGTGGAGAGGATTGAGGTTGGTTGTGCCTTGTCTTTGTCTTAGGAACTAGTCTTGAAGCACTTGACTTGCACCGTGAACCCCAGTCGTGGATGAGTTGTCCCAATGGCCGATAATAGGAAACAAAAAACGAAAAGAAAATCCCAAGGATTCATCAACTGATGATTCCGAGTCGTGAGATGCAAAGGAGCTCAACACGGTTTGGGTGGCGTGAACGGGGAGGCGCGGGCTTTTTATTAATCTTGACCATGATGGTTCCTACGTTGTAGAATTGAGTACCTGGCCTTGCCCCAAAATTGCGGCACCGTGTGGTGTTTTTTTTTTCTATTGCGCCCCACGGGCTACGCTGAGTACGTACCCCCCCGGGGAGATGACCCACACCCTGTCCGTGAACGCTGAGCGGCCGAGGGGCAAAATGGCAGGGCTCCGGGGGGGGGGGGGGGGGTTAATTGGGGGGGNNGGGGGGGGGCCGGGGGGGGGGGGGGGGATTAATTGGCGGGGTTGATCGGACTGTAGGCAGAAACGACCAGTGTGCATTTGCCGTGCTTGAATTACGTGCAGTGGCCGTTCTACTATGTAGCCTAGGTACCGACTCAGGGGGGAGCGAATGTGTGCTCGGCAGTAAGAGTGAGGCATGGCTTAGACCAAGCCGAGGCTGTTCGGTCGTAGGGCGGAGATCCGGGTGGAACAGGCGGTGGTTGGAGGGACAGGGACCGGATTTGGTGAGAGGACATGGCAGTGGTTCAGCGCGCGGGAGTGCCTCAAAATGCCGAGGGAGGCAGAGAGATGGAACTTGTTCGTGATTTGGCTGTCATTGTGTAGAGCGAAGGGGAAGCATGGGTTCAACGGTCAAGGAAAACCACACACGATGTGTTGGGAGTGAAAGAATAGCTCAGTGATAGTCCACCGGGTGGTGGGAGTGGGAGTGAGTAGAAGATGATCTGAAGGGATGGGAAATCGCTTGGCAATGGAGGCATGTTTTGAAACGCAACGCCTCTTGCAGCATGGGCCTTTCGCGTGCGGCTCGACTTCGAACAAGAGACAGCCCATTGCCCGTTTATGCGAGGTAAGGAGACTCACTAGTCACCGTTGCACTTAAACGTCACAGGTGTTCTATGGTACCAAGTATTCGTACGTTGGGCGCCCTGTTTTCAATTACTAGGCCTAGGTATACTACTTACTCAGAGCTGGCTGCACCTAGCGTCAATGCACTAGGCACAAGACCTAGTAGGTCCGTTCCATTGGTCTATTATGCTACTACCTTGGACTTCAACAAGACGCAATCCGAGCAGGCCGGGTGACGAATCTGTGGGTTTGCCGTCGAGGCAAGTTGATCCGCGTATTCGACTTTGACATGACGTTCCACAAATTGATTTATGAGCTTGGCCACGGTCTGCACCACAAGTTGCGCTCCCCCCGGGCTGTACTCGGTGGCTGCGTAGCGCCTTGATAGGACGGGGATCGATCCGTCCAAGCAGGAGAAACGGCAGATTCGCCAACAAACATTTGACATTAGGTTATGGCGCGCAGCCTCACCAGGAGTGATCCTTGTTATGAAGTGGTGTGTGGGAGGTAATTTGGCCAAGTATATTACTAAGCTAGTAGGCGCTAGTAGACATGTTATGTCGGAGGACACGGGGGTCTATAGCAGGTAGAGGGACATAGCAAATATAACCACCTATGCTAACACACTAGTTTTATAGTGATAAGACTGGGACCACATATCGATATTGTCGATCACGAACCTATAGCGGAGACAGCTGCTAAACCCTAACGCCGCCGCCGAAGAGAACGCCCCTATCGACAGAAACTAATAGCTTTAGGACTGCGGGACTAGAGTAAGATTAACACTAGTAAGAACTTTGCGGAATAACCCTCTAGGACTGCGGGACTAGAACAGGGATGCTAGTAAGAACTTTGTGGAATAACCCTTTAGGACTACGAGACTAGAGCAGAGATGCTATTAAGAACTTTATAGAATAACCCTCTAGGACTGCGAGACTAGAGTAAGGATGCTAGCAAGAACTTTAATAATATAAGAATCTGATAATAAGCTAAGAACCACCTTAGGACTATAAGACTAAGAGCAGATAGACTCTTCTGAAAACTAGAGCCTGAAATTTAGGACGCCTAGAGAAACTAAGACAAGAAAGTTAAGATGTCTACAGAACTAAGATCAGAAATTTAGCATAACTACTAAAACTAAGCACTAAGATATCTTAACATATAAACCCTTAAGCCCTAGAGTTTAGAAGAAACTATTACTACTAATATTAAGATATACTAATAAATTAATTTAGTTTGTAAGACTTTAAAGATCTTAGATAACCACGCTAAAAATCAGAGAATACACTAAATCACTAGTTTTACTAGCCACCAGAAAAATTAATATTACATATAATAATTTAGGGACTACTTTAGACATATTTAAGATATACTAATATGATTATAGTAGATAGTATTTTAGATACCTTTATAATAAATATACTAATACACCCTCCTATAACACCAGCTAGATAACTCTAAACCCCCCCTAGAACATAACAACTCTAGCTATTAAATACACGCAAATCTATATTATTAAATTTATCTGCCTATTAATAGGCGGCTGCTAAAACCTGCCTAAACTACTATATATATTTCAATTTATATTATTAATTTTGTCTATATTCTAGTACAGGCAGTTACTAACACCTAGCAGAAGGTAATATCAGCAGAATATACAGGCTGTAGTTTATCAGATTAAACCTAGAGGCGTATTAGATAGTAAGCACTAGAGTTATTAATAATACTTATGTTTTTAGAAGATAATACCTAACTGCTAGCTAGTAACAGCTAAAAACTCTATTAGGAAGGTACCACTTATATCCTCAGAAGGTAAAAAAGGAAATTTTTCCTCCTACTATAAGAGAGAGAGAACCTTAACCTTTTCTTTTTCTTTTAAGGATATAAATATAAGAATAATATTTCTATTAGACCAGCTTTCTTATTTCCTGCTAAGCTATTTAGTACCTACCCTAAGAGATCCCTAGCTTCCCCTTTATTCTCTTTGTTTTTTTATTTCTATCTGCTTATATTCTTATAGTTTATAACCCCTCACTTAGTCAGGCTCTAAACGTATTAGGAAACCTTAGAGTCTACCTTATTAAAAGAAGACTTTCTTACCCTAGCTAAGTTCTTCCTATTAACACTTAAAACTAAATAGATACCTCACTTAGTTTTACCCCTACTTATTACTACTTTTCCTTCACCTAAATATTTGCTAGTCTGTATAAGCTCCTCTTTACTTAACCTGTTATAAGATATTTATACTAACCCTAAGAACTACCCTAAAAACTAGACGACTACTAGCCTAAGACTAAGCCGTAAAGTAATCATAATATCTATATTAGAGATATAACCCCTAATTAAGAGAGTATTATTCTTAAGCTATCTAGAAGATAGCATACTCACTAGTTACCTCACATCTTATAACACTTTAGTAGTAATTATAAGAGTCTTAGAACTATCTTAAGAACTAGTTACCTAGGAAGTTTTCCGCTCTAGACTAGTTAGCTAGGCGCTTATATAGTATAAGAACCTAAAGGTAGACAATTTAATATAGACCTAAGTGTGTAAAAAGTTTCTAGCTTAGTTTAGAAATACTAATCCCACCTAAGAAAGCACTAGAGTTATAAAAGCATATATGTTTAATAAGATAAAAGGGGAATCTCTTTTAGCTTACTTAAAACGAGAAGAGTAACTTTACTTAAAGCTTTATAGTACTACTAAATAAATATTCTTAATATTTTTTATTACTAGGATAGTAAACAGAAATTAGGACCTTAAATTGTAAGAGAAAGTTTAAGACTAACTGTATACTAATAGAAAATAGCAGGTATTTATAGCCATACTAGATCTTATGTTTACTAATATCTAGTTAATAATCTATAACTATTAATTCTTAGCTTTTAAAATACTAACCTAATTTAACAAGAAGATACTTCCTGCTAGCAAGTTTAATCTATAGAGGATAATAATATAATAATAAGAAGCTCTAATAAAACTTATAAAGAAGATAGATAAAGGATATTATTTATTAGCCTGACTTTATAATATTAAGTCTAGCTAATATCTAGTCTCTTAAAATACATATATTCTACCTCTACTAGTAGAACTATAAGCTCCCACTAAAACCAGAAATAATCTAGTGCACTAAGAATATAATAATACTTAGCCTAAAGACTAGAACACCTAAAATAATTATTTAACAGAGTATATTTATAACCCCTAACTAGAGTTATATTTTAAATATAATAAATAGGGATATATAGGATATAACTATCTAAAAAGATAGAGCTATAATTAATAATAATACGCTAAAAATTAAGAGAGGTGGTAATAATATAGGTATAAGATAAGACGTAAGAGGCGAGAATAGCTAGTAATAAACCCTCTCACTTAGACAAAGAATAACTCTACAGCTAAGACTATAGTCTAAGAAGGGAAGACTACACAAATTTATCCTCCCCTAAGATACTAAATATCTTAGAAAGAGTTTAAAGCAGCTATAGTATAAGACACTAAAGCAGCAGCACAAGATAATATAAAACCTTAAGATACTAAACCTAAGACATAAGCAGGTAGGAACCAGGATTATATCAAAAAGAGAGGACGTGATTTGATAAGAGATCTAAACCAGAGAGCTTAGACTAAACTTAAGGATACTACTAGAAACTAGGATACTACTAATTATAAATTATAAGAAGTGTTAGCTCTACTAAAAGGATACTAATATCCTAGAATTAAAAACTTAGGAGGAGATATCATACTATCTCTAGGGATACTTAACTATAAGAGATAAAACAAGAGATTAGAACTAGCAGGTATAGACTTAATAATAGGAGATAACTTAAACTTTACGCTTAAAGTTATCTTAATATAATCCTAGCCTACTATCACCTAAAAACAATTTGAGGAAATATTACTAAACCTTATACCTTTCTTTTAGAAAATAATAGTAAATAAAAAACAACAGATAATAACTATAAACCTACTAAATAATAAGAAACCTTATTATAAACTAGAGAAGATTTAGGCTACTAAGGAGTTTAATATCCTAATATTCAAATTAGGATAATACCTTAAGGATACTCTTATTATGCTAAATATATTATAACTATTATAAATTATACCTTCTATCTGTTAATAATTATCACAATTAATATAATATAAGCGAAAGGTAAAAACTAGTTAGGGGAGAGATACTATAGTAAACTTGTTAGTCTTATTTAGGTATATTATAATAAATAAGATAGATATAAGAGCTAAAGATAACAATATAGTAGAAACCTTAGAGGAATAATTCCTTAGTATATTATATGTAAGTAAGTAAGTTATCTTTATTAATATTATAGCTAAGAAAGATATAATAGCTAACATACTGGGTTTTATTAAAAGCTATATTAAAGGATAATACTTAGATACTATTATACTTAATAGCAGTTTAGTAGTAGATCTAGTAAATAAAAGATTTATAATTAAATAAGGTATCCTAAGGCTAGAGATACCTAAGCCTAGCGCTATATATCTAGTAAATAATTAAATCTAGAAAGTTAACTAGTATATCTACCTCTAAGTGGTAGTTAGTAGTATTATAGCTATAGTGAAAGCATATATAATAGGAGATTATAATAATTAGGACTTACTTGTTAGGCATCTATAAATATATTATATAGGCGTAATAGAGAATCACTATAAAGAGAAATTAATAGTTAGAGGGACAAAAAGATATATATAGACTATCACTATATACCTAACTCTTAACCTCTTTAAACTATAACTAGAGGGTAGACTAAGAATACACCTAAAAGTAACTACTAGAGGGTATAATAATAAAAATATTATGTTTATTAATAATAACTAGCTTATACTTAAAGAAGTTAAAAAGATCCTTAATTAACTAGGATAGTAGATATATATTAAGGTTAGGAAAACATACCTTAATATTTCTAAGACTTTAGAAAACTAGCGCTTATAAATATTAGCCCTAAGGGTATACTATAAGAGAGAGAAAGACAGGGAAAGAAATATAATAATAAATTATTATAATTAGGATAATAAGGCGAAATAGGAGTGTAGAAGAAATATAATAACAAATTATTATAATTAGGATAATAAGATAAAATAGGAGTACTAGCATCCTGTAATTATTTAGCTCTTAGTGGGATATAAATGCTAAAATAAGATTAGTATAAAAGACAACTTAGCGAAAGATTAGAGAAGGGCAGAGACTAAGCCTTATAATAGAATACTAAATATTTAAAACTAAGCAAAAGGGCGAATCTAATAGGAGAATTAGATACTATCTGGAATCTAAGCGCTAGAAAACCTAGATACTCTCCTAAAAGGTGTTTATTAGGGTATACCTATCTAAATGCCTTATATTTAGAATACTAGATATTAGAAAGCAACTTAACTATAAACTTAGATACTAATAAAACTAATATAATTAAAAAAGACTTTAAGAAAGAATAGATAGAAGGCGAGTATAACCTTTTCTAAATATTTCTTAGGCTAAAAGATAAGCAACTTAGTAGCAGCCTAAAGGCGGACTACTAACTACTAGATACTACCGAAATTATAGATTAGCAAATTTGTATAAGGATCTAAGATTATAAGAGGTACCCTTTATAAGTCTGCCTTTTACACTAATTTTGCTAACTTAGCGAAGTATAGCTAGAAAAAATCGTTTTATAGTTTTATAATAGTAAAATTATATTAGGCGATATAGCTGTGATAAACAAATAGTGATTTCTGGTTATATAGCTCTATTACACTTATCACAACTGCTTTATAGCATAACTAGAGGATATCTAAATGATAGACCTAATATAATATCATATTCTATTAATCAAGGGGGTAAAGCCCGCGAAATAACAACAAATAAGGTATAGCTAAGCATAATAAGAATTTACTATAGATGTCTTTCTAAGGATAAAAAGAGCTGGATTTATTATAAAGATAGTATTAGAATAGGTAGCTAGGATACTATTCCTACTAAAACCTAGCCCTACTCTAGGTATTAAGACTTATAGAGTGGTTTATAATTACTAGGATATAAATAATTTTATATTAAAGTTAGGATATTTATATTATAACCTTAAAGCTAACTTAGATTCTATCTACTATAAGAGACTAACTATTTTCTTATAAACAGATACCTTAAATAGATTCTAGGGAGTTAGTATTTTCCCTCTAGATAGATATAAGATAGCTTTCTTAGCACTAAACAGAATATAGGCTTATAATAATATAGTATAAGAACTTAAGGGTTCCCTATAAATATATATAAGGTTTAGCAACTTAGTTTTTAGATACTTGTTTCTAGAAGATAATACCAAAGTGCTATTAGTATTAGGATACCTTAAGGAACTTAAGATAGCATTCTTTATTTATATTAATAACTATAATATAGCCTTAGAAACCTTTAAGGAATATTTTAAGTTCTTATAGAAGTACTATTTCCTTAGAGTTATATAGGTGCTAATTAGACTGTTAGAAGCAAAAATAAAATTATTTATATTAATAGTAGACTTAGTTAGCTTTACCCTAAATATAGGATATATTAAACCTGCTGTAAAATATTAAGATAAGTTTGCTAAACTAGTAGGTGAGTTTCTTAGGAATCCTCTAAGGATATAAGAAGATATTTAAACTGTCTTATACTTAATGCCTTTTATAAGAAAGTTTATTCTGGGATAATATAACCTAGTGTGGGTTATAAAATAAGCCTTTTAGGAAGAGAGGTAGACTTTAATATAAACTAGGAAACTATCTATAAGGAAAGAGAAGGTTTACTATAATACTCTAGTCTAGGATAAGAATGCTATAGTAACACTCTAACAGATTTGTTTAAGTATTTAGGAGAACACTACTATTAGGGCCTAGTTAGGAGTATAATTCTATATCGCTATAGATATATTAGTAGCAAGATTAGAAGGCATCCTAATATAACTAGATAATATACTAACAGGAGAAACTATTACTAATAGAAACTTTAGGAAAGTAAAAATCATTATATAGATATCTAGACGATTTAATAATACTAAGAAATAATACTCTATACTAAAGAAGGAGATGCTAGCTATTATAAGAGGATTAAGAGAGTGCTTATAGCTTATTAGCTATATACTATATCTAATTAAGATCTATACTAACTATAAAGGTATTATTAACTTAATAGTAAACATAGGGGAAGTTTATAAAAAGGTCAGCTAGTAGATTAATCTTCTCAGAGAGTATAACCTAAAATTTATATATTAACTAAACACTATAAAAATTATTAAGATTACTAATAGAATATTAAGACTGCTAGAACACTTAAGAGATAATACTACCTATATTAAATAATAAATAGCTTTTAAGGTGTTAGTTAAGTTAGGGAAAATAGTAGAATAGATACTACCTATAAACCTAATCCTTCCCAGAGGAGAACCTCTTAGCTTAATATAATAAGAGGACCTAAAGAGGATAATATTTATCTGGCTAAACTCTAAATAGTACAGAGAGATTATAAAGTATTTAATATATAGATATAATATACTAGATAAGACTTAGAGAAGACTAATCTTAAGATATACTCTAAGATACTAAATCTAAGATAGGATGCTACTTTATATCAAAAATAATAAGAGTATAGCAAAATATATCACTAAGGTAGAAATCCCTAAAACTTTATAGAACTATTATAACATATATAGATATTTTATAGGTGCTATTAATCTAGAGTCTCTAAGAGGAGAAAAATACTAGCTAACACACTTAAGAGATATTAAGAAATACTTCTAGTTATATCTAATCTATTAATAAATAGCACCCCGCCTCCTAAAATCCTTAACCTAAAGAATTAGAGTATAATAACCCTAAGAAATAGTAGTAATAAATTACTTAGGACTGATTACCCTAAGGATACATACTAGATATACTTATATACTCCTTATAGTAGACTACTTAACATAGTAAACAGGGGGCGCCTCTTATAAAGATATAATAAGAGAAGAAGTTTCTTATATCTAGGAAACTAGATAGGGCGTAACTTTTAGTTAGCTACTAAAAATCTACTCTAATAACAGAAGTCACTTTAAGAACTTATATTTTATAGTAACTACTAAGAAATATAGTACTTAACTACTTTATAGCCTTATATTATATTTATAATCTACCAGTCTAGCAGAAAGATATATTTAATTAGTAAAGTAAGGTCTTATAAAATAGGCAGTTAAATAAGACAAAAAGGACTTAGAGAATTAGGACTAAATACTTTTATAAATCCTTATAAATTTAAATACATAATAAGTAAACTTATTAAGGACTACCTTAGTGATAGCTATATTTAGATTCAAACTATTCTCTAAACATATAGATATTATAAAAATTAATAATAGTAACAACAAGATTAAGTCTAATACTATAATAAGACTAGAGAATAATATCACTTAACACTAAGTAGTGAACTTAAAGCGCTAAGATCACCTAGATAAATAATAAGAACACTTAGTAAGAGAGGCGGCTATCTACTATACTAAAGCAGAACTAGAACTAGGCGAGGTGTGATTATTACAGGTAGGCATATAGGTCTAAAAGAAGCAGAATAAGCCTAAGAAGCTAAAGAGAAAATTCCACAAGTCTTAGAGGAATCTATTAGTAGTTATCTAATAGAAATCCCTAGTAATATATATCATAACTAGCATTCAGAGAGGACTAAAACGAAAAATACATATTAATAACCTAAAGCTATATATACAGCAGGAGGAACAATTAAGACTGTCTTAACTTAACAACTAAGATATAACAAAACTTAACAATAAGAATAAATATATAACCGCTATAAAAGACAATTAAGACAGATAGACATGAAAGGAAACTATTACCTAGACAGAGGGCATAAAATAATATATCATCTAGGTCTAGATTTATATATTATTAACAACAAGAGGTATCTTAATAAGGTTATTACTATTATACATCTAGGTAGTCTGTAGGAGGTAATTTAGCTAAGTATATTACTAAGCTAGTAGGCGCTAATAGACATATTATGTCAGAGGACACAGAGGTCTATAGCAGGTAGAGGGACATAGCAAATACAACCACCTATGCCAACACACTAGTTTTAGGTGTGAGTGAGTTGAGCAGCCGCATTGGGCTTATCGATAAAGAATCGCCCCGCTAAACATTCGGCCCCTCTGCCGTCTGCCAGCGGCTTATCACGGTTGTCCACATCACTCTACCTTCCGTCGTCGTCCTCGTGACTCGTGACTTGAACCGGAAGCCGACTACTTCACCTCCCCTCATCACCTGCTCTCTACTCTCTCAACCACAAGAAACCCAGCAACATCTCTCGCCAGTTTTGCATCTTCCGCCCCAAACCTCGCCTCGCAACCACCCCCAGCTTTGGTATTTCGCATTATCCCGTACACGTCCCTCCACGCTCTCTCCTCACCGATTCCGGAGTCCCTGAATAGCGCCCCAACGCCACATCCAGGCCCGGTGCCACCGTCTACCGCAATCATGAGCAGCCCACGCCGCAGGATCGAGACTGATGTAAGCTGAGAGTCACCCTCGAGAGCGTGTCAACGGGATGACAAAAGCTGACTGAAGCCTCCATTTTAGGTCATGAAGTACGGCTTAGCAGTCCGCATATTTCCGTCTCGTCTGAGGTGCTAACAATGTCACAGGATGTACGAGGCAACTCTGCACGACTCTAACGACGACTCGCTGACAGATACAGGCTTATGAGTGACTACGAGGTCACGCTTGTCAATGACAACAGTAAGCTCCATCCATTCTGCCGACCTTGGCAGGCATGCTGACCCGGTGCAGTGTAAGCGCCGTTGCTGCCGACATCCCCGTCCACCTCTCCTAACCAACGCTCCCAGGCAGGAGTTCTTTGTCCGATTCAAGGGCCCGGCCGAGAGTCAGTAGTATACAGGGCTTCCATTTCCTGAGTCTATAGGCTGACACCTAGCAGCTCCTTTCGAAGGCGGCATCTGGAAAGTCCACGTCGAGCTCCCCGAAACCTACCCGTATAAGTCCCCGAGCATCGGATTCGTCAATCGCATTTTCCACCCCAATATCGATGAGCTGTGAGTTACGTTGAATGCCCAGTCAGGGACCGTCTGGTCAGACCGGGGAATACTAAGATGAACTACCTCAGCTCCGGATCTGTTTGCCTCGACGTCATTAACCAAACGTGGTCGCCAATGTTCGATATGATCAACATATTTGAGGTGTTCCTGCCGCAGCTCCTGCGATACCCTAACCCTACCGATCCCCTCAACGGCGAGGCTGCCGCCTTGTTGATTAGAGAACCCAGGAGCTACGATGTTAAAGTCAAAGGTGCGTCACAACCGTCGAATCACCTCGCCAACTCAAAGCTGACCGTGGAATAGAATACGTGCAAAAGTATGCCAACAAGGATGCCGCGGACGAGGCCGGTGCCGAGAGTGAGGACGACGACGATTTGTCCTCTGTTGCGAGCTTCGGCGATGACGACGAGGAGCCCGCAGGCCCTATGGATGATGTATGAAACGCCCCGTCGGTAGCGTACAAGTCGACAATCGGATTGTTTCTCACACGGAGTATTGGGGCCAAGGCTAGGAGCCATCATTGTACGGAGTTGCAGCCACCAGATGGGGTCTCACCGCCTCAGACTGGGTTGGATCGGGGTTTGTTTCTTGGAATTACGTTGGTAGGGTTTATCACTATGTCAATGGCTTCTCGATGGGTAAGACGAGGCTGGAAGACTGCAAGGGATTTCCGAGGGAGACCGGCAGTCAGAGTTTGACAAGGTGCCTGAGGTTATCTTCGAGTTGGCCTTGCTCGCCCAGTCTAAGATGGTAGCAGTCAGAACCGCAGAATATTTGAATTTCACTATCATCACACCATAACTATGTCCCGGGGTATCTTGGTTTACTGTCTATCCATGTCGTTTCTCATTATTGCTGTGTAGGATGTTGATGCCTTTTTAATCTGAGTCGTAATTCACTAGTCCGATTGAGACACTCGCCTCATGTGCAAGTACTTTTACAGCCGGGGCTGGGTCTTCCTGTACCGCCCGTTTTCGTTTCACGCCCGGTAGCCTGGCTGATAGTTTGGGTTCTCCAGCTCGAGTATCCCGCAGGAAGGGATCCTGGGCTGCCCTGGTGTTGCCGATAAGCTTAGACACGAGAGATTCCTTTCTCCGCGACGCTTCCTTTTCAGACTTGAGCATGGCACCCTCTGACGGGGTCTTGGGTTTCTTCTTGCCGGAGCGGCCACCGCCAAACAGGGGCTTCGAGAGGGCGCGGTCGCGAGCGGCGTCGTCGTCTGCGGCGCCAAAGTCGACCAGGGCGGCGCGGCGGGCGTCGTCTTCGGTCGCGGGCACGAGGTCGATGCCCAGGCTCATGCGGTCCCGGAGCATCTCCGTCGCCGCGGCGGTGCCCTCGCGCTTCTTGCGCTCGGCGCGGAACGTGCGCCGCAGCTTCTGGTTCTGCGTGTACGGGTCGTCCCAGTGGCGCGCCGACGCCTCGGCCAGGTCGTCGATGCGCTCCGTGGCCTGCTTCAGCTGCTCGCGGTCGGCGATGGTCTTTTCGAGCTTCGCGAAGGCGTTCTTGCGCAGGGCCTCGCGCTCCTGGTCCGTCAGGATGGCGGCGGCGGCGGCGGCGGGGCCTTCCTCGCCCGTGTCGCGCTTGGCGCCGCCGGCGACGACGACGTAGGCCGTGTTCTTGGGGTCGGTGCGCACCTCGATGTCGCCGCCGCAGTCGGCGTGGCGGAAGCGGAAGGCCCAGACGGGCGTGGAGTGGTAGCTGCCGACGCGGCGCTTCTGGGCGTTGAAGCGCACGCCCTGGCCGATGACGGTGGGCCGCGGGCAGGAGGCGCACCAGACGGCGAAGGGCATCTCGAAGCGCACGGTGAGGGCGCCGTGCGAGGCGAGCTTGGAGGCGCGCGCCCCGAGGGCGTGCTTGCCGTGGAGGCGGTTGCCCGACGTGGTGCCCTCGACGTCCGGGGGGACGTAGCGCCCCATGTTGAAGCCCTGCATGGCGGGCGGTTTGGAGGACTCGTCTTGTTGGGAGGTAGGGGTTCGTATGCGGCGGTGGGTTGGCTGTGGGAGTTGGGGTTTGCAAGGCAGCGATGATGTTTCGGTTGGTTGGCTATGGTGTTTTGGTGCCTGGGCGGGCGGTGGCGGGGGAAAACCAGCTCCGAGACGTCATGCCGGAGCTCGGGCTTTTTTCGGTGCCGCCGGGGTCGTCTGCCCCGAACTTTTAGTACATACCAGCTTAGTATGTAAGTAATGGAACTTCAGTTTTGCCCTTTTTCACATTCGTGAACTACGGGTAGGCATCTTCTAACAAACTTCATAGATCATGGGCCTGCCCCCTTTCGCTTGCTAGGAAACACATCTCTGAAGACTACAGTGGCAAATCAACCCTCCATGCCGTCAATCCTACGAGCTTCGCCAAGGAGACATTAACAATCCAACATGCCTCGTCCCTCGAGGGGCAACCATCATGAACGGGCAGGATTGTGCCTCTTCTCCTCTGGGAGCTCCCCAATCATGGGCTCCAGCAGCAGCGGGAGATACTCGGCGGCGTCCTGGCCAAAGGCAAAGTCGCCGGGCTTCACCTTGAGCATCTCGTCCTCGTTCTCCGCATCTGGGTTGACGGTGACGATATGAGCGCCCAGCCACTTGGCAAGCGTTATGTAGCCTGCTGCTGGCCGTACCTGGGCCGACGTGCCAATGACGAACATGATGTCCTGTGTGAAACCGTGAGCTTTTTTCGTAGATTTGTGATTCGCCCCCCTCGAGTGGTGCAAGGCTTCAGGGGAATACACACTAGCTTTCCCTCGTTCATCCACGCGTCCACGCCATCCAGCATCTCCTTGTCCAGACTCTCGCCAAACCACACCACGCCAGGCCGCTGCAGCCCGGTGCCGCACTCGGGGCACTTGGGGACCTCTTCCTCGGTGACGTGCTTGATGCGGTGGTAGGGGTCCAGCAGCGGGAGCTTCTCGCCGGGGGGCACGTCCACCGATGCCGGGGCGAGGGCCGGGAAGAAGGGGTCGTCGTAGTTGCCGTGCTGGATCCAGTCACAGTCCTCGTTGGAGCACTTGATGTCGAAAAGCGAGCCGTGGAGGGTGCGGAGCTGCTCCGGGGGGTGGTCTGCCCGTTGCGAAAGGTCTTGGGCGTCGTTAGCTAGCTAGCATCCTCGACACGGGCACTCGGGTCCGGGGACGGCTCTCACTATCGACATTCTGCGTCAGGCACAGAAAGTCCTTGCTCTTCTGGGCCAGCGCAGCGAGCGCGTGATGGGCCGGATTGGGCTCGGCGCCCAGGGCCATGTGGCGGCGGTACCCATAGAAGAGCCAGACGAGGCCCGGGTCGGTGCGGAAGGCGTTCATGGTGGCCAGCTGCGTCGCCTCGTGGTTGCGCCAGAGGCCACCGGCGCCGCGGAACGTCGGCAGCCCGGACGAGGCCGAGAGCCCGGCGCCGCAGAGGGCGAGGATGCGCTTGCTGGAGCGGAGGACCTCGTGGAAGGCATCGACGTCGTTGTGCGGAGCCATGGCGATGCCGCTGCGGGGGGATGCGTCAAGGTGGAGGGAGGGAGGTGTTGTCGCGGCGATGACGTCGGTGAGGGGAAGAGGGTAGGACGGCGAGGTCTCAAGACGACGGCGGACAACGCAACAAGGCGGCGGCGGCGGCAGCGGCAGCAGCGGTGAATGTACCGGCGGTGGTGATGATGATGATGGTGATGAAGATCTCCAGCGGAGGCGAGCACGGGATTTATATGTTGATGTCGGTGCAAAGAGACAGCCATCATGTCCGCAATAGGAGAGTCACACCGGTGTCATGCAATACAGCCTCACGAGCCGCGCTACCTTGGACAAAGACGACGATCATCAGCGTGAGCACCCCAGGCCAGGTCAGATCAGGCCTGGGAAAGCCTTGTGCAACGGCGGGTTCAGGACCATGACGGGGATGATATTACTGGCCGCTCGCGACGCTCCGAAGGCGGTGACGACGAGAGAAGGCATGGCACAGTGCGTGCGTGCGTGCGTGCGTGTGTTGGTTGATTTTCTTTCGCCTTTGCTGGTCTCGACGGACCGGTCTAGGGTAGTGGAAGTTTCTGTAGTTGCAAGTGATGGTGACGAGCAATGAGGATTGGCTGGGGACGATGACGTTAATTTCCGAGGCGTCCCATTGCGGGGATTTATAAGTTATACACGTCAGGCACGCAGTTGAAGGTGGGATGAACGGCGTCTATCTAGGCAGCGATCAGCCTTGTAAAAATGGAGCTGGGTTATGGTGTGCTATTCATAGCTTCTGTCATTTTTTCCCTTCTAGGGTGACGTTGGAGGACGGGGAGGGGAGGTACCTTGCAGAAAAGTTGACGAGAGGGGCGCGAGCACTCCGTACCATAGGCCTAGGTATCTGCCGATAGATTTTGTTTCGGAGCCGGTCTTTCGTAGCCACTGGATGGCCTGTGGTACATGATGGACTACATGATGTGGACGGCGAAGGGCATACCTGTCTATGAATAGAATAGAACAGTGCAATTGTTCTGTGGCTGGGATTATATGTCCGATGCGTGCGTGGACAATGCCGAGACGCAGAGCAAGCCGTCGAATCAGAAAAGAATGGCAGGACCATCGACGTCACCATAATGTCTTCAATCCCAGTCTATTCCGGCAAAGCGAACTCGACCCGCTCAGCCTTTGTGAAGCACCGGAAGCCTCACCTAGGATCTTGTAGTTTATGATATCAGGAGAAGCTGCCAGATTGATTGACTGTTCACATATGACACACATGGTCAAAGATGATGGTTCGACTTCTTAGCTATAGTGCTTGCCTTGTCGGGAAGAACTGGTGTATAGTTGATTCTATCCTCGTCTTTAACCCAACAGCTTGGATAACTACACTGCCTCCCATTTTGGATTTTTACAACGAGGCCTAGGGCTGGAGTGACAATGGCGGGAGGACTCAAGTAGTCACCCACTCTCGTGTAAATTAGGTTGGCGGAAGCACTATGCGCTCACCATTGACAGCGCGCTTAGATGGAGCCGCCCTGGGTGGCGAAGGCTCCCATACTCTGAGCGGTATGCATGCACGAGATACAAAGGCCGCGTTATGCTTGGTCAAAGCTACCTGGCCGTCAGAAGAGAAGGCCCCTTGAAGCCCTCGATACGTGTTGAAGCCTTCCTTATTCACCTCGCAAAGGATAACGTCACAACACGAAGCTGAAGCAGTAGGTCCGGATGATGGAGCGCAGCATCCGTATACACAGGAGCATTCGCCTCATGGGCTCCAAGTCAGGATTCGACTGTGCCCTTTTACATGTTCATCCTCAAACCTAGTCCCCCACCTCGTCGCGGTCTACGAAGTAAGTAACCCTCCCTGGAGACGTACATAGTATGTAGGTTCTTCTCCTCATCCCCGCCATCAGAACCACCGGCCTTTCCAAACAACGCCCTCAATGGGGCAAGTATGCTGTCTAGGGACATCCTTACGAGTTCCCCCTTCCCGCGGGCGATAAGGAACGCAGTTCCAGGGGGGGGGGGGGATTTAGACCCGAACCTCCCAGATTTCGGCCGGCGCGGTTGGGGGCAGCATCGTGTGAATCCGCAAGTATGGTTCATTTCCCACGAGGACCGTTGGACGCTTGCCGGATCAAAACAAACCAGTCCAGGCCACGGGTCTCGTGGTGGGTGTTGACCAAGACACTAACTTGGAGGTAAGTTAAGTACATGGTAGTCTGTCTATACGGAGTACCTACCAGCATTACGGGGAGATTGATGATTGATCGTCAGACCCGCCAAGTCTACTACCCATCCATCCGTCCATGTCACGGTTCCAACGTCTCTCTCTGTACCATTGTTTTATCTCCCACTCTCCCAGCAATGCAACTCCTCCTCCTCTTTCAGTACAATCATCCTTATCTCCATCCATGCCCAAAAACCCTCCACTCACCCGCGCCGAAAAGGGTCCGTTCCCTCTCCCCCTTGCTAACGCTGTTTATTCCGACCCGTCCCTTACACTCGCGCGTCTTCTTCGTTCGGGTCCCGGCATCGTCCACGTCTAGCGCGTCCCCGGGGCATTTCTGGGCGGGCGGGCAGCGCTGTCGCCTCCTGACGCCCGCTAGGCAGCTTCCCTCGTAGCGCTCTCGGTCCAGACACCGCCCAGGCACCGCTCAGGCACAGGGGAGATGAGCCCCATTCTACCTGACTTGCGTATAGCCGTGTTGTGCCTCCAAACGAGATGAGCCCGTCGCCCGTCGTCGCCAGCTCGTGTTCGCGGGGACCGTCGGCGATACGGAACTTGACCCACGGCTTGGCTCTGACCCTCGTAAACATGGTGGAAAATCACTCACGCCATGTCGATCAAAGTGAACAGTCAGATCATAGTAGAGATAGGTAGTGGCAGTTGCCAAACACCGCCTATCTATTGTTGTAAATCTGTTCCCAAAGGTATCGTCGCGAGCTACATCAGTTCTAATGCGAGCATATAATAGCCAAGATGTCTACCATTCAATCGTCTTTCCAAACCGCAAGTGCCATCATGCATGCCATGCTTTCTCCGTGAATTCAATCATCGTCTCCCATAAACACCCCCCCCCCCCCCCANNAAAACCCCCCCCCCCCCCCCCCCATGTAAAAATCGAACCGAACAGAACGCTCCAAAGATCGTGCCACATGCTTATGCCCTTACGCCGGGCGGCGCGGCGAGATAAGCCAAGCGGTCGTGGCAGCATCTGTTGGTGCCACGAACGGAGTGTAGCCCAAATTACAATGTTGAATCCTCAAAAATGTGTGTTGCTTTGCCAATGCCCTTTCTTTTTTGGGGGGACTTTGTTTCTTTTTCTTGTCTTCCGTCCCAGTAATCGGGGTCGGGAAGCAGCTGTGCTTGGCAAGCGTAAGGATCGTCTTGAAATATGTGAATTAGATGGGCTGGTCTCCGCACGCAGGTACAAAGTCTCTACATGCTTCGTGACCCAAATGAAGATATAGTACAATCAACCAGAAGCGAAGAGTTAGACGAGGAGCTGTGCAACAAGGAGGCCAGCGCAGGCCATGACAATGTTGCCGGCCATGCGGGAAGCAGAGCTGGTGGGTACGGTGCTGACAGTCTCAGAGGCGCTGGAGGCAGTCTCGGAGGCGGTCTCGGAACCGGAGGTGGAATCGGAGCCGGCGGTGGTCTTGGAGCCGCTGGCAGTGGTAGAGGCAACCGTGCTGAAGGTGGTCTTCTCCTCAGACTCCTTGGTCTTGGACTCCTTCTTGGACTCGGACTCGGTCTCCTTAGTCTTGAACTGCTTGGTTGTGGTCGCCTTCTCCTCCTTTGTCGTAGTGGCGTCAGCGGTCTTGGTGGTCTTGGTGTCCTGGGTCTTGGTCGCCTTCTTGCTGGTGGTGGTGGTCTTCTCGTCGTCGTCCGAGCTGTCGCCCTTCTTGACGACGATGCTCTCCCAGCTGCCAGAGTCGTCGCCGTAGACGTACTCCTTCACATTCGAGTTCTTGCTAGGGGCGTCCTTGCCAGCGTAGTCGACGATGGTGATGCTCTTGTAATAGGCGTTGAAGGGAGCGTCGTCGAAATCAGCTGTCGAAGCATGTTAGCAACACATTATTCATCATGGAGAGCATATGTAACGTACTGTAACCTCCAGCCCACTTGACAGTGCCCGCAGCGGTGTCCTTGCCACCAGCAACCCACGTTCCAAGCTTGACCTGCATGGGGGTCTGGGGGAAAGCATCGGCGCCCTTGGCATCCGCGGCGTTCAGGGTGCGAACAACGGCGTCGTCGATGAGCCAGTTGACGGCAGTAGAAGTCCACACCACGGAGTACTTGTGGTACGAAGTCAAGGGAGCGGAGATGGGGTGATAAGCACCACGGTCGTAGGTGGTGGTGTCACCCTTGCTGAAGTAGTTGGTCTGGACCTGAGCGTTGTCACCGCCAACCCACTCCCAATCAATCTCGTCGAGATCATCAGACTGAAGAACAGCGCTGGTGACGATACCCTGGCCCTTGGCAGCCTGGACGACGACATCGACACGACCGAAGAAGAGGTAGCTGTTGCTTCGGACGGTCGGGGCGTTGCTGAGCTTCTGGATCTCGAACAAGGCGCCCTTGCTGTCGTAGCTCAGATTGGTGCCGTCCATCTCGTGGAAGATATCACAGGCGCCCTTGGTGAAGTCACACTCGACGGTCTTGGAGCCAAAGGCAGGGTCGGCCGGGCAGGCTAGATGACAGTCAGTAATTTGAAGTCGAGGATAGCGGCTTCGTCACCGGCCATACTATATGGCCGGTGGTGTCAAGCAGCTGGGGATGAGAGAACGTACTCTTCTTGAGAGGATTGCAGTCGGTGTAAGTCTGGGCCGAAACCAGGCTCGACGCGGCAAGAGCCAGCGCAGCAGCGGAGATAACCTTGGGGAACATTGTTGATGATTGTGATATTGTTGAATTGAAATATCAGGTCGTGTAAAGCAGTTGTTCGGACGATAGCGAGAGTGAGGTTATTGAAGCAGGGCGTATCAAGCGAGAGAGATAGCCACTTAGTTGAACCACAAACGAAGGTATTCGTACTTCAGGTTGATAGTGAGGGACAGGAGATAGGAAAACGGCGGAAGCGGAGGATATTAATAAATGACTTGCTGAGACAGTCGAACAAGAGCAGAGACAGACAAAATGACGGCGTTTGATTACGGCAGGGCAACGAGGTACTGGCGCCTTAGCAGGCGCCCCCGGGACCCAGAGGATGTGGGAGTGTGGGAGTGTGGGTCAAGACGAGCAGCCCCTGGACGCCCCCGTTCAGCCAAAGGGCGACAGGGGTTGCGAGGGACAAGGGATGTGACCCCTGTAGTCCAAGACCCTGGTTTTCTGGATTCCGAGTGCAGAAGGCGACCGAGGGTCAGAGTCAGAGCGAGACAGCCAAGCCAGGCTAGGGAGCCAGTCGCCCAGAAATTCCTGCGACGGCGTCCATGCAACTACGGGGGCGTCGGGCTGCTGAGACAAAAGTCCAGCGAATCCAGTCTCTTTCGAGTGTGACAGTTTCCGGATGCGTCGAATAGCGCTGGTAGGCTGCCGAGGGAGGCTGACGAGGCATTGTCTTGCAAGTCCAAGACACGGCATCTGCATTTGGTCCTGTGACGGGTGCCGGTGCCGGTTCTGCATTCTGCATACCGCGTCTGGACCAGACAATAGCCCTCTGCATCAACATCAACAGTGCGGCGCAGCGGGCAACGTTGATGTCTCAAATGCGTCTTGGGCCTTTGCCGTGGTGCCGTAGTGCCGTATCTAGGTAGTGGAGAGATCTGGCCCCATCAAATGACGTCCCCGGTATTTTTGGACTCGGTTCGTCCGTCGTCTAGAACGCAACACGAGCTTCACGGGATGTGGGCGATCTCCAGAGTTGTTGTCTGGGTGCATCTGCTGGCGACGAAAGGCTCTCTCTCGTGTTGCATGCATCCCGGCCATATTCGGACGGCTAGGTGTGGCGCGAACCTGTCACAGCTCACTGGCAGTCCCCAGCGACGCCCACCAGATAGGCGCAGGGCTTGGTGATCGGCTCGTTCCTTCACGGTGTCCACATGGGGAGCAACAGCAGAAGAGACAGACTCGTGGTCAAAGCATGGAGGGGCATGTGGGATACGAGGCCCGCCATATGTCTCGCAAGAACAATGCTTCAAGCTTGGTGCGGTTTCTGTGAAAGCCACCTACCGAGATGGTGGTGTAAGTGGGAATGTTCGGCTACTGCACCTCTAATGATGCGTAGGAATCAATTATGAGTTTGATGCCTCAGGTGTCAAGCCCTCGGGTGATTAATCCGTAAGGTACCTAGCCATGATGATGCTCGTACAGTCGAGCAATCCCCCTTTTTTGGCAATGACAAGTCTATCAGCGTTTAAGAATCGGTTCGTGTTTTCAATGCCAGCTCGAGCATCAAGCAGCTGTGCTTTGGAGAGCTTTAGAGGCTTGTTTAAGGCCATGCAACTCTCTAATCTATTTGATGTGTGCCGTCAGCGCCGAGTAGTTTAGCCACCCCTGCGCCTCCCCGCCACGTCTAGCTCGATTAGGAAACGCTGTCAAGCAGGCCGGGACGCCGAGTCTCCGCCAAAGAAAGCCAGAGCCCTGGATTATAGTACTCTAACAGACCAGGGCCTGTTACGTCGCGCCCGTTCATGCACTGCACTGAGAGACGTTGACGTGCACCGCCCAGCAGCCCGGATAGCATGGGATTTGGTTGGTGGAGAGAGTTGCTCGCTGCCATGGGTCCTGGATGGCAGGTGGACGCACTGGGCAGACGCAGACAGATGCACCAGAAAGCAAGTGAATCCTAGACCTAACGACCGAGAGAGCATCAGATCTCCGCCTTTTGGGTCCATCTCATAACAGTACGAAGTATTCGTATCTTGTCCTGCTTATCGCCCATCGCGTTCGCCGTGTTCACCCCCGTAAATGCTCGACCGTTGCCGCCCCCGTCGTCTCGTATCACCACCACCCAAACCCAACCGTGGTTCGTTCCCATCTGCCATCTCGCCTCCTCGCCTCACCAAGAGCCCTCAGCTTTTTTCGGATGGTGGAGACATGCTACATGCTACATGCTAATCATGTAGTATCTGTGTTGGTAACGCCGAGCCGGAAAAGGTCAGTTGCCAGGGCAGGGAGAACACGAAGAGCAATTCGGTATTGGCTCCTTGGCGTATTAGGTCACCCAAGACGATCTTCACATAGGACATTGGACCTTTTCAGTCGCTCATTCAAACCATCGTATTCGACCGCCCTTGGCTTCGTTAGTCCCTGGAGGTAGTAGGCTCTAGACCTCTGGGCGCTGCTGCGGGGGGTTGTGCTGAGAGATGAGAAACCGAGGCCTTATCGGTGCGGCTGGTGTTAGCGGCTCCTTGGTCAGAAGTAGCCTGGCTGGCTGGCTGGCTGGCCTGGGTTGCCTAGGTATCTCATTGTCCGACAACACCAACTCGCTGGTCATAGCCTTCGAGGTCCTAGCGCATGGCGGATTGTTGACAGGACCCTCCACTGGGCTGGATTATTGCATGATGCATTGCAGGAGGACCGGGGCTTGTCACTGAACGTGTCTGAGAGACCGAGTGGGCGAACTTGGGTTGCGGGAGGAACCCCGGCCAGTGGCTGTCGGAAAGTGCATCTCGAATGCTACGTATGATTCCATCTCTAACTCATCACGGATGGATGATTGGAACCTCCATCCCCGCCCCGCACCCGCTCTGGGCCTCGAACTCGACGTCACCCTCGGGCCCTCTCTCGCCCGCTCCTTGTCGGATCGACGCGAGGAAGAACTTGGGCACGAAGCCGCAACCCAAAATAAACCACGAAAAACCCTTTGCCATCACGAGTCTCATTCCGTTCTATAGCATCTACGTTTTGTCCGGACTCCGGCCCAGCCCGTGTAGCTTTACGCTAGACATCGGGCCTCGCCCACGGCCGTTTTCTAATTTTATTCTTCATCTTGGCTAACCTGGGTTAGGTCTCTTGGCAAAGACTGTAGCAGTGATCTGCGGCAGCCACACCACAATGGAACCAGACAATCAGAGTCTCTGTCGTTACCGTGTCGGTGAATTCTTTGACTTCTGGGTAGATGAGGGGCTCCGGGGATTGGAGGATTAGGGGCTGCTACATACGAGGCATTCTGGAAGGGTGGGAGGATGCCCGCTGAGTCTGACTTGCCTGGCCTAGCACCTAATTAGCAGGCCTGGGGCCACTTGCTCGCGAATCGCGTTGCCTCCCGCCCCTCACTCATCAACTGCATGCGCCGTGCGATCTTGGCATAACTAGGGGGGGGGGCACTGCCGTATTGGAAGCCCTTGGAGTCTTGGAGAGATGCTGACAGCTGCTGACAGGTTCCTTTTGGCTACCTGCCTCACTTACTGATCTACTATGTAGACCTAGTCTATGTCTTTCACCGCTCCTCGATCTAGCAAATCTCATCATGTTCTCTCTCAAACCTGTATCTAGGCCTATGGGATTCCATGGGATTCCGGATGCGCTCGGCTGCCTCACCCTCACAGCCCGAGACAGCGTACCCCAAGTCTGCGACGAGCTTGACACCCAACAGTCGATCCTCCGAGATCATTTTCTTGTCTTGGATTTGGCTTTGCAAACCCGTGCTGCCGTGGCCCGGAATCCACCCTTCTGCGTCTATGTATCCCGCCCCAAAGTGGGCAGATCGAGGGCTAATCTCCATTTCCGAGCCTTAATACGGAGGGAGTTCTCAGTCAAAGTCGATCAGATCCCTCGTTTTTTCTCCTTGAGGGCGACTCGTGGATGCAGTCCCCCTGCTTCAAAAGCTGACCCCTGAGTTTCAGAACACCAACAGCATCAGCGAACCACGTTGGTCCGCCTGGGACTGACAATGCAACAGAACCGATCATCTCGTGTCGAGTGGAGTTGAGAATCGTCTCGTATCTACATGGTGGAGTTGATTGACAGTTTCTTGTGGCCCCCTGTGGTTCTGTACGGGCGACCTGCCGCTTTCTGCTTTACGACTGTCCATCAATTGACGTCAAGCGTTTCGAGGAACGAAAATCGCGCGGTACGATCACCGCTTGGCGGTTTTACATATGGTTCCCATTTTCTTTTTACCTTCGCACGACCAACCAGGTCTACGAGATGGGCCCTGATACAAACGACAGTGATTATCATGACGCTACGGCGCCCCCCCTCAGTCTCGATTTTCCTCAGTCGCTCCGGTCCGCTACGGGCACGCAATGGGCCGCGCTGGATGACACGAGTCCGGCTTGCGGCGCACGGCAGCTTTCAAGGACCCGGCCGTTTTCCGCACACGTTCCGGGGTCCTGTTCCGTACGGGGGGGGGTCGGACTTCTGATCGGGATCGGAATGTGCGGGGTGCGTCCGGCGGCTGTGGCAGGAGGTTCCACGGCATGTCACTGATTGGCACTTACACATCATCTGATCTTCACAATGCCTCGGAACGTAGATGGGCAACCCAACAGGATCATCGTCCTCGTCGGCTATCACTGTTTCCACCTCGTCATTTGTTTGATGGGCCCGATGATCGTGATCTCTCAGTGGCTATCCAGAACAGGGCTCCTCCGTCGAGAATATATGGTCCTGTGGTTGATCTTTGACAGGGCATTGACAAGGAGTCGGCCTGGCCCTTTGTCAACGTAAAACACTCTACACCGGATTTCCCAGTGAGGATCATTCCCCGCCAACAAAGAGTTGGGATGAAAGGACCCTGGGCCGTCTAATATCTCATCCCGCTGAAAGTTCGAATATATGTGAAACAGTTATCATGTACCTTGATATTTCAGGGCCGCCGGGCTGGACAATCCTCTGGACTACAGGCCATCGAGCTATTTCCCTAGTTCTCTTGTTCTATTGGAGACTCCCGTCAACGTTGATATCCCAACTTGTATCGCTGTCTATGCAGGGCCATGGTGCAGTCGAGGATGTCAGGAAGTTGGGACCAACGAGCCGTCCGGGTATATTGTTACACAGCAGGATGGCTTCTCTCCGTCCTGCAGTTCACCGGACACGGCATGGATACCCCATTCCATTTCAGCGGTAACGAATGCGGGGCCCCTTTTTTGACAACGGTTTTTTGTGTGACGACAGCTCATGAGACCGCACTTAAAAGCGAGGTCATTCTGGCCCTTAGAAGGTGCTGACTGCCGCAGGTCCTACAAGGTTTGGCCTTTCGACAAAAACCGAGCGCTGTATCTCCGTCATACTCCCTGGGAAATTGCGCTTCCTATCGTGCTCATGTGTGTCGTGGCCTTTCCCATGAGCATGGCGTTAAGACGGTGTCACGACCTATAAGTCAACACCGATAACACACAGCCCCGCCTCCCCAGGAGATGATCAGCACAACCGTAACTTCAATATCACGCGATTGATTATGAACTGGATATCGGATCCTTCCCCCAAGTTACATCATCAACTGTCGCTGGACGGGGTTAACGGAGATATTGCGGATACTGCCACGAGTAGATACTCAGCAACAACCCCTTATGCTCCGTGGAGTCTGTCAACCTCAGTACCTAGATTCCTTATCGTCTAAAATCATTGTAGACTCAATCGATCAGCATACCGACCGAACACAATGGCCACGCAAGATTACAAGTTCGAAGGTTGGCTTGGCCTAGACCCCGAGTCCGTCAATGGCAACATGGTCTGGCGTGAGTTTGAGCCGAAACCGTGGGAAGAGACCGACGTCGATATAAAGGTCACGCACAGCGCCATTTGCGGTACAGATATCCATATGTTGCGCAGCGGCTGGGTGAGCAAACAGCGACATGTGCCGCCTTGACAAGGCCAGACCTGACAAAGCCTTAGGGCGAAGTCTCGTATCCTATCTGTGTCGGCCACGAAATCGTCGGCATCGCCGTTCGCGTCGGTGCCCAGGCCGAAGGAGGCATCCACGTAGGCGACCGCGTCGGCGTCGGCTCGCAAAGCGACTCGTGTCTCGGCCGCCAAGGCGATTGCGATGAGTGCGCCGCCGGTCTCGAGAGTTACTGCCCCAAACTAGTCATCACGTACGGTTCCACGCACTACAACGGCGGCAAGGCCATGGGCGGCCACGCGACGCATCACCGGAGCCCGTCGCACTTCGTCGTGAAGATCCCCGCCGGCTTGGCCTCGGAGCACGCGGCGCCGATGCTGTGCGGTGGGTTGACGCTCTACGCGCCGCTCAAGTATCACGCGTGCGGGCCGGGGAAGAAGGTTGGCATCGTAGGTCTCGGCGGGCTAGGGCATTTCGGCGTCTTGTTTGCCAGAGCGCTTGGGGCTGAGAGCGTGGTGGGGATTTCGAGGAGGGCGAGCAAGAGGGATGAGGTGTTGAAGATGGGGGCGGACGAGTACGTCGCGACGGAGGAGGATGCAGACTGGGCGAAGAAGCACGACAAGAGCCTAGATCTCGTCATCTCAACGCTATCGTCGTCCAAGGTGAGCCCAGCTACCCCGTCGACGTGGCCGAACGCCGCCGCAACTAACCACTCTCTCCAGGTCCCGATGCAGGACTACCTCCACCTGCTCAAGACGGATGGCACGTTTGTGCAGGTGGGCAACCCGGACGACGGCGGGTTCACCGTGTACGCAATCGCGCTCACCAGCCGGCGCATCAAGCTCACGGGGTCAACCACGGGCTCACCGCGCGAGATGGCCGAGATGCTGCAGCTGGCGGCGGATCGAGGGGTGCGGCCGTGGGTGCAGCAGCGGCCGATGGGCGAGGCGAACCAGGCGATTGTGGACATGGAGGCCGGCAAGGCGCGGTATCGATACGTGCTGACGAACTGAATTGTAGCTGTCACGAGTAAGGGGTGAAGTTGGCGCTCGCTTTGGGAAGTTGAGAGTCGTCGTCTGTGAGCTAGGGGTATGACAGGTGTATGGGAATGGCTAACACGACTGATCATACCAAACTTGGTTGACACTGCATACGAAGACGTAGACGATGTCGTAGTTAGGGCAGTGGGAAGGGTCGTACAGTCACTTATGAACTCTTGAGTCGGACTCCGTCTCGCCAAGCATCGATGGATAGCTACCCTGTAGATTTACTTGAGGCTACCAACAGAGAGGCCTTCCCCCAACGTTTTCGAGTCTCAACAGGAAAGCAAGGACAGCTGGTAGTTTTTAGGGACTGACGATTAAAGTGATACTATCTAGATAGGCTTACTGATTCGATTGGCATTGAAAGCGTCTCCGAAGCTAGTTAGCGCTGTCATGAACTAAAGAAATGACTCCTCACCGATTTTAGGCAGAACGAAGTGTGCAAAGGGCAGAGGGGATTTTTTTACTACTCGAGGTCGAATACCTTGGTTCGATTGAAGACTAAAGGTAATATGTCTTAGTTGTTTGCATAAAAAGAGGTTAGAACAATCTTATAGAAACACGGACTGAAATGACGGCGACTCGAATCAACTACTAGTCTCAACTCTGTCGGCACACCATCAGCATCATGGAACCGCGACCACTAATGTTCATCCTCCCCAACTCGCCTTGCTGTCGCGCCCTCGACCGCTTCAGTGATCTCCCCGAGAACACCGCCGTCCACGAGGATGGAGAGGGCCGCATCCCCTTCTGGCCCTTGCTGCGCCACCTGCTCCAGGAACCCATCCTCACGACCGCGCAACTCATCGACAGGTTGCAGACCATCGCCGCCAACGCCCAAGGCAGTCACGGCGGCGGCGACTACGGATCTCTGGAAGCTTTTCTCGCCGGCGATGGCGTCGAAGCCGAAGCCTTCTTCGCCTCAACGTGGACTAAGCTGCGCGACGTCGCCCTCGACCTCCCGCTCTACTTCTCCAACGGCCAGCTTGACCTCCTCGAGCCAGGACGCCAGCTCCGTCTGAGCCGCGGACAAGTGGCTTGCCTGGTAACACACCAGTTCCTGTGTTCCGCAGTCCCGCAAAGGCAGGATGACGGGTACCAGGACTTTAGCATCTGGTACGGTTCGGGGCAGAGACACCCAGTTGCGGTACGGATGTACTTGACTGCCTTGTTTTCCTATCTTACGAGTCTTCCGGATGCTCGGACCTTGCGACAAGACCATGAGGCTGCTCTCGAGGATCCTGGACGGTACGTCACGTATGCGCTGCATGGACAGGACGAGGCCTCCCTGGAGGAGGTACCCTTGGGAGTGGTGCATATCGACTATCTCGACGACCATAATACGGAATCTCACTTGCCAGAGGTCCAAGGTCCTAAAGGAGCTGTCATCATCTCCGCGAACAAGGTGATTGGGTTCGGCCAGTCGGCCACGCAAGAGGAGATCTTCGTCGGCATCGCCCCAGAGGCCTGTCCCGTCGTCCTCGTCGCACCGCACCTCACCGACGAGACCATCATCACTGTCTCCTGAGCGAGAGCCATGCTGAGCGTAACGGGCCAACAACGTGGTCTTCGCTGGATTGTTCGTCCCGTGCCTCCGCCCGCGAGGGACTTTGGCCATCGGGTACAAGCGTGGCGAGGCGGCCGACTCATCCTCATGGACGCTCTGGAGATGGACATGGTCGAGACATCCGACGAGATGCTGCCGGACCTTCTGCCGGCAAACATCGAGCGCGAGTTCCGCAAGGCTCTCGCGGGGTTTGGCGCGCACCCGGAGCGCAGCGTTGTGTGGACGGGGCTGTGGGGTTGCGGTGCGTTCTGCGGCAACGCTGGTGTTAAGCTCGTCGTGCTCTGGCTCGCCTCGTCGGTAGCCGCAGTGCAGTTGAACTTGATGCTCGGCCCGGAGCAGCATGGGATTGGGCGCCGATTCGAGTCGTTGCAGAGAGCGGGTGAAAGCAAGTCTACACGAGAGCTGCGAGAGTTGCTGTCAGAGGTTCCCATAGGGCTGCGGAAGCTGGAGGTTCTTGAGTGGCTCGTGGAGAGGGCTTCAACAAACGGATAAGAAACATACCTCGAGGACGACTTTGGTTAGCGATTGCCGTTTTGTTTGCGCTCTGGGTAGAAGCGTGTTTCAAGCCACGGGTATTTGTTCCATCAATGTGTTTGTAGCTAGGAAGTCGAAACTGGCTGAGACTTCCGACATGATGAACGACACTTCAAGGGGAATTGCTTGAGAGGAGTTGTGATACCAACCGATATCAAGATGAAAATGCCTCCTTTCACCAGCCTGCAGCACTGCCAGCTCCCTCATAGTAGAGATTCGGCATGTCCACCCCTGACTTGGGTTCACGTATTTTCATGTTTCTTGAGCCCGAACTGCCCCAAACGGGACCATCCCAAGCGCAACACTAGACCAACCATAGAAAAGGCCTACCTAATTAATACCTCGCTTAAGGCGAGGGTGGTCGTCTCTGTAACCCGCCACCCGCAGGTTAGTCTCGATATCGCCATACTAAACTAGTCCCATCCCAAAGTTTAACTCTTTATGTGAGTTTACTACTTCACCTGAAACAAAAACTCAAGCTGTCAAGCCTCAATCACATCAGAAGGGGAGCGGAACAAGCAAGCAAGTCTGTGCCGTTTCCGTTGATGTGAGTTCTTCCGCCATAGGAGGTTCCCCTTTGGCCCTGCGGTGACTTGACATCCTCAACGACGCTTGGCCGACTTATCCGTCCTGACAGGTCAGGGCCTGTCGCTCATGGCTTGCGTGGTATCAGATGATCGGTAGTAGGGGGTCACCCGTGCCCCGATGGTGCGGTTGTTTCGTGGCCCCTTGCCGATGTTGGATTGGACTTGGTGATATCAATTATCGGCCAAGTGCACGGTGAGCAGGAGCCCGTTCGGATAGACCCGCCCTGGACTTGGCTCGCGGATATGAATAGCTACAGTACGTAGTATGGTTACGGCGACAAACAATATCGTTCCCACCGCCTGAAAGCTGTCCGAATCTGTCTACAATCCCGCTGCCGGTGGCGCCGTTCGCAGAAAGGAGCTGCGAAGCCGGCCCAGCACTAGCGAGAAACCCTTGGCATGTCTGCGCCGCATCTATAGAAATAGCCAGCTTTTAGGCTGCGATGACGGAGTTCCCATTATCATTATTAACAGTGGTATGCTTGCAAGTTGTCCCGTCAAGACTCCATCACTCTCTTGGCATCCCGTGGCGACTGCCCCCCCCCAACCAGAGGCCGTGCAATAGCCACGACCAGGGCTGTATTCACGACCTTAGTTCCTGGGCCCCGTGCCTCCGCGACCAAAGACCCTCGTAGCCCTAAAAAACCGGTACTCCCTGTTCAATGGGGGGGGGGGTGTTTGCCTTGTTGCGCGCTTGGCGGTGCCTCTTGGCCCCCCCACCACGTTGCGAACGCTGACGGGAGCCTCGGGTGATGGGGAAGATTAAAGGGCCATGCAGCAGCGACGTATGTAAGAAGTGGCGTAAATTCTAAATGCCGACCAAGGGCCTCCTCGTGCCTTGTCTGCACTAATAGAGCAAGTGCTGAGAATCCAGTGAACTGTACGAAGTAGCATGCCAGAGACACACGTACATCTCCCCACCAGGGTGCCATGGCGGCCGGGCTCGACCCCGATCGGGACGCAACCTCCGTCGTCGTCCGGTGTTCCGTCCCACCGCCGAGCCTCCCACCCCGGCCGCACGTCCGTTTCATCCCTGGGCCCAAACGGTCGGCACGAGGCCCGGATTGTCGTTGGAGCACGGTCTAGGCCTAGACCATCAACGGAGTATTCTCCCATTCGTGCAACGCGCGCCCTGGCCAAACAAACGTGGGCGCCCTGCATCTCTCTGCCATTGAGGCTTGCTGGTGTAAGTCCTCTCCTGGCCCGTCATCGACCCATGGAAACCTCCTTGTTCACTTAGACACTAGGCCGAAGGTTGAAATCGTGCCCAAGGTGACGATGGAAACTGATATATAAGAGCACCCATCACGGCCGCGTTCCAGCTTTTGGTTCTGCAGTTCTCAGTCATTCGCAATCTTTTGTCTCGCCCTCCTTTCTCTCATCTTTTCAGCATTCGTTCTTTTAAGTGTCAGGACTGGTTCCACACATCGCAATCGTTTCTTCATAAACCAACAGCAAAAAAACCCAACTACCTTTACAGTCTCTATCACCATCTTCAAAATGAAGTTCTCCAGTGTCTTCCAGCTTTCCCTGATGGGTATTGCTAGCGCCGCGCCGACGCCTACCATCGGCCAGGAAGCTGACAAGGCCATCGTCAAGCGCGCCTCCATCACGGAGAAGTGCGATATTGGTTACGCCAGCCAGAACGGCGGCACCAAGGGCGGTGCCGGCGGGTCCACCACGACCGTCTCGACCCTGGCTCAGTTCACCCAGGCCGCTACGTCGTCGAGCTCCTTGGTCATCGTCGTCAAGGGCACCATCTCCGGCGCGACCAAGGTCAAGGTCACCTCCAACAAATCCATCATCGGCGCCGCTGGCTCGAGCATCAAGGGTGTTGGTCTGTACGTCAACAAGCAGTCCAACGTGATCCTGCGCAACCTCAAGATCTCCGAAGTCCTGGCCGCCAACGGCGACGCCATCGGCATCCAGGCCTCCAAGAATGTCTGGGTCGACCACTGCGATCTGTCTTCCAACATGGACCACGGCAAGGACTACTACGACGGTCTTCTCGACATCACCCACGCCTCTGACTACATCACCGTCTCCAACACCTTCCTCCACGACCACTACAAGGCCTCCCTCGTCGGCCACTCTGACAGCAACGCCAGCGAGGACACCGGCAAGCTCCACGTCACCTATGCCAACAACTACTGGTACAACGTCAACTCGCGTGCCCCCTCGGTCCGCTTCGGAACTGTCCACATCTACAACAACTACTTCCTGACCATCGGCGCCACCGGTGTCAATAGCCGCATGGGCGCCAACGTTCTCGTCGAGTCCACCACCTTTGAGGACAGCAGCTCCGCGAAGGCCCTTACCTCGGTCGACTCCAAGACCACTGGCAAGATCACCGTCAACGACGTCAAGCTCAACGGTGCCACCAGCAACGCCCCTGCTGGCTCCATGTCCAGCTCCAGCGTTCCCTACTCCTACACCCTCTACGGCAGCAGCGCGGTCAAGGGCAAGGTCTACGGCACTGCCGGAAACACCCTTTCCTTCTAAGCGTTGGAACGACTTGCTACGGCCTTTGGAAACAGGGCCATGGACGGCGTCTGCTTGGACGACCTAGTTGCCATCTAATTAGGGCATGTTTGCTATTAATAACTCGAATTTTGTTTTGCAGTGTCTATGGACGTATCATATCTTCTCTTGAACATCCTGGCAGCTCCTCTACGGGGCATGCTGGGGCTATCACACAAAATCAACTGCATTGGCCGACTCACATTAAGTTCCATTTTCCCTCCTGTTTTTGACTTGATCCGAAATCTGCTGCAATCATTGAAATACGCTCCATAAAGAACAATATTTTGTAGACGAGATTGATGAAATTGATAATGGCCTTGGAGTCATGGCTTCAGGTACTTGGTGTTTAGACTAATAGGATCGAGGAACGCGCCTCCGCAGCTAGGTCCCCCTCAAAGGACATTACACCACGAGCCTCGACTCTAAATGCCCTTGGTGACTCCGACGTCGGTCCAGGCTTTGCGGATCACCTTGGCTGCCTCCTTGCCAAACAGTTCTTCGGCGGTCTCAACAGTGACGTCGGCGAACTGCCTGAATTGACTCTTCGGCGGAACCTTGCCCGACTTCATCGTCTCCCACCAAATCTTGCCGGCCTTCTCCCACGAGTAACCGCCAAAAGCCACCGAAGCAAGATAAAAGGCCCGGTTGGGAATTCCCGAATAGACATGCACTCCTCCGTTGTCGTCAACCATGACCTTGTAGTCCTTCATGTGAGCTGGCTGCGGATCTTTGCCCTATTATCGTCGTTAACTGTGGCCGGTAGGGGGACGCTGATTCACTTACAAAGCGAGGGTCATCGTAGGCGGTGCCTGGGGCCTTCATGTTGCGTAGCGCAACTCCCTTCACACCGGGTAAGATGCAGTCTTCGCCAATGAGCCAGTCAGCCACATCGGACTTTTCGTCCTGGACCTGCTGCTTGACCATGATACCAAACACGTCAGAGACGTGTTCGTTCAGGGCGCCGGCCTGACCGAAGTATTCGAGAGCAGTGGTGTGCTCAGTGACGGCGTGGGTGAGTTCATGGCCAATGACATCAATACATCCGGTGAAATTGCTGAGAAATTCGCCGCCGTCGCCGAAAACCATCTGTAGTTTCTCGGAGTCCCAGACTGTAGCGCGTCAGAATGCATAAGAGGTATGAAGAGGGACAGGGTTAAGCCACTTACAGGCGTTTTCGTAGTCCTCCCCGAAATGAACGCTGCTGGTGACGTCCATGTTTTTGTTGTCGATGGAGTTCCAATCAAAGCGCTTTTTGTAGAACCCAAGCACGGTTCCGACATTGTCATAGGCATCATTGACAGCCTTGTCCTTGGACTTGTCGTCACCTTCAGACCGAACCTTCTTCCCGGGAAGATCTGCCTCGCTCGTGGTGTTTTTGGCGTCGTAAACGAAACGCTTAGCTGGGCCTTTCTTGGAGTCTTGATCCGCACCCAGAGCCTTCTGGGACGACGACTGGTCTGTAGAGTGTCTGAGTTAGTACTGGAAGGGGAGCTGAGGGAGCCTTGCTCACTCACCCTGCCTCTGACTCATGAGTCCTTCAATATGCTCAAGATCCCGCTTGGCACGGGCACGAGAGGTGTCGTCAAGCTCTTCTGACTGGGACAAGTTTCGGAGCATATCTGGGGGGACGATTTGCTGACGGTGGGAGCTTCCATGTGCTTCGTGGGTGCGAAGATAGCCCCGGGGAGTGCACAGAGCAGCCATACGCGCACTACGGACCTGGGTGTATATCTCACGGGAGGCCAGAGAATTCTGCGCCGCCTTGCGGATATGCTCTGGGTTGGACGTGCTCTCCGCGATGCCTCGGAGGAGGTGGGGAGGAACGATGAAGCAACGGCTCGCCATGGTGGAAGTTGGCGGTGAGTTTGTTAAGTATGTTGGGTTCTGATATTCAGGGTTTGAAGTGATGCGTTGAGTTTGAGGATGATGAGCTTGAGATGAACAAAGAGGAAGAGGATGAGGATGCGAAATGAAGTAAGCGGAGAGGGAGGGACGGAGGCAGCTTTTGAAGCTGGCGAGGGAGGAAGGAGGAAGGCGAAAGGCGTACGCAAGCTGGTCAAGGTTCAAGGCAGGAAGCAACCACATGGAAGCTGCAATCTGCCTATGCAACGGTTGCATCGTACGGACGGAGTGCAGGGCAAGGCAGGAAGCTTGGGTTGGTTGCATGAAGTTGCGCGATGCATGATGCTGATCGCACAGGTCAATGTGTAGCGAATCACTGCCGCGAGAGACGGCGATGCAACCAATCGCAGGCTTATGGGTTGAAGCGGCGTGTTCCAGGCCTTGATAGGCTCAGCGCGGGCATCCAAGCATCTCAGCTGAGTGTCTCCTACATATGTACTTACTAGTAGGTAGGTACACAGGTACCTACGTGGGAGGGAAGCATTTCGATAGTCGGGCCTGCCAACTGCCTTGATGGGAATGGTAGGTGGTGGGCAAGTGGGCTAAGGCTCGACCGAGGTGTGACCAACCCAGGATGGGCATTTACAGCATGATGAGCACTCGGGTTTCACAATCAACTCGTCATTCGTCATGGGACTGCAACCCGCGCCCGCTCAGTGCGTGTCCGAAACGGATTTCCTGATAAACTAGTTGTACAACCTCCCAATCAGATGTCAAGCTGGCCATGGATAGATCTCGCGAACGCCGTGACGCCTCGCATGGGGATGGCACACCACCGGACGCAGCCTCGGCATATCGGGCTCGTTTAGTTCCTTCCCCGGTCCACTCACCGTCCGCGGAGCCCATCTTTCCCTTTGATAGGCGTCAGAACTCTATGCATTAATTCGGCAGACAGGGTTGAGCTCACTACGATACTACTATGTAAGCATCAAGAACCTGTTACTATGTATATATCGACGTCACTGAATCCTGGACAATGATGCCAGCACAGGCATCGCGGGAGCAAGCAGTTCCCGAGCCGTCTCTGAGTCTTCCAATGCTGTCGCCACTCATGCTGGGGGGCCTGCTAATTACAAGGTACCTCGCCGCTGAAACACCTGGCTTGACAGGAAGCTTCCCGGCGATTGGCGACCCCCACTGATTTGCAAGCCATTTTCTATTTTCTTGGCTACCCGGGAGGCGTTTCCTCTGCTGCCCTGGCAAGCGATGCGACGCACAGCTCGTGTCGATTCCATCTGCCCGCAGTACGAACATGGTGGGGTGCAGTGTCAAGTTTCTGTACAACGTGCTCTGTATGTAGCAACACCCCCACGCTCAATGCGTAATTGAAGGTCTCACTAAACACTGTGCGTCTTGTGACATGAGACTTTTGGCCACTCCGCTGCGACAGGCGACTCATAGGTGCACAGCCGGCTGTGCGTTTAATATCACGTGATTAGCCGCATAGCCGGCTGTGCGAATAAGATCTGTTATATAAGCCGGATGCTAGTGCGTATAATATGTATATGTAATATTATAGCTTTTCTTAATATAATTAAACAGAGGGATAATTTGTAGTATAGGTAGCTACTTAATATATATTATCTAATCTCTTAGTAATATATTAGGGTCTTTAAGACTATAATAAACATATAATATCTTATAATAGTACTATTTTATTATAGTATTATAGTTATAACTATATATATTAATCACTCTTATTATATAGTATATAAAGTAGGGCTTTACCTCTTAGAAGAAGCTTTTTATTTCTTATTAAATATTACTATAAAAATATATAACTATAACTAAAGCTAGTATTAAAATACTTAAGGCTTTTTAATCTATATAAATAGTATAATAATATAAGTAAGACTTTTAATAGTAAACTATAATAACTAATTTATTTTATAGCTTATTACTAATAACTAATAAGAATAGCTACTAAGCTATCTTTCTTATATATTATTAGTTTTATTTCCTATTAAGTATTAGAGATCTATTACTATTTTACTAATAGATTTAACCTCTCTTATAGTACTATATATAAACTCTTAGGTACTTATAAGAGCTTAAGCTACTTAATATTCTTTTTAAGAGTAGTATATTACTATAAAAGTACTACTATTTAGATATTAGATTAAAAGAGAGTAATATATTAAGTATTTTAATAATATTTTTTAATAATAGTACTCTCTTTTAAATATAATACTTATATAGACTTATAATTAACTTTAGGCTCTTAATACTTTATATTATAATATAAGTATTATAATCTTAAGTATAATATAACTAATAGTTACTATAAGAATAACTAGTAACTTATAAAATCTTTAGGTAATAGAGAGATTAAAAATATATATTTAGTATATTATCTTAGATAGATATATTTAGTAGATATAATAAGAAATATAGTAATATTATTAAATAGTTTAATAAATATAATATTATATTATTATTTTTACTTCTCTTATTATTTTATATATAACTATTAAGCTTATAAAATTTTATATAAGAACTTAGCTAGAACTATATTAAATTAAGCTATTAGATTATTATATTTATACTTAGAGATTCTTTTTTTTCTTTTTTTTCTAATAATATATTATAATTATATTTTCTATTTTAATAGTAGTAAACAGTAGGGCTTTATATGTTTTATATATATAAGTATAAGCTATATAGCTACCTATTATAGTATTTACCTAGTCTTAGTAGAGACCTACTATACTATTCTTACCTATTTGTGTAATATACATAGAATAGAGAATAGCTTATATTACTCTTACTAAAGTAGTAAACTTCTCTCTTAAAGTAGTAACACTTTTTATCTTAGCTTATCTCTTTCTCTTAGCCTATATAAGGTCAGCTTAGATATATAGTAGATTTATAGTAAAGAAACTTACTCTTATAGCTAGTATTA